>CM041777.1:262754626-263354626 GCA_023374045.1 Limonium bicolor | reverse complement strand
GATTTGGAAATAACAATTTTGAAATCATTCCAGATGAACAACTTTGAAGATATTTCATTAGAGTGTTTGACATGATTCACTTTCCGATCTCTGCTAATTTTGAAACATGATCACACAGATGTAAGCGCAAAATAAAAAAATCGTGGCTGCTTTTATGTGGAGTTGAGTGTGAATGATTGGGATAATCACCTTCCAGGTCAATCAGTGTTTTCCACACCACCGAGATGATACAATCACACGAGCCACGACCGATGATTATCACAACATACTCACTTTCGGGAAACTTGGGGAAGTACTGCATGGGAACGGGTCTCCCCTCGTCTGCACAATAAGGTGTGTCTAAAGTCCAAATTATTCGCTAACTATGCTATGTCATGTATGGGTATCCGTAAATACGGGATCCTCTATGAATTTGTAGCGCGACATTGGGCTTTAAAGACACCCGTGGTGCAGAGGAATCATGGAGAACTGAGCCCATGCAATCTTGAGGGTAAGGCAAAGGGTGGTCGGACAGACGACATACAAGGGGGTGACTACCCATAAAACCCGTCCTAGACACCAGATCAGACAGTTGGACATTGAAGGCTCAAAGGTCACTATATGCTGGCTTGGACTCGAGGAGGGAAAGTATTTTTGGATCATGAGTTTTCAAGGCGTTGGTCTTGGACCGTATTACCTCGTGGGTTAACCCCTTCTAGGAAGGACCTAACTCATGGGGAATCAACCGTGGACCGATTGGATCCCGTGACATGTGGATGAAGCGGGTGACATAGAGGAATGCATGTCCTAAACTACCCGATGCAGCAATGGGTTGACTCCTTATAGGAAGGCCCCATTTACAAAAACAATAAATAAGCAATAACAATTAAAATATTATGTCATGCATGAAGAGCAGTAAACATAAGACAGTAAACACACAACAGTAAACAAAAGTGAAGCATGCGAATATCAAAGCACACATGTGGCACTCAAGGCCAATCTCGAACTCTGAATTCTCATCCTACCTATCCTCTCAGAGCACACACTAAGTGTGGAGTGGAATAGTCCTAGTGACTTTGAAATGAATCTCTTGAAGGTTTTGAAAGAAGTTGGGGAATTCTGACAATTTTGAATGGAGTTCAGTCTTCCTTGAGTTGAGAAAAACTTACTAAAGTTTTCCCCAACAGAGTCACCATTCTGTGGAGGGTGATTTTTGGTATGAGGGGGTTCTATCTAAATATGTCCGACTGAGAAGCCTAGATCCTAGAAAATTTCATTCTGTGGAGGGTGAAAACCCGTTATTATGGCAGCCCTCAAATACCTACTTTACCGTCCGTGAAATATCATCAAGAATTAAAAAGGTAATTAAACCTTAATTATATATATATATAAATGGTTTATCATTATGGAGGGCTTATAAAACCTAATGTATATGAATATTTATATGATTTTCAAAGGAGGTTATCAAGCCTTAATCATATGGATACAGTTAATTATATGGTTTAGAAAGGATTTAGCTAAAGCTTAAATTTATATAAATTATTCTAGGGGAAAGGAGAAAAATAAACTATTATAAGGGTTAATTGGTTTAATTACACTATATATATCCTTACGACTTAAGAGTATATTTAACGAATCTATATTATAAAAGAAGGATCTTACATGTTGTATACCAAGTTAGTAGTATAAAGACTAATTAAAACCTTAACTTCTGAACTCCGTTATTAGTTTATTTCCTATTGGCCTAACTATTAAAGACTAACTTAAAAACTAATTGGCCCTGCTATTACTAATTAAATTCTATGTGTTTTCAATACATTCTCATTCTTTTAAGCAAACAAGTGCTAATCCCCTACCACTTCCTTCCTCTCGCTAATTAATTATGCCGCTATGCTCTCCCATTCTCTTATTTTCAGAAAAATCAAATTCAAGTCCACCGTCTCTCAAAATTCCACCGCCCCTCAAATTTTTTTCCTTCACTTTCAGTAATTTTACAACCCTGGCAAGCGAACAAGAAACATACATGTTTTGCGCTGCTTCAATTCTCTCCTCTATTTTGAAACAACCCTGACTAAAGAGAGCCCATACCCTAGTGAGAAATAGGTAAAAGGGATCCATCACCCAGAGAGGTAAAGTCACTGCCATTATAGTCTGAAACTCCTTGATTGAACTTAGATAGGTCTCTAGTGAAGTGGTGTAACGCAACACTGTCTAGTAGCCACTCATTAGAAGCAACAATAGGATTACACATAGTGTTGTTGATAGTGAAAAAATTAGGAGGTGGAGATTGATAGGAGTAATTAAACCTGTGAAAACAGTCACGGGCAACATGCCCTTTCTTGTTGCAAATTTGACAGGATGGCCTGGTATCTTGTTGACCAGAGAAGTACTGTGAGGGAGCATATGTAGTAGGTTTTCGTGAATAGCCACCTCTATTAAAGTTGTTTCTGCCCCGACCTCTGCTAGAGTTTCTGCCTCTACCTCTGTTAGACTGGTTGTTGTCCCGAAAGGGCTTATAAGTCTTGGTGTATGTGCTAGATGTAGCTGAGGTAGAGTTAAGACTAACAGTGGAGGATAATTGTTGTTGTTGCGCACTAACAGTAACTTCCAACTGAAGAAGACAATTGAGAAGTTCAAAAGGAGATAGTTGGGTTCTATAGGCCATGATGATAGTAGTGATAGGGGTAAAATCAGCTGGCAAACCCTTGAGCAAGAAAGTCTGAAATTCACGATCGGTAACTTGTTGTCTAGCACCCGCAAGGGAATGGACCAAACTTTGAGCTCTGATGAAGAATGTTGAGATATTTTCATCTCCCCTTTTTGATATGCTAGCGAGTTGCAAATAGAGATTGCCAAGGTTTACGGTAGTTTGGGCTTGATAAGTAGTGCAAAGTCTGTCCCATAATTGCTTAGTATTTTGACAACCAACAACAGACATAATGAGGGATTCCGAAAGAGACATGTGTATAATAGACATGATTAGTTGATCTTGATTCACCCATTTTGTATATTCAGGATTGACACCAGTGTCTATGTATTGTGCAGGGCAGGGATGAGAACCATCCAAGAATTTAAACAGGTCATTACCTTTGAGAAATGGAGTGATGATGGTTTCCTAGAGAGTAAAATTTGTTTGGGTAAGCTTGATAAGGTTGCCAGCAACAGATAGAACATAGTGGGTAGATGGAGTTGAAGGAAGAATACCAGCGAAAGAGGTAGTAGACTGGTGTGGAGAAGAAGAAATCTCCGGCTGTGATTGCCCAGTGGTGGGAGCCGCCGCCATGGAGAAAAAAAATCACCGTAGCTCTGATACTATAATAGAAGGGTTGTCAATTATTGGTCATCTTGTATTTGAGTGAGAAAATGATCCTATCTATAGTAAGGATCAGTACATGTACTATGGACTATGTAATAACAGAAAACAAATAAAAGAACAGACCCATCTGTAATAAGGCCGATCGGGCCCATTGCTAACTTAATTCTGTAACTTGGGCTTGTCCTTTATTATAAATATGCATTGCTAATTTCTACATGTTTGTTAGTCTAGTCTTTAGAAATTAATTCTACACTTCATACTTCGACGCACTAATGTACTCTTTTAATTAGTTATTAGTGTGCATAGCTCTTTTTGATATCAAAAATTGAATTAGCAATGTCATTCACTAATAGGTATGTATCATCACATCGAGTTAAATTTAACTTGTATCGATCTGACTATAATTTTTTATAGTCACTCTTAAACAAAAAAACAAATTATTTTAAGTAATATTTCAATGAGAACCCGCAACAGTTTAATTGAAAAATATCTATTACAATTAGGTTTTGTTTTACTTTTATTTTTCAGATTTCTTTCAAAATTAAACATAACATTTAAATATAATTTAATTATAATATCTTTTCATTTTTTAAATATTTTGAGTTACAGAATAATTGATTCATTTAATTGATCTAATTTAAACTTAACCCAAAAAACTTTTTTTAATCAGAAATCTTAATTAAGCTCTATTCTAAAATAGACGATATTTTATGGGTTAATTTCAAATTAATTTTCAGATTGACATCGTATTGGTATAACTATAACCCAGTCTCATGGTTTGTTTTAAGATTCTATATATATAATAATTTTTTTTATAAAAAACTACTCGTCTGATAACAGGCCAGCCCACACCCAAAAACCTTTCTTGTGCAACAGTTTAAACAATTGGGCCGCCTTATTGACGTACATTGATTCTCGGAGTTTCCCACCTCCTTTCCCATTTAAGAAAGTTAAACGAGTCGAGTTTTGTGAGAAAATCGTGAAGTTACAGATGGCCACACCGGCCGCACAAAGAGCAACTATTTTGATGGTTAGATTGCCGCTGTCCGCTAGGGTTTAAGCTTAGCTCGTCTTACCGGCTCAAAGATTCGATAAACCTCGGTTCTCCCTCAGCACTTTTCACTCTAGATACACTAGTTTCGGAAATGGCCGCTGCCGCCAGATCCATTTTCCGGTCAACCTCCGTTCGCAGCGCTGCTGCGAGAATTGCTTCATCTGGAGCTAAGCCCTCTCCGTCCCCCTTTCGCCTCGGTGCCAACAAGCCTCTGTCTTCCCCCTGTCAGGTCAATTTTTTCTACCTCGCCCTTTCTGTTTCGCGTCAAATGTTTTCTTGTAAATTAAAATTTATGATATATGGCTGTATATAATTTGAGGAATATCTTTATCTGGTTGAAGGTGTCCTGTGGAACTGAGTGCTTGTGTAGAGACGATACAACCGTTCCACACGGCAACTGCCACTGCTTTGATGACTTCGATGCTCTCACTTTCTCACCGTAGCTACGGATGGCTCACTGAAGGTATACATCGATTTGAATTAGACTATTTTTTTTCTTAAAGAATGCATGAATTTGCTCTTCTTGGATTAAGGTGGCTTAGTGTATGTTGTTTTATGTGTAGAATGTAGATTGGTTGTTTATTCTGAATTTGCTGTGATGGAGATTCTTTCTTCTTAATCTGGTGAATAAATCTATGAATGAGGAAGATGAAATGGCAAGATAGTTCAGCTTTTAACAAATCCAATATCGGGATGGTTGTTGGGAGAATCAAATGCTGAACTGCATCATATTTGAGTAGTGGATGAGAGTTATCTCTAGGTGGGTGGAAGAAGTAGAAATATGATGCTTTAGTTGCATTAGAAGTGTTTCTCTTCGTTATCTCCTTATAGTAAATTCAGACTTCCTCAAAGACCATGAAGGAAGATCTGCAAGTGCTATTCTTGCAAACTAAAATGCGCCTAGTCTTTTCCAAATTTATCAGATTTCTCATGCCGCCTTGTCACCCTGGTCACTTGCTTCCGAACCTGATATCTTATAACCCTGCCTGATATTGGACCATGAAAATTCTCCACGAATACCAAGTTGTTTATAGACTAGAGCTTGATTTATATGCTTTTTCTAGGTAATATATGATAGAGACATAGTACTCTTATCTGCTTTCTGAGGGGGGAGGAGCCTTCTGGGTTGGTGGCTTTTCCATATTCTGTCATCTGTTTGACTATCTATCCATGTGTAACAGTGAGAATCCATTTGTGTTCTAGCAACTTCTGCTTTATAAGAAAATCCGTAGAATATCTGCTGATTACTTTATTTTGAACCATCCAGCTTCTACAAATCTATCTACTGGGTGATAATTCTTCTTCCACTTTCCTTTTCCCTTACCCTTTCTGACTAATAGGTTTCCTGATGGATTTTTCTTTCTGCTTGCCTTAGGTATCTAACACAACCTCTTGATCTACTTATGTCCCTTTCAACTTAAAGGTTAGTTCTGCAATGTTCACCTGAAACCTCCTCATCTATAACAGGGATAAATTTCGTACAATACTAAAGCTGTCAAAATTTTCGTAATTGGCAATATGCCCTACCATATTACCTTAGTTGTTTTTCTACCAAGCTACTTCCGTCTTGTTCCAAGTCCTACTTCTCAGATTTTTCAAACTTCATTTCTTCCTTCTGATGCCTCTTGGTCTAAATAGAACATTCCTCTTTGCTGTTTGTGTAGGAAAGAAGACTAGATGACGAGCAGGAATTGAAAGATGGAATGCCTGGGGAGGGATGTTAATTTTGTATTTCAGCTTTTAGGACTGATTGGAAGTCATATACTACCTTAAGAAAGTTGGTCTGTTTGCTCACCCGAATAAGTATCCAGATATTGCTTTTAGTTTGATGTTGCTCACGGGTTGGTATTTTTTGAATCACACTGAAGCTGAAAATTTTATAGGAAGTTACTCTGCCTATTATCTTCTTTTTAACATGGTTTGCTTTGAACGTGACATAAATCATTTGCTGAAGATATATTTGGTTTGTCGATATACATTCTGATTGTGGTTTTGCATTTTTATTATTTTATTGTAGACTTGTAGGATGTAGCAGCTTTATCAGGATTCTGGATCTGAAGATCTCCTTTATCTCAGATATTGCATTGCTGTTCTTAGTGTTGATTAATTTTTGGGTCCTTGCTCTGCAAATGTAAGGCAATAAGCCACTAGAAATTTAGGAATTGGAGCTATATATGTGATGAATTAGTAAAGTTGTAGCTCGACACACTTTGTAGAAGTGGCTGTTCCAACCAATGCCAAGACTTTGATACTCTTTTTGGATGGGTTGCCTGTTTGACTTCAATTTGTAGAAGTGGTTGTTGGTAATTGGGAATTATACATGACCCTTTGTTTTCTTCATTCAAAGTGAGTGATATTTGAGATGTAATTAGCTGGAAGACTTGAACTGACTTATTTGTGTTTAATCAGTTTCCAGTGATGATGTGTGATTATTGACCCCTGGAGGTGCAACAGAAGTCAGTCTTGTGTACAAAATTGCGTTGTTAATTTTGAGAATCCAGGGCGCTTAGTTTGATATCCTCTTCTTTGCAGACCTCTAGGGTAGCTTCTCTTCATTTTCTTTGGAGCTGAATATGACTGTTGATGTTTGTCTGCCCATCTCTCCAAATGAATGACCATCTACACGTTGAGCAATACTTGGCTTCTGAATTCCTTTTTTGGTGTTTGCTTGATTGCATTGAATAATAAAGTTGCGGAAACTTCAAATTCTGATAGTTGCTCGTTCATCAGCTTGCAATGACGATGCATAATGTATTCCTTTTTTCGGTGTTTGCTTGATTGCGTTAAATAAAAAAGTTGCGGAAACTTTAAATTCTGATAGTTGCTCGTTCATCAGCTTGCAATGACGATGCATGATGGATTTTCTTTTGGGGACCGATGAAGTTTCTCAATATCTTTTATGTAAGAATCACACCAAATAGTTGGAAGTTTGAATTGAGGTTTATGTATCAGCGGTTTCATTTTCCGAACCCTTTAATATTCTGTGGCTTCTCTTTATGGTGGGGAACTTAACTGGAAGAAGTTGGCATAGTCAATGTCTTTATCTAGATATCTGTTTTTGGTTAGAAGTATAAAGCTTACCTCAGTAAGCCCGTAGATTGTACAAGAACAAGCCTTCCTGCCATTCCGTATTTGTTTTATTGATAAACCAACCATTACGTATTTGTTTTAACAGTGGCATTATTTTTACTTCTCTTAGACCTGTAATGACACTCCTCGACCGGTTGATGTTGCTTCCTGAAGACTTCTCAGTTGTCATCAACGAAAATGCATTCTGTAGAAAATTCAAATTTTGAAAGGTTCAGCTTTGATAAAAATAGAGGTTGGTACTTTATGAAATCTTTCTATAATTGTTTCACAAGGGAAACCTACGTATAACCAAGAAGGCTGGTCGATAATACAACCAGGTGCATGGACGTTTGTTTGGCTGCAATGTTTATTTTCTTCTTGACATTAAAGAATTATCGAACATGCCCCTACAGTATCTCAACCATACAGGTGTTGGAAAATGATCTACCCAGCATCTGTCATATTTGCGGTTCCGCTAGTCTATCAAATTGCGAACAAATAACATGTCCCTTCCAATAAGCCGGGCTTCTCCATTTCCCCGATCTCTGTTCCCAGATCTCCTTGCTATTTGTAGCAATCTCCACTTTCTTGAACCTCAGTTCTGCTGCCTTTCTGAGCGCAAATACTGTCGCCATAGCTTCATAGACATTTATGGCTGGCGTTGCTTTCATTTGTTTCATCACAACTGCGACTAACTTGCGAAGATGGCACCTAAACCTGTTCATTTCCCTTCAACTTTTTTCCGCATTGATGTTTACCTTAATAAACCCCCCTTTGGGCTTCCAATTCTCTGTTCCTTCATCTGCATTACCCATCCTTTTCCATTCCTTCCCTCCCACAAAGCTTGTAGAGGTGGCCAGATGGGCCACTCTGGGACTGTCGGTGAAAAGCCAGTTCATGACCGTTGATCAGGAACCATGATCATCCTTGAAATACCCCTAACCTTTAAAATATAATTAAATGATCTATTAATGATCTAAGATGATTATTAAATATCTAAATACTATTGGGAAACAATCTAAAAGATCTTAACAAGGCAAAACACGCCTTAAGATCGGTAAAACCAAAAATGTGCTTTAAGACACCATAAAGGTTGTATGGCCTCAAATAAGATCCAAAGTGGATTCCTAAGTATTATAGTGAAGCAAGGAACACAATAAAACCATTCTCAAGGAGAACTAAGCTCAGGAACACCCTGTGACACAAAAATGTGCGCTAAAACTCCTTAAAGCACGTTTTTGTGAGATTGCCTTTTAAATTGATTTTTTAATGGGCTTAAAAATTATAATTACCCTTAAATATGATATTTAATAATCATTTATCATATTAGGAATTTAATTCCAGAAATTTACGAATTTTTACAAATTTAATATTAAAATATTAATAAAATCCTAATAAAGGGGCCCGCATGAGTCAACATGACCAAGCATGGTCAATGGTCAATTAATTGACTCATTTGGACCATGGAGGCGGCGGCTGCAATAAGTGAGGAGACAGCATACAATGATTTTGGAGACAAATCACTACCTAATGTTCAATTTGCAATAGTAACTTTACTTTTTTCAAATTAATCAAGCTTTCCCACCTTCTCCTTCCTTCCTTGTCCGATCCTCTCCTTCCCAGCCGAGTTCTCCCTTCCTCTCAAGCTCTCAAAGTTTGTTCTTGAGCATGGAAGGCAAGCCTAGCTCCTAAGCTCCTAATGTAAGTGTTTTAATGTCATTTTTAGCTCTTTTTCTTCATCTCTTCACTACCAACACCTAAATTTCATGGCTCAACAATTCCTATGGCTTATTCTCAGTGTTCTAAGGTTAGAACAAGAGCTAAACTCGGTTGAGACCAGTAAGGGACCAAGGTTGTTCAAATCTACATTTTAAGGTAAAAATGTGCTTTAAGCTCATAACTTTTGATTCCCTTCGAGTTTGGCTGTGAAACTTTGGTCATAGCCTCATCTTCTTCTCCTTTTCATGTGGAATCTGTTGGTTAGCCATTTGGAGCAAGGGTGACCGAGATCCAAGAGAAATACTCTCTTTTAAGGCATTTTTCCAAGGTAAAACCTAATAACAAGGTAATATTTCGAGATCTAGCTATTTCCTATGTTAATATGGTGGATCTAACACCTTGTGGTGTGTTTGGTCCAGGTCGAAAATACCTAGACTTCCTTGCATTTTTAAGGTAATTTTTGCCTTAAATCTTACATCAAATTATTCCTTATGGTTAAGCTCTAGCTTGGAGTGTAACCATATCTTGTTTTTGTGTATTAAACATGTCTAAATCATGTGGTGATTTTTCCTACAAGTGACCGAGCCTATACAAGGATAAATCAAGGTATAAACACCTTAAACTTATGATTTTTGTAATCTTTAAGTATATTATATATGGCCGAGAGTGAATATACAAATATAGGTCATATTGACCTAAAATGTAAAAAATGGCTAAGATAAATTAAGCTAGTATTTAAGGGATTTAATTAACATAATGGTCAAATTATGACATTATGTGGAAAAATAATTAAACCTAAGTGAGGCCGAATATATATGCTATATTTGAGACATTTATTGTGTAATTTATTTTGCAAGTTCAAGGTTGTAATAAGGCCATGTCATTAGGCCATTTTAATTTAAGTTTATAAGCTTATTTAGTTTTATTTATGCTTATAATTAAAATTGGGGCCAATTCGTAATTATTAAGAATTTAGAAAGCCGTGGGCTTAATTTAGAACAATTTAGGGTTTTTAAATGAATTTAACAAAAATTATAACATTTTATAAAGTTTTGGGTCAAAATTGTAAAAATAGAAAAGTATAGGTTGTTATTTGTAATTACCGAAAAATTGGTTCCCATTTGGTATTGGGAGTCAAAGTTGACTATATAGGAGACTTTGACCAAGTTTAGGAAATTTAAGAAATTAAAATACTACCTTATAATAAGATACTTACTAAATTGTAAAAGATTTATAAGGTTTGGGGTGGTAATGTAATTACCAAGAATTAAGGGTACTAAATGGAGTTTAGTAAAGTCCATAAGTTATTAGAAATTTTTAGAAGTTTATTTGGTTAAGTTTGAAGTTCATACGAATTATATAAGTATAATGTATGGTATTTTATAACATTGTTACAAATAGGTAACAAATATATATAAACCGAGATTTAGAGGAAAAAATAAGGTTAAGAATAATATTTATAACCTTTTGGCATAGTTTGGTGATTTTTGGAATTGTATATAAGGTTTTATAAGGATATATGTATAATATATAGTTTTAATGGGATTAGAAAACTATGTATCATAAATTGAGATTGAATTGTGATTTTATAGAAGTTTAGTGGTTATAATGATAGCCGAAAATATAAGGGGCTATTTGGTATCATATAAACAAAGTATAACTATAGGTTATAATTGTTTTAATGATTTAAATGTCATAAGATATGTTATATAACTATAATGTGACATTATATTAATTAAGTGGTGGGCTTTGTAAGTATTTTAGAAATATAGGTGTTGTTCGAAAATATTAACATTTTTAAATGGAATTTATAATATGGTTTTTAATGTTATAAGAGTTATAACATTTATAATTAAGAGATATTCATTAAAAAGAATGAATATAGATTATAAGACTTACCATAATAAATAGTTCCATAATACACACATATAAATAAATATATGTAATGGTGTAGAATGTGTATGGTTCAATTAATAAATTATCATAATTAAAATGATCTAGATAAGGAGAAACGAATTATAAACATAGCTTGGAAATTCTAAAGTTAAGCGGTTTGTGGGATAATAAGGATTCTAAATATTAAGAGTATAGTTTACATAAAATATAAAAAAGAGAGACAAACCTTAGAAAAATAAATACTAAGGTAAGATGCATAGCGCATGACAAAGGATCACACATACAATAATGAAACAAACTGTATGGTATACAAACAAACATTAAGTTACATGCGATAATAAGTTTAACAATAACTATACTAATATACAAACAAGACTACGCATGTAATGTAACACTTTTCCCAATCTCGAGTTAAACCTAAAACCCGACAAACATTGATAGTTAATAACGGGGGGTTGACCGGGAGGTGTTAGTGACGGTACGGGGTACCGTAGAATTGTGTAGTGATACGGTATGCTGATCAGTAGCATTATGTATTGTTTAGATTGTTAGAGACCACACGAGGAGCATAGGATCTTGCTGATTCATACTTCACCGTAATACATCGTGGTGAACGGTATGTTGTTATGTGTCTCTGATTGTCTCTGAGGGCTTCCTCAGTTCAGACTTCTGTGTGATCTGTGATAAGATTGTTTGTCTGAATGTGATAATTAACATGCATGAATTGTGTATTTATAGCTGCTCATTATTTACTGTTGTTGAGTTAACAGTATTGGTTCGTATATAAGAACCTATATATATAACGAACTAGCGGCTATGGTGCTATCTTATACGAAAAATAAGGAACGTCAGAAAAACGTTGTAGCACTAGGATAATAATACATATATATATCCAAGACTTTCATACGGAGCATTGGCCTTTCTATACGCCGCTCTCGTATCTAACACTGGATCCCGAGTTTACAGACTCCGGATTGGACTAATGATCTTAGTCTGCTGTGTTAGAAAATTTGGTAATGCGATGCGATGGTATAATTAAGTAATTAATGAATGGAAGTAAAGCCAAGAGGATGTGGCTCTTGGTGCGCGCTGTGATCACAAAAACGATACCAGGATGTCCGCGTACGGGTCCGTAAGTATCAAGAAAATTTCCCGTGAGCTAGAATGGCTCGTTGGTCGGAGACTCTACCGTTGGAGTGGCTACTGCCGTGGGTGACCCGCCATAATATATGGTAACTAGAGACATGTCGTTTTAATGAGACAATGTCACTAGGTATAACTGAACAATAATACATTTGAGAAATATACAGTGGCGAACAATATTGGCTTCTACACCATGGACGAGAATTAATACTTATTGTTATCTCGTTGTTTCGCTTATTGTTCATTGGTTATACTTGTGGTATATTATGTGTGTTGATGGTTGTGTTGTTGTATGGATTACTGTTGTTTATTTTACAGTTTTATATTAAAATGGTATTGCATGTAATGAACCTCATGCTCTCGACCAAATAATTGAGGGGTCTTTGGGGGCATGACGGGGCATGTGATGACATACTCAGCAGGGGCTGATTCCATACCACAAACCATCTTATTTCAGGTGATTAGCTGGTGGGTCGCAGCGAGGTGACCATTGTGATTGTATGGTTGATTTAGACTTGGTACGGTGTGATACTCAGGTGGTTTTGGACTCGGGTTGTTTAACCGAGGTATTTGGTTTAGTTGCTCACGGACTGTAATAATTGTTTGATGTTAGTTTGTTTTTAAATTGTTTAAGCACTGCTATCTATCTCTTGTGGTCACTGCGGGAATACGTTTCGCAAGTTGATTATCAGGTAAATCGTTATCACTCGCATGGGCGTGTGATAACAGTGACACCGTTAGGGCGATAGTTTATTATTTACCGCTGCGAGATATTATTGTGCGCGACATTTATAGGATTATTAGGAGCCGAATTAGTAGGGGTGTTACAATCCCGCTATTGGACTGATAAAAAATATCAGGAACCATGATCATCCATGAACCAACCCAGAAGGCTCCTCCCCCCTCAGAAAGCAGATAAGAGTACTATGTCTCTATCATATATTACCTAGAAAAAGCATATAAATCAAGCTCTAGTCTATAAACAACTTGGTATTCGTGGAGAATTTTCATGGTCCAATATCAGGCAGGGTTATAAGATATCAGGTTCGGAAGCAAGTGACCAGGGTGACAAGGCGGCATGAGAAATCTGATAAATTTGGAAAAGACTAGGCGCATTTTAGTTTGCAAGAATAGCACTTGCAGATCTTCCTTCATGGTCTTTGAGGAAGTCTGAATTTACTATAAGGAGATAACGAAGAGAAACACTTCTAATGCAACTAAAGCATCATATTTCTACTTCTTCCACCCACCTAGAGATAACTCTCATCCACTACTCAAATATGATGCAGTTCAGCATTTGATTCTCCCAACAACCATCCCGATATTGGATTTGTTAAAAGCTGAACCATCTTGCCATTTCATCTTCCTCATTTATAGATTTATTCACCAGATTAAGAAGAAAGAATCTCCATCACAGCAAATTCAGAATAAACAACCAATCTACATTCTACACATAAAACAACATACACTAAGCCACCTTAATCCAAGAAGAGCAAATTCATGCATTCTTTAAGAAAAAAAAATAGTCTAATTCAAATCGATGTATACCTTCAGTGAGCCATCCGTAGCTACGGTGAGAAAGTGAGAGCATCGAAGTCATCAAAGCAGTGGCAGTTGCCGTGTGGAACGGTTGTATCGTCTCTACACAAGCACTCAGTTCCACAGGACACCTTCAACCAGATAAAGATATTCCTCAAATTATATACAGCCATATATCATAAATTTTAATTTACAAGAAAACATTTGACGCGAAACAGAAAGGGCGAGGTAGAAAAAATTGACCTGAACAGCGGGGAAGACAGAGGCTTGTTGGCACCGAGGCGAAAGGGGGACGGAGAGGGCTTAGCTCCAGATGAAGCAATTCTCGCAGCAGCGCTGCAAACGGAGGTTGACCGGAAAATGGATCTGGCGGCAGCGGCCATTTCCGAAACTAGTGTATCTAGAGTGAAAAGTGCTGAGGGAGAACCGAGGTTTATCGAATCTTTGAGCCGGTAAGACGAGCTAAGCTTAAACCCTAGCAGACAGCGGCAATCTAACCATCAAAATAGTTGCTCTTTGTGCGGCCGGTGTGGCCATCTGTACATTGATTCTCGCACTGTTTGTTTACAGGGGAAAAGTAGGGGAAGGGAACCAAAAATTAACTATTCCTCCATTCCCTATGTTTGTATTGTTGGGAAACAGAGTTGGGAAGGGAATTAATTTCCCCTCGCTTTTTCCACGAGCGTGTTGCTCCATTCCCCTCAGATATAGTACGGGAATAGTTTCTCCTATTCAATACTAGTAGTGTAGGTACAATAATAATTATATTGATGTTTTCCTTTTTTATTTTATGAATTGTATTAATATAACAATGAATGAGTGCAGTATATTATATGTATAACATATTAAACTAAATTTTTTATTTTAATTTTCATAAAAATATTAACATATCTATTTTGTTACAATGTGAAGATGAGGTTAAAAAAATATTTAAACTCTAATTTAACGTAATCAATATCTAATTTTATATAATCACATAAAACTCTAATATAAAATTAAATATTTAATATGTATCATATATTAATAACTATATTCATATTCCTTTCATTTCTATTTCCATTCTCTTTCCCTTCTATAACCAAACAATATGACATATTTTCATTCCCATTCCCATTCTCTTTATTTTCCCATTCTCATTCTCTTTCCATTTACCTTGGCATATCCAAACAATATTGATCATTCAGCAATAGGAGGGCTGAGTGAATTCACGAGTGATCGAGAACAGCACCGAAACTCTGGAACGTTCTGCTGTGCCCCAGAACTTAGCCATTAAACTCGAGCTGGGACCAGGGTAGATGCTGTCCATCTTTCCAATCAGTCCATAGCCAACCAACCACGCACGCAGATAGAGAGCGAAGACATGGCAGGCAGCTTAATGTTCGGTGATCCATTTCGACGCTTCTTCTGGAACTCTCCAGTGAATTACTATCAGATTCATGGCCTGAATCCTCCCATGGACTGGTTCGAAACCGCAAATTCTCACTGCTTCAAGATCAACATTCCAGGTCAGTTAAAATGAAACCAATTTCTGTTCCCTTCAATTCTGAAATACCATTTTTATGTTCGGTATATAATGCTATATGCAGGGTATGGGAAGGAGAACGTGAAGGTCGAGGTGGATGAGGACAACGTGCTGCACATCCGAGGGGAATTGGGGGCGAAGGAGAAGGATAGAGAAAAGGAAGGGATCTTCTGGCACACAGCGGAGATTGGGGTGACTGGGGGAGGTGAATTCCACAGAGCGATTGAGTTGCCGGAGAATGTGAAGGTGGATCAGATCAAGGCGCAGGTGGAGAATGGGGTTTTGACCATTGTTGTTCCCAAGGATGTCAGTCATCCCAAACCTTCTAAAGCTCGCACTATTCACGTCTCTAGCAAGCTTTGAATGTAGTTATAATCTCGTCTGGATAGGGTAAATAGTAAAATTGGGGGTGTGATAGAAAGAATGTGAAGTAGAAAATAACTCGGAACTTGTTGCGGGTGTTCACCGGGCGGTTCCAATGTGTGTAATGAATGGAAAAAGAACATTGTTCTTCGTCCTCTTTGTTGTTATGCTTCTACTCTTCAAATGGGAATGTGATCTCAACACATTTATGTGTATGTTTCCAGTTTTAGAAATTTGGACTTTGAAGCAGTCGACGCGTGAACCTTATACATGATGATCGTTATCTGAAGAATCGTTTTATTCAAACTCAAGGATATCATCAATGGGGATTGCAAGATAAAAACAGAGACATGCGTGCACTCTGGGTTGATTGACTATATGGCTCATCATTCATCTTTTCAATTAGCTTTTCTACCTCTTACACCATACTATCCAAATTTTTTATTACCTCAAACTGGCCACTTCCTACATTTGGGGCGATTGTATCCATGGGCTCTGTCCATATTCCCTTTCTACCTCCTCTAGCGAACTCTGTTCAAATTGGCTCGCAAGAGAATGTTCAATAGTGGAGGACATTGGAGAACAAGCTACGAAGTTTCATTCTACAGATTTCTCATGGAGCTTTCATTATTCATATTTTAAGCAAGTTTGACTTGAATGCATCGGTGTTACAAAATTGTCTTAGTTTGTGAAAAAAAAAAATAACAAAGAGATGAGAGCATCAAGGTTGGACAGCTCGACATATGCAAGTGATAGAGGTGGGTTGTAAGATGAGTAGTCCTATAGTCATATGACTTCGAACAGGAATTGTGCCTGCTACTAATAGTTGAAATTTGGCTTAAATCAAGCTTTGTTAGCATAAGGTGACATAAATGATCTCACATGATAGTAGAAACCAGCGTGGTCTCCTCCACAAATTTGGCACACAACACCATAGTGACCATGGTTTTGATCTAACACCACATATTACTTTTGCCAATATTTTCAAAGGTTGAGAGTTCATTTATAGTAGTATCTTATTTTTCTTGTGAATACTTCATGTCTCTATACTTTGAAAAACATTCCAACAGAAAATTTAAATTCAGCTTAAAAGAGAGCAATCTAATGGAATGAGTAATAAGAGAATAAACTTCTTTCATCCAAGTCCTCCATCACTCAGATGCCAATCATTTGACTCTTGCCCAATCTAGTTAATGAGGGGAAATGAGTTATGACTACGAAGCTCACATATGAATAGTAATTTTTGACCGTGTCGTAGTCGAGTAATAGCCGATACCCAAAGCCTAAAAGGCATTCGCGCACAATCATAAACGCTTGAGAATCAATTAGATAATAATCACAATAACACATGCATTAACATCCATGTCATCTTAAGCAAGTGGCGTAGGTTTGTCCGAACCCGAGGAAGCCCTCAGGGGTTAAGACCACATAATCCAACATACCGTACACCAGTAGTCGCTAGCTCCGAGAAGTAGGCGCCGACCCCGCGACCGTCAACCCCGATACTCCTACTGATCCTCTACCTCAATGTATTATGGAATAGGTAACTCTAAGTATTAATACTTGTGTATTAAGTCCTGCTATATGTTCCAGATTAATACTAATCCCTTCCCGTTGATTAACCCCTAGTTGGTTAATTACCTTTTTTGGGTTGTTATTAAGTTCGGGATTAATTTTAAAACTATACTCTATTGGTTTATAAGAGTACTAATGTGATATTTACTTATTACTTTAGAATTTTAATTCCTTTCATTGCCTATATTATTAGTTCATAGGTAGTATATACTCACACATGATTATAAGTACATTATGTACATACTTTATTATTACCGTATGTATTAGTTCATCACCTTAATGTAATCCAACCTTGACTTCTCCTTAGTTAGTTAATCCATTCCCACCTTATAACGTATTTCATTAACATCCCATGTGACTATGTAATCACTTCCACTTAACCTTATACATTAATATTAATTAATATGGGTTATAATCCTCGTTTATTGTATGGATTATTCTATCATTTCATGTGAGAGTACTTTAACATTTATAAGTTTTATTCCTCACACTTTATTTGCTAAGGATATAACCTTAGTATATAATAATATCACTTCTAAAGTTTTAAGTGCATTATATCTTTTTCCTTAATTTTAATAAGATTCTAACCTTACATTATAACTCTTGTAAGTATATATAATCTCATTATTTTATGTGAGTACTTATCTTCTCATTCTTATTGCAATTCCTTCACTAATCTCAACCACCTTTAACTTGATAATTTTTTTAATATGTCACAATGACATTGTATTATCCCATAGGTTATAAAGTTGTAACTTTATATTATAACCTTTATTTTATAACTCTCATATTTCCGAGTAGTTCATTATTTCATGTAACTACTAATAGGCATGTAATTCCTTATTAATCTTCATTTAGTTTCAAACCAACTATATACCAATGTCACTTCATGATGTCTTCCAACCTTATATTATAGATCAACCCAAACTTCATAATATTCTCGCCTACACCCTAATGTTTGTAATAATTATATTCTTTCCACATTAACTTCCTTAATATTTCATTTATAACTCTAAACTTCATAAACCACCACATTTACATCCTTAATTAATTTTAACCTATAGTTTTTCATCCAACTTCCTTAATTCTTTATCCAAATGCCGAACACAACACCCATATTTTTAACCTTTTATCTCTTCCTTCCATAACCTTCTTTTAAATACAAACTAACCCACATTACTTCATAAACTTTACTAATTAATCCTTAAGCTTTATATTGTACTTCTTAATTATTTAAAATACCAAACCAACCCCTAAAATTCCCATAAATCTCATCCAGCCCCTAGAAGTTTCATAAATTCATTTTCCACCCAAAGTTTCAGTATTTACACATAAGCCCCTACTAACTAGGAATTTGTGGCGAAAAACCATGTACAAACATGAATAAAAGAATAAAAGAAATCCTACAACTCTAATACGGGTAGCAAAAATCCCGGTCGGAATATAGGTTAAGCAAATTACGACCAAGAGTATCCAACCCTAAGGACTTAGTAGAAAATTAGTCATAATCCTAGTAATTACCTAATTCTAATAAGGGGGAAAATTTAACATTGATTCAAATTAAGGAAACTATCTAATTAATCTAACTAAATGGTTAATTACTACGAACTACTCCTTAATTCGGAACAATAATCCACATAAAACCAAGTATGATGTAACACCCCTACTACGCACTTACTATTAACTGGAGTCGCAGCGGAAAATAAAACAACTAAATGATTGGTGCTACAATGCCGTCAACCACCCACGTGGTTAACAAGGCTGAATAAATACAAGTGTATCGGTCTGATGATCAGACTCCCGAGCATAGAACTAATAATCATATATATACATAAACACAATACCGAGTATTTACTTACATCCTTCACTGTAAACCATCACTGTAAACTGTTCACAACCAAAATATATGTCGCCACGGGAGCACAGGCGCATCCCGGGCCCCACATCCAAAATAATCAAAAGTAATCCTGCATCCTAGAATCTAAAGTCATTCTGCTTCTTCGATCCTCATCCTGCAGTAGAAGAAATATGGAGCCCCCGAGGGGGTCAGCAACCCTTGGCTGGTATGGTTAACGCGCAGCCCATCGGCTACCGGGATACGCGCAACTAATTGTCATGATGACATGGCATTCTTTTTAAAACATACAACATATACATATATCATAACATGAGTATTGTACACAACATCACACATAACTTACAAGACATTTCCTTTTAGGAAGTGAACCAATACAATTAGTTCCCATGGAGAGCCTAGAGAATGTTGCCATACTCATGCTAAGCTCGTTACATAACTCGTTACCGTCCTGTTAGATTGAACGGATAACTTAACACAAGGTGCCTCGGATATAGTGATCCAAGCACACCGAACAACACATAGTATGCCCCTGTGGCCCGACGTGAGTCAGTAAAATAGCCTTGGTTAAGCTAAAGGGAAGGTTGGAAACCAAATTGGAAAACAACCATAACATACAAAGAGAATCGAACCGGTTATGACATCGACTCCCATACTCACACGCGTGGCCGGAACAGACCGGACTCCTCACTTCCCCCGTTAGCACTTGTTAGTAGTTCAACATTGAACTCAATAAACAATTCACAAACAACTGGTTAAGTCTTGTTAGACACACACAAGGGAAGAGAGAGTCATACGTAACAATACAATAATATTTAACAACTGTAAACTCATTACATGACTTAGATCTTACAAGGTCATAAACACACAGAAAAACAAACAACACACAAGTCGGTGTAAACCGGTAGGCAACAGACTGCAAGAAAACCATACCTTGGTCCTTGCTTCGATTTGTTTCCACCGTAGGTCACCCCTATACATGATTAATAACGTCGGTTAATTAATTTACTTAACCTTAAATTTACTAAATGCTTACATGATTATATGACATGTTTTAATGCCCCAACTTTTCCTTGATTACCTACATTATACCCCCTAGGGTTAACTACATTTGCCACATTCTTTACTGTTTTTTTTTAAGTTTTGGTCTGTCCGACCCCCCGACCCACCAACTGGGTCGGACCCTTCCAGTGATTCTCGGGTTTGAAAAACTCAACTTGTCCGACCCATGTCCGACCCAACCATCTGGGTCGGACCATTCCAGAGATTTAAAACACACACGTCCGACCCATGTCCGATCCAAGCCCTCTGGGTCGGACCGTTCCAGAACTCCTTATTGACGTCTAACAGAGGCCGTCCGACCCAAACTTGGGTCGGACCCCTGGGTCGGACGCCACCAGAATATGCCCAAACATTGTCAAATCCGCTCCAAACTTCTCCTAGGGCCTCCAATTGTGTTCTAACATCATTTGGTACACTTACATCCTCATACAACATCCATGAAACTCCTTTTCTATCTCCTTAAACACTCACTCATTTCTTACCAAAATTCCTAACACTTATAATGTTTTCACCTTAGTTTTCCAAGTGGTGTTTCATACCTATGATAACCACTATGCCAATAATGTTTCCTCACCACTACAACATTATCTCCCAAGCATCTTTTCTTCCTAAACAACTCCTTGACATCTTTACAAGTTTATAGCTTCCCATGCAACAAATCACCTTATCCTTTTTTTCACCAACAATACACAAGTCCTAAATACAAACTCACCATGATCTTGAAATGTCCCAAAACATTCTTTTGCATTCTAAATCCTTTAGAACATTACCTAAGCCCTTTTTATTTCCTAGAATGTCTTAATGCATGTTTCTTTCTCTAGTTGAACACTTAACCATTCCAAACATTTCCTAACTTACCAAACTTATTTTAAACCCTTAGAACTTCTTGTTTATTACCTAAATTTTGACATGAACTCTCCTAGAACATTACTAAACCAAAACACAATGTTTTCACCCTTAAACAACCAAGAATACTAAAATCCATCAAGCACATTCTTATACACAAAACTTCACGCATTTAGCACTACATCACAATATAGTGCATAATTTAAATTGATTGGCACTTAGGCCCTTAAATAACATGGCTCTTAGGCCCTTAAGATGCATAAATCATAAACACTAAATTTCCCACATTATATTTGCCTTTGACCTGCAAATACACTCAACAACACATATGCCTTTTACTAAGCCCTTGAGAGCATTCTTCTAAGTCATTCACCATTAGCTCCTTAGATCATTTTTAACAAGCAATATGATCCCATTTCTCCTAAGACTTTAAACCACATTAGGTTAGCATATTTACCTCTTTTCCTCACAAACTTCTTTCTTGTTTCCTTGACTAAATTGGCAAGGCTTTTAGTTGCTTGTCAACTTCTAAACATTATACAAATGATATAATGAGTATACAAGCTTTATGCTTCATCTCATTGTAAACCCTAGTTACATATATTATCTTAAAGCATTAAGATGATTGTTTTACCTTGGAATGGGAAGAGAGTTTGGATATGTAGCAAGAGAGGACTCCACCAAGCCCTTGGAAGATTCAAATGAAGCTAAAACAAGCAAGGTAAGGACACCATCAATGGTGATTTTCGGACAACACACAAATATGAAGGAAATGTTATTTTTCTTTGAGTTTCCTTACCTAGAAGCAAAGGAGAACAACAATATGTGAAAAGATGAGCTCAAGCTCCTCCCATGGTGATTCCTCTTGGCACCGAAATGGAGCTCTTGGGATTTTGAGAAGATAGGAATGAAGAGCTTGATGAGACTAAAAGAATGGTGGTCTTTGTTTTTGATTTGGCAAAGTGAGCTGGGAGTTACAAGAGATTGAAGATGAAGAATGGTGGTGGTACTATTGCAAAACCGTGAATGAAGAACAAGAAGAGATAGAAGAGAGCTTGGAACCGTGGGAAATGAGGAGGGAAATGAGAGAATGAGATAAGTTTGCTTTTTAAGAGATATTAAGTAGTAAAGCAAATAGTAACTTGCTTTATCATTTGTTATTTATTTTGTTAACTTACAAGGTGGTGACTCACCTCATAAAAACCGGCCCCCTTAATGTTACTAAGGGTGTTTTAGTCTTTGTTGACCATTTAACTTACTTATACAAACATATGTTATAAACTTGCTTATTTTGTTACTATTCACTAAAACAAGGCACATAGATGTGAAATTTTTGATTTCCCATTGATATAGACTTCCAAATGTGATACTATATAGTACACATGTTAATTAAAGAGTAATGATGGACATTTAGCCATTCAAAACTCATTTACAAGACAATTTTTCAAAAATGTGCTTTAAGACTCCTTAAAGCACATTTTGTGTTTTAACTTGTTTTCAAGCTTGGTTTTCTTTGGTAATTGGTTTAATATGTTCATTAGTATACAAATGAGATCTTGGTAAGTTAATTAGGTCTTAACCAAGCTTATCCCAAGCTTAGAGCACATTTTGGCCCTAATTGACCTTAAAGCATTGTTTGTGTTTCCTATGGTTTAAATTGTTTACTAATGTTTCTAAGACTCTTTTTAGTCTTACCACACCTTATTTTAGTGTTTAGACAACATAACTAGGTTTGGGGTATTTCATATGATCACCAATTCAAACTCACAAGTCTCGAATTAACCAATTTCTGAATGCGCCGGATGTCATGCCGAATAGAGTCTGCACGACACATTCAAGGATTTTGAATGCGCCGGACACCAAACACCCGGCAATGGATCCGGCAGAGCCAAAAGTTCAACATTGTTTACCAGTTTTGAATCCGAAACATACACTCACTTCCTATTATCGAATCCAACAAATTTTATGCCAATAAACGAACCAGAAAGTGGAGAATACAAGGGTTAATTCAAAATACTAATTATCATCTCCTAATGTATAGAAGACAAAGGCAATGATTCCTAGAAATCCTTAACCTATTCTGCCTTTGTTTTGATTGACAAAAGAAGAATTTTGAAGGTAAGAAGATCAGTAAATCACTTAATCTACTTTGCACCAAGAACAAAAATCTAAGTTGAAACTTGTAATTTTATTAAGTGATCAACAATGTCTTACAAGACCATCATTCTTAACCAAGGAGTACAAAGAAATCTTACTGCATCATCTACGAAAATGGAAGGAGAAACACAAGAGGAGAAGGGAATTGATCTAGCCTTAACCAAATGGAGATTCCTTCTTCTTCTTGGTGGATGATTTGTAGAACTTCCTTGGCAGCAACAGAACCGAATTTGTGGAGTATGAATGTGTAAAAATGTAGTGTAAGTGTTGTTGGAAGTGCAGACTCTCGACCTATTTATAAGCATCAAGTTCTCCTTGTGCCGGGAGTCATGCCGGATCAATTGTATCTGGCACCATGTGTTTATTACGGTCAATTAAACCGCCAAATCCCGTGAAACGATGCTTGTGTCGGATAGAAGACATCCAGCATCATATTCGGCATCAGTTAGTTGGATAACGGTCAATAACTGCCATCTTTTGATGAATCGTAGCAACTTCTCACTTGGTGCCGGCTAGGGAATACCCGACACTGTGTCCAGCATCACATCTGTTCTGCTTCATACACTTGCCGTGAGTTGGACTTCCGACATCAAGTCCGGCATAACTTCGCTCCTTTGATTAGGATTTGATTCCTTGCACAAAAATACAACAAACATAAGTCTGATCTTATAAAATGAACTTTATATGCAATATGACATAAATACTAGCTATTTCATACTTATTTTGACTAATAATCATAAAATTCTAGCTTATAAAATATGATAAGTATGAGGCTTATCAGCCCCTATAGTTTTTTATAAATGTTACATTATAACACTTAAACTATATATTATATTCTTTACTTTATTAAATCACAACTTCAACCCATAATTTCTCTAAAATTTCATAACAGCCCCGAAGGTAACTTATAATCTCATTTCCACCCCCATAGTTTTCGGTAATTACCAAACCACCCCCTTACCTAGGGTCAAGGCTGACCACCCAAATACTGTTTTGACCAAACCTTTCTAGTATTTACGGAAATCACCCCAGATTTTATTTTTGATCTATATTATAGTGCCTAAACTTTATAAAATCATATATTATGTTTTTAATTGTGCTAAACACTCCCATTCGGCCTTAATATACTCTTAGCACTCTATAATTTATTTAATTACAGTTTAACCCCATTAAGAACCCTTTTGTTCATTTAAACATTTATAAGGTTTGTAATTCATTTAATTTATATTATTAACCTTATAATTAATTTAGGTAACAACTAAATTTATCAAATTTCACTAAGTGTCCCTAGAGGATTATTTTCACAAAAATCATCCAATTGCGCCAGAATTATTTATAATTCGAAAATTTACCCAAAAGCTTTATAATTATTATTTGAAGCTTTTAAATACTGCTTAAAATACCTAAACACAAGGTATTACTCCATAAATCAAACTTAACATATGATGACATTAGAATGACCCTAAAAATACATTTAGCTACGGTTTACCCCAGATTTAACCCTTAACCATTTTTAATTGTTTTTCCTCCATATTTATCTTATAAACACAATTTTTACAAGCCCTTTATACTTAAGTACAACACCCAAACATAATACCGTAATTAACCACACTTAATTAGGGTTTAATTAACCCATAAATCATAAGAAACTCTTAGCCCCATATACATATAATTAATAAACTTGCTAAATGTACATTAAAGCTTAATTAAGTAAAACTTACATGTTTATACTTCAAAATCTCTTCCCACACACCAAATATTTCGGCACTATATTAGAACATAGGGATAATTAGATATTTTTGCCCTAATCCAAGAGCTTAAACATAGCTAATTAATCAATATCACTTAATTAACTCACTTACCTCCCAAAACAAGATTTTTCTCCCTTGTTGTGCCTTGTTTGGCTCACGGAAGTTAAGGTGTTCTACAACCCTTCTCGGCCTTGTAATAAAACAGAAACAATGGCCATGTTTTAAGGTTTGAAATGTTGAACATAATGAGGGAGATTAATGCTCAAAAAATGAGCATAAATGGAGTAACTTTACCTTGGTTTCATAGGGCTTTTCAAGGGGAATTTTCTGCATCAACAAGGAATGGAAGAGAGCTTCTTTTTGCTTGAGAAAATTTAAGATAAAAGCATAATAAGATGTGCTATTTTCGGACTTAATAAAGAAGGAGGAATGAGATGGACTTTGAAGCTTTGTTTTTATACCTTTTGAAGTCTAAAACTCCTCCTTTCTTCTTTGGTTGTTGTTGGCCGAATTTAAACACTTCCAAGACCAGATTCTTGCTTGTTTAAGGAAGAAAAATGGATGAGAAGAAATAGCTTGAAGAATAGCGCATGAAAGTGCAAGAAAAATGGAGTTTTAGAGCTTATTTAACTTACCACCATCAATAGAGTCCCATGGAGCTTGAAGAGCTTGTGACTAACGAGAGGATGAAGAACAGAAGTGCATGAGTGAGATGGGAGTGGCTGGCGAGAATGGTAAGGCTGAAAGAGTGGGTTTTTACTTTGTTTAATAGGTAATGAGTACTTAAAGTACAAGGTGAAATATAATAAGGAAACTAGCTTGTACCTTCTCCCTAACTCCCTTCTCTTCTTTTCTAATTTTCCTTCACTTTTCTCTTCTGATTTTTCACTCCAAAACGGCAGCACATGTGCTTGACCGTTTTTTTTTGTACAGCATTATGTTAACTTGCTACATTAATGTGTCTAAGGTGGTGCACTAGTAGAAAAAGGGTATATTTTGGCGGTTCTTTTGGGCCTATTTCGGCGGTTGTGAACCGCCGAAATGAAGGCCGCCGAAATAGACACTCTATTTCGGCGTTTCTTAGCTAACAACCGCCGAAATAGGTGCATGCTAGAACAAAAAAACACACCTATTTCGGCGGCTGTTAGCTAAGAACCACCGAAATAGGTGTGTTTTTTTTAAAAAAATATTTTCTGCCTCATCTTCAACCTCGGGATCGAGATGCAGTAGTTCTGATTTTTCTCTCTCTAGAGGCGTACACACCAGAAGAAAACGAATAGAGGCGCAAAGAGTGTATGCCCCATGTTCGCCTTACAAAATTACCGTCTGTGAAGAGATTGTAGAGCCGCGCAGAGCATGTTCCCTGTTCGCTAGTTAGGGTTTCAAAATTACCATGAGAAGAGAGTGAAATAGGCGCAGAGCATATTGTTCTCCAGATGCAAAATTACCGTCAGTGAAGAGAATAAAGAAGAAAAGATGCACAGAAAGAAAGAAGAGAATGAAAAACCGCAGAGCATGTATGCGTTCCTTGTTTTCCATACAGAAAAAAGATAAGTGAGTATATTACCGGTTTGGAATGAACTGCTTCAGCCTGGTCTTCAATCGGGTGAGCAAGATGCAGTAGTTCGACCACATGCGCATACAAGATAAGAGAAGGATTGTGGAGGCACAGAGCTTTACGGTGGTGAATTTATAGTGAGTGAAGCGAATGGAGAGAGAGAGAGAGGTGAAGGGTCAGATATAATAAGACGGAGGCGCGATTTTAAAAAAATCGTCAAAAAAAAACCAGGAACACAACCTATTTAGGCGGTTCTTAGCTCGGAACCGCCGAAATAGGGTCACCGAAAATTCTGTGCATAAAAAAAGACACCTATTTCGGCGGTTCTTAGCTAGGAACCGTTGAAATAGGTGCATTTTTTTATACACAGAATTTTCGGTGACCCTATTTCGGCGGTTCCTAGCTAAGAACTGCCGAAATAGGTGTCTTTTTTTATACATAGAAGTTTTCGGGGCCCTATTTCGGCGGTTCTTACAACCGCCGAAATAGGACTTTTTTGTACTAGTGTAGCATGTCCCTTAATGTTATTTTGTCCTTAGACAATATTTATAATCATTTCTAAGCATTTTAGAAATGATTGGTATACTTACTATTCATTGTAAGTGAATAATGCAATTTATGATCTTGGTGCATGTATTTGTGTGTTACATGTTCGATCACTCATTTAAATGATTTAATCATTGTAATTGACTCTCATTAGTCCATTACTTAATGTAAGGTTTTATAAATCTCATTTGGGCGCTTATTTATACTTTTAAGGCATATGTTTGCCTTTGCTTTGCTTGTTTTATAGTCGATCTCCAACGAGTTTAGAGATATTATTTAGCCTCTCTTAATGATCTTTAGGCATTTTATTAGTTTAATGCCTTTATGATAATTCCTTATAATTCTTAAGGCTTGTTTGCCTTTATTTGGTTTATACGATTTTAAGGTATTTATTTACCTTGCCTTAATTGTTTTTAATTAACCTTAATTGTATTTAATTCGATTAATTAAGTTTAGGGTATTTCAATAATTGGCCTCCTAAAAGAACTCGCTCCTAAATTCTTTAATCTCTCTATCATCTTATTAGCTATTAACCTATAACAATTATTGATAATTATGCTCTTAATTACCGATGAATACATTACTTTCCTTTAAAATGTGTATGCTTAGCATTAATGTAACGCCCCTATTAACCATAAATACAGCGGAAATAAAACTCTAAGGCGATTACAGACCATCGGGTTCCAAACACCCGACACCAAACCTCACCAATTACAACTTACAATCTACAAAAGCTACGGTCTGAACTCGAGAAAAACTTAACACAAACATAATAGGAATTAAACATATTCTCTCTCCACAAAACCTAGTCCCATCCCAAACGCTCATTCTCTTCGTGGTCACCTGTATAATAATTTGTACCTGCAAGATTAAACCAAGCAGCCCACCCCAAAAGGGGCGGGTCAGTTCCCTGGAATGGAACTGGTACAATTCTCCAAAAACAAACTTATAAAACATAACTCTTCAAAATAAACAGTAACATGAAAACAAACTCTTAAAAGTAAAACAGAGATAAAGCACTTCAAAACAATCAAGTTAACGAGAAAAGAAAACAAGACAAAGATAGAGATAGAGAACTTCCAAAACAAGTCATCCACTTAAGTAGTCACACCACATAGTTAGTAAGCATCCATTGATGATGTTAGAACCAATTCCCGTTAGGAGTAGAAAAACCCAGATAGCCACAAAGGACTAGGAACGATAAAGTAGATCCAAGAACCAAGAACTCGAGAGTGGAATAATTCAACTGGGAGAGATGGCCCCCACCGCCAATCACGTCCTTTTAGGACAGGGGATATACAGCCCCTCACTGTTTATCACGTCCACTAAGGACAGGGGATATACAGCCCCTTACTGTTCATCACGTCCACTAAGGACAGGGGATATACAGCCCCTTACTGTTCATCACGTCCACTAAGGACAGGGGATATACAGCCCTTACTGTTCATCACGTCCACTAAGGACAGGGGATATACAGCCCCTTACTGTTAAATATCAATGCCCCTATGGGCGAGGGATATACAGCCCCCTACTGTTCACATTAAAGACGCGCGCACGTCGAAAGGAAGATTTCCAAGATTGACCTCTTTCAAAAATCCCGCTAGATCACCAACCACCCAGAGCAATACCAAAACACTCAGTCCTACAGAGTGCAGAAGCGTAAACCCTAAGCAGCCAATGTCCAACGGGCAACCAAGTAGAAGTAACCAATACCCAAGTGAGTTCCACATCCAAGGCTCAGTTAGTCACACAAGCTGAGTTAGTCACACAACCATTTTTTCTTAGAAATTCCTCTTAAAGTCAGTTAGCGTTTTCCAAAACATTCCACAAGACAACCATCAAAAATATCGGAGTACGAGAAATCGTACAACACATTCCATAAAGTCCAAAACACATCAAGCTGAGTACGAGAAATCGTACCTGGATAACGTTGTAGCAGTTCTAATCAACTTGCGCAAACAATCAACAGTACTCTGAAGAATATTAAAGATAATCTACCATCAATCACTTGTAGCCTATGTTACGCTTAAATAAACTCCTTACTCTTATTCCAAAGTCTCAATTATTTTTAAGCCCTCACTTAAATATTATGTATAATCTTTGTGTTATCTGAGAACGTTGTATAGCCCAAGGTGGTAAGATCAAGGAATGTATTCGATCAACATTGGCTAATTGTCCACTCCTATCCACTTTATTCATACTTAACCACAATCCTCACATTCAAGACTTTTGAGACCTCTATATCATAAATGTGTTTATGTTATATAATTAAATCTAAGAATTTCGACAATAATCTTAAGCTCAATACCTCTATTCTTAATTTAAAATAAACATTGTATTATGACCTATGATAGACTCATCTCAGAATACTATATTATTATCTCACAATGTAAAGATTATGTATTTAAACAATTTCTACTAGACAACCCATTATGATTAAGTCTTTCCCTTAACTTAATTAAGACCTACATCTTGTATATTGGAATCATAGTGTTGTAGACGCATTTATTATAACTTAATCGAATTACTAAACTCATTTATCTTATCTTTGGTTCAGAATAACTTTAATTACAACCATCTAAAAATCTTGTCATAAGATGTTAAATTACGTTTCATCTTGAAATAACCATATTATAATTAACTTAGACTCATAGAACTCTTACATTTAGTATCCACAGGGTATATTATTTACATTATCATAACTATATAATAAGGTGTTTTAAGATAACCTTTTATGTATCCTTACTTACATTTAATTTCCTAAATGTTCTATTTTTACACACATTCCCTCCATAGGCTATGTATAAACCCTTTATATTAAACTTCGCTAAACTCAAGTCTTAAATACATTTTACATTGTTTACAAAACCTATAGTTTCACAAGAATAACTTAATAAATCAATTCCCTTTATTGTCTTTAGGATGGACATTATATCTTAGCCTGAGGTAGAATTTATCAAAGAATTAAATCCTGGTTCGTAAGTGAAATTGTCAATTACTTAATAAGGTAATATATTCTGAACAATCCCCATACCTTATATTCAAATGACACATTAATACTTCTAGTGTCAAAAGGTAAATCAATATAATATCTTATGTAACCTAATTTCATCTAATTAAAGGTTTAAAGATTTTAAGTATCTAATTTCTATTTACAAACCTCCTTATAAATTCTAACTACTAAATACATTACTTAACTATAAACTCACATCCTGAATATTGGTGTTAAATGTATTTATATGGCTTAACTAGTTGTAAGAAACTTAAGGATTATTATTTAGATTAAATTCCTAATCATAGTTTAATGTAGTTTTATATCATAATCCCTTTTTAACGATTTTATCTTAAAATATTAAGTTATTACTCAATACTATAAATATTAAGAAATAATTAAATCTAGACTTATTTATCCTCTTCACATTTAGATGTAAAAGTAACTCATTTATTTTATTATTGTTTATATAATAAGAACATTTAAATGTAAAAAGTATTTCATTCATTTTATTATTAATTATATATTAAGATCTATTTGTGTAACCCTTTATGTAGACCAATTACAAATATTCCTAAATTTCAACTTATTAATTTCTTAACCAAATTATAGATTTACATTGTGGTTATTGACTAAATAAATACATGTGTTTAAATACGGTTTATATAAATCCTAGAAACTCAAAGATAACTAAAAACCCAATTCATAACCATAAAATAATACCACCTCATATAGTATTCTATTATTAGTATTATGTAGAGGTTTAGTTTAACTCATTAATTCCTTCATATTATATTTTCTATAAGGTATTTTATTCCTTTTATTTATTAATTTATCGTATATATATATATCCTTCCTATTATATTTCTCACAAGGAATGTTATTTCCTTTATCTATTTTGATTGTATTTATATATATAAATATATATATATCTACATATATTAAGATTTATCCAGAACATTCTTTAAGAAATTCTATTGTATTTAATTATATTTAATATCTTTTAGACATATCCACAACTGATTTATGGTTTACAAAATAAAGTATTTCCTTTAGTTTTAGTTAAAAATATTAGCTTCCATATTATATAATAAATAAAATGTAGTTTAGTTAAATTCCTTGATTTGTTTCTATTTATTTCTCTCATATAAATATATACATAAATATATGTAACAATTTTTACTTCACTTAAAGTTAATACCCAAAATATTTATAAACATACTGTATTAAATGTTAATTAGTCTTATTATATTTTCCCCAACCTATAAAGTTCATTAATCAACTATACTTTAATTTTTGATTACATTAAAACTATATATTATAAGTTATCCTTATGAAAAACTCACAAACACAATTTTTAAAACCTTTTCCCGTTGCCCAAAAATTCCCAAACTTAATATACAGTAACTATAACATTTTAGACATATTATAAAATTTTTGTTTCATAAAAATATCTTTTTAATTTAGCCAAATAATTCCAGAAAACCCGTAACTTGTAAAAATCATAACTTACGTTTAAAAACTCCAAACCCTTTATAATTTATATCAAAACAAACTACATAAAATAAGGAATCTATGGTTAAAATTTCAAGTCAAAATACATTCGGGAAGATATTTAAATTAACCAAACAAGTTACGACTATTTACTGAATTTTTATAGAGACATTAACAACTTATAAACACCAGATCTAATCTTGGCCGTCCAAATCCTTTAAAACGAAATCAACGGCTGCTGTACTCCTAGTTCATCAGCAAATTCAACAAGCTGGTCGAGTACTAATCCACGAATTTCTCACAATCTACAGAACCAAATCGAGTGATTCTTGTTCCATTGAATCCGAAATTTGATTGCGGTTCTATTGATACTAATTTCCCCAATTATAATGCAGGTTTCAATGGTTTTCGAATTCGGTTTCGAAGTTAGGGTATTTTCGGGTTTCCGAATTCGATTCTAACAAATTCTCTCAATCTGATGCGTAATTAATGCAATTGGAACATGGCTTTGACCGATAATGTAATATAGATTAGCAAGGTTGAAGGAATTTGAAGAAAACTTACCGGAATTGCAATAACGAAGCAATTTAAATTCGAAATTCTGGAAAGCTTCGAATTTTCGAGCAGTTCACGGGGCCGACTTTGAGGATCTATAACTTGAAGTACAGATCGAGTTAGGCTACGTGTAAGGGCTTAATCGAAAGAGTAAACTTACCTCTACATATTGATAACAAGAACTCACCCTAACTCGCACTACAAAGAAAGAAATCGAAGCTGGAAGTTGCGAGTTTACCTTACGTTTTCTGGAAAAATTCTGGGCAAAACGCGACCAGATCGGGGTCGGAACTTTAGACTCCTATATCTTCCATATGATTGAGAATTAGCTTTGGTCATCAACATGAAAGTTGTAGAGGGATTATAGCTCTTCAAAACGAGCTAAAGAACACGAAATTTGGATGAGAAACGAAGAAGTTATGGCTAGTCGAAGTTACCTGAATTCGAAGAGAAACTGGAAAACTGCAGTTTCGGTTTTGCAAGGTGGCTACTTTGGATCGAATTTCCGGCTGATGTATACTGAATTAGGGTATGTGTGAGTAATGGTTGGAAAGAGGAATTGTAGGAGAAGAGAATGGTGAAGACGGCATGGAAAAATATTGAGGGATGTGAAAGTTACAGCCGTCTAAAGTTAGGGCAAAGTAAGGGAGTTCGGTTACGAAAATCAGGGAAGAAATCGGCTAAGTGTGGGCGACTCATTACAGAGTGACACGTGGCATCTCTTAAAATTTTGATTCAAAACTTCAAACTAGCATAACTTTGGCTAGGATGATCCGTTTTTGACGTTCTTTTTATCGATATTCATGGTTTTTCATAACCTATTTATTGGTATAGGTTTCATGACCTGGTTTGACCATTCTCAAAAAGTCAACTCTTGCAAGGCTTAATAAGCTTTAAGGTTTCTAGAATTTTATATTGACTTTTATGTTTCAAAACAATGTTCCAACACTTCCTAAAATCTTTATAATATATTGGGAGTGTTTAATAATTTTCCCAAGATTTATTGACTTATAAATCTTATTATTAAATTCATAATACTATAATAATATAATAATTAGGAGAAAACCCCTAAATAAATTTCACAACCCCATATAATAATTTAATATTCATAATTCCATATAATAATTTAATATTCCTCATTCCATATGATAATTTACTACTTAATAATATTATTAAAGGTTTAATAAAAGAAATCCCCTAAATTAATTAAATGCAGAATTTTTCACACAACTCATAATGGAAATCTCGCAAACACGATTGCCTCTAATATTGATGATATGGAAATGACGCTTCATTAATTAAAACTCATGTAACTTCTAGCATAATTTCGTAACAAGTTTTTTGGTGACGACTTAAACATCATATTTTGTTATTAACAACAAATAGTTTGTTATCAAAACAGTACTAAAAATTTAATAAATTTTAAGATTATAGTAACTATATAGCTGTTACAAAATCATATTTATAGTAATAATATAACTTTTAATAATGAATAAAAATCATTACAATAAATAAATTAATCTTTGGTTACACAATCTCACTTATTTTTCCCTTTGGGTTTTATGTGAGGAGGTTTTAACGAGGCCCGTACATCGGTCCACCTACCTATTTTAATATAATGGCTTTAAGCCCAAATTATCAAAAAAAACTTAACGATATGTAATGAGAAAAGTACAATAAATTGGATTAGTATCGATTTTGATTTTTGGTAATGATTATTTGTGTTAGCAAAAACCTATATTCTAGTAGTGATACCATATAACACTAATGTTTATGTAGTGCACTAGTAAGAGTCCTGTTTTTATTTTTGTTCCCAGTACGTAGAAAAAGTTATTCCATAAGTGACTTTCTTTCTACATTGTTTGTTTCAATGCTTCATTAAAGCTAAGTCCGCAATGCAACGGGTCTGATTGAAGACAATTACGGCATTAGTCCCGTTGGGAAGGATTCAGACTCGTTAGGGCAGGTTCTAGTCAAACAGGGGAGCATGCCCATGGGTATAATGTTTGGGCATATGCTCAAACAATTTCTAGCCATTAGATTATAATTTATTTTTTAAAACATTAATCTCAGCCGTATATGTATTATTTACTTAATAATTAGTTTTATAAAAAAGAAAACAATCAAATAATAATAATAAGTGTATAATAGACTTTTTCAATTATAACCAACTACTCTCCCCCTTATTGATAGGAGATGAAGTTTACGGAGTTTTTTCAGCCAACTTCTTCTCTTTCATCCTAAAAAAATCACTCATTATCTCTCATCACTCACCAATCCTTTTAAATATAGAACGTGGAGATTGTGAAAGTAATTAGCATTTTAATAATTATTCCACTAGTAACTTCCCTAAATATACGACATTGACATTGTGGAAATTTCTTTCTCACATCCATTAATGCAAAGTTTATGTCAAAAGATGTTATTTTAATTTGTTATTTTCAAATAGTGTAAGTTGCTTTAAATGTGGGATCTTTATTACAATGGATGGTTTATAGTTTTCTTTTCAAAGTAGATATTTAACTAAAATTATACAATTTTGAAAATGCAAATGTAGATTTGTTTGCTCATTTAAGAAAACTATAGATATTTTAGGTAAAATGATAGATTTTTTGAAACGGAGGTGTAGATTTGTATGACGGAAGTGTAGATTTTAAGTATTTTCTAAAAAATGAAAGTAAAAGTGTAGATATTCAGATAAATGATAGATTTTTTCAAAATGAAGGTGTAGATTTATTTGATAGAATTGTAGATTTTTAGTAATTGCTCATTTAAGTAAAAGTGTAGTTATTTAAGTAAAAGGATAGATTTTGTAAAATGTAAGTGTAGATTTATTTGATAAAAGTGTAGATTTTTTATTTGAACAATACAATTTTAAAACGAATGAGTGAAATTATTTTAATGAGTAATAAATAAGACAACCTAGGAATTTCACTTATGATCTTATATTTATTTTAAAGGGTTAATGTCAAAGTATTTTCTAATTGCTTCTTTCAAAACAATTTGTTTAAAATGTACATCTTTTTTTTCTTTTTTCTAACTAGATCGGTTACATTCCCACTTTAAAAAATATTAATGGTTTATCATTTTTGCAAATTAGATCGTTGCAATATACAAACTCATCTAAAATTACATTATTATTTAGATATTTTAGTAAAATGTCATATTTTTAAAATGCAAGTGTGGATTTTATTTAGAAGTGAATTTTTAATTAATTCCTAATTCAAGTAAAAGTGTAGATATTTACGTAAAGTAATGGTTGTTTTAAAATATAATTCTTTGATTTATTTTGTTTGATTGTAATGTTTTATTAAGTAATAATAATTCAACGTTGTTCTTATACATTTCTATAGGAGTCTTGTCAATTAAATTTCTAATTTGTTATTTTTAAATAATATTTTTTTGGCCTAAAACATGGGACTTTTGATTTTTCAAAACACTACCATTCTCTTACGTTAAAAAAATATAACTGCCAATTGTGGGAATATTTATTAGAATGATTGATTTCTTTCTTTCTCCGTAAACTAGATCGTGCAATCTTATATTTTTTCCTTTATTTCTAAAAACTAAAAATTAAATTTGACATCTATACCCCTATAATAAACAATAAAATATAAACCTTCAATTTATTTGTTATAAATCCAACGGTCATGATTTAGTTGAGCACCATGCTCAAAATTTGTTTTGAGCACCTTCCCCTCGTTGGGTTCCAGTTCGATGGGATATGGATTTGTTTTGTAACTGATTTTTAACCAATTTTGCAGGTTCTTGATCGTTTTCGGACTGGTAGCGGTTTATGTTGTGGTTCTGGTTCCGATTGTATTTTGACATTTCATTTGGACATGTACTGTTTTATCTAAATTCTGTGTCTGATTTTTGTTCAAATCCCAATTAAAATGTAAAAAGAACCTTAGAAATAAGATAAAAATTACACATTGTGAAAATAAAGGGAACTTTCTTGATATTAACATAAAATCGTATTAGATAAAAACTCATTAGAAAAACTTTTATGAGGAAAAGGAGTTCAATTGATAGATACATGAAAATTAACACAACTATATTCTACAAAAGTGCATGATAAGAGTCCTAATAGAGTTGTCCACCACCTTCGTTTGGGTTGATCCTTGTTCTGATTTATTGCGATTTTTAGAAGTGTTGGCATTTATAGTCATTAGAAACATAAAAAAGAGCTGCTGGAACCAAAATAGGTTGAAGTCGGCTACCGTTCAAACAACTATATTTCAAACTTCCAATGGTTAGTTTAACCTGTTTCAAGGCGGTTTCTAAATGGTTCCACACTATTCCAAACACTATCGGTTCCATGTTGGTTCAAATCGACCGAGTCCAGTTGGAATACATTTTTATTCCAAATAAAACCAAATAGCCGCAACCGCCCTTTAAGCATGGTCAAATTTCAAATTGATTCGAGTCCAGGCCAACAAAAACTTATTCAAATTCTTGACCGGTTCAATCCTGCCAGTTTAGTTGGAACTAGACACATTAACCATAATTAGTTTCAACACCCTCACCTCCTATAGTAATAGGATTATATCACAAATAGTTCAAACACCTTCAAGATTTACAATAAAATCTAACCTTATAAATTTAGTACTCTAAGTTTTAAACTCATCCTCAAAACCTCCGGTGTGGGGTAACGGTTAGTGGTGTGAAGGAACAACCTGCAGATTGAGCATATTGTCGACATGTTGTCATAAGTTATTGTGAACACCAAATCCTTGCCATTTTGTGAGATGGGAAGGGATCGCTAGACTGGGTTCCGGTGCACAATAGTAGGCCTGGCAAAAAGGAACAAAAACTAATGTACGAGTCGGAACACAAAACGACATTAGCATATATATAGGTAGCATAGATATTTAATTTTATATACGAAGATAATTTCGTGACGTGTATCATATATACTTGATTTATTAACGTGTCGTGTACCGTATCCAATTGTATAAATATCGTTTGTACACGAAATACCTATAAATAAATCAAATTAATAAAATTTTATAAATCGGTTATTTAAGAGACCACTTCATCCATTTCAAACTCCATTATTTAATACTCCCTCCTATCAAAGTATCTATCGTCTTAAGATGAATTTGGACAGTCCCGATCCATCTCTAAAATGATAGATATTTTGAATATGAGGGAGTATCTAACTTTAACATGTAATCAATATGACATATGTATACTTTAATAAAATAATAAATTTTGCAAAGAGACATCGAAGACGCATATCTAAAAAGGAACCTAGTTGAACTCGTGGTCTTCCCAAGGGACCCCAGGTTGAAGACACTGAATCGGAAAGAGCATATCGTTCACAATCCAATGCCCGCTTACAAGAACCACATACATGGCGTAGATCTCAACGGACTCCAAGACGAAGAGGTTGGGACTAACTTTAGAAAGACGGAAGTCCCCATCATGAGATCAGATATGGTTGAGAGTCCTAGCTAGGGAGTATATGAATGTGGGAGAAAGACTTCCCAAGGATACAATGATCGACAACAAGCATGGCTACGTGGAGACTGAAGATCTACATCAGATGCTAAAGAAGGCAGGAGAAAGGTGTGGTGTAGGGTAAGGTAGGATAATAACGAGGCACGATCGGGAGTTCTATCATATGGCTGATAAATACCCATGCTATTAATGGTCTAGATAGTTCCGATTCTGATGGGACACATGGAATATGGTAGCTATAGTGACATGAATAATTACACATGCAAGGATCCTTAGAGACATGACCACAATTAGTTTCAAGACGGCGTTCACTAGCCATGAAAAACACATTAATCTACTTTTTGCCAAAAGTTGAAGACATTTGCCAATTTTTGATTGGATAAAAACTAGACACAACAACACACATATCAAATATTCATATGTTATCTATGATGTCCTTTATGTATTCGCAGCCCTTCAAATAGTTCAAACACATTCAAAATTTACAATATGTTAAAGATTTAACTAAATAAATTTAGTACTATAAGTTTTACTCATTTCAATTTTACCAACCAAACAAGCCCCCAGGAGTAATTTGACCGTTTATCTTCGTCATCTTCTCTCTCTCAGTTCGGATTTCTTTGCGACCGGGGAAAAGGACTGGACGGACGGACCAGAGTAATAGCCCAATCAAGTGGTGTGGGGTCCTGGCATCCGAATCTGACTCCACTCCACCCCCCAGGTATGTCCATAAACCCTTGTTTTTGTTTTGTCTTTCCTATTGTTCGCTGTCGCTGCCGCTGTCAGTTTCCCTCTCGTATCTCTCTTTAACTCACACAACTAGCTGGGTTCGCCCTTCGTCCTTCTCATCTACACTACCAACAACTTGAATGAGATCGAGTACATTTTATACAGCATTTTTAATGCATCTACCCATTCCTAGTTCGTCTTCTTAGCGTAGTAGGAGGTGAAGTCGAGAGGGTAACGGCTACTTTCCCTTCCCCAATCGTTCTTTGTGACTAGGCCGTTTCCAAACAAAACCCAAAAAGCAGTGCAGTGTGGTACAGAGAGCCAACCCAGGAACAAATTTCCAGTTTGGAGTTTTACTTTAATTTACTACGGTCTTTTAATTTTATTTTTTGACACCGTTGGATCTCCCTGAAATCTTTGTGATTTGTGCTGCTCAAACACTGTTCCTCGTCATCCTTCCTTCCTCCTCCCTTTTCAACCCCGTCAAACACTCTCAAAACCCCAAACTCATCCGACCCCCTTTTCTCGCCTTAATTCTCTCTCTCTCTCGTTTCTACTTGCTTGGCCCTTTACATCCCTTTCCCGCTTTTCTTTTTCTCTCCCTTGACCCAAGTTGGTATTTCATTTTTCTTCTTTGTTTTAGCTGGGGCCTGCTAGTCTCTCTCTCTCGAGAGAGCTCTGAACTCCATGGCTCTGCTCATCATCCCTGCTCCTTCTCTTCTTGGCTGTGGCGTTGTCTACTGCCACCGCCGCTACTGGTGAAGGTTCGGATCCTTTTTTTGTTTGGAATATGTCTGCGTATAATGTTTACCTACCCTTAATTTCATATTCTTTCCCTTTGGTAGTATTGTATTAGTATTTTTTATTTGAGGTAAAGTGTGTGAATGTGATTCCTCTTATGGGGGTTTTTCAATAGCTGTACATTCTTTGCTCCCTTTTTCTTTCTTTCTTTCTCTAGCTGCTCTGGAGTGTTCCATTTCTGTGCCACTAACCTTAAATTTCACTTGATTACAGCTAGCGCGCGTCCCTCACTTACAACTTGCATTACAAAACAACTGTGGTCATCTTTTAATGCCTTTTTGGAAAAAGAAAACATAGCTCTTAGCACTCTTTCTCCTCAATAAGTGTGTTCCTTTATTTGGTTTGTCTAATGTTAATGTATATTGCCTGCCTGCCTGCCTCCAACTCGTGTGTTGATTTGAGTATTGTTTTCTCTCCCTTTTGCTTGAATCATCCATTTTCACACTTCCCTGCTTTTTCCTCTTTCTTTTTCCTTTCTTTTCTCTACATTTATTGACCTCCGGTCTTCGATCCCTTTCTTTGATCCTTTTTCTTTCCCAAATTGCCCTCGACTTTAGTTGGTCAAAACTTTCTTGAATGTTTTGAGGGTCTCTTCCTGAAGGCAAGGGCCCAGTTAAATGTGCTTCTGACGTGTGTTTGCAGTTGCACCTTTCTTTAATTTTTTAAAAAAGAAAATGAGTAACTTCTTCACCATACACACACTGGGCCCTGTTTTCCATATGAACATTCTTCAATAATCTATTCCTATTATTATTAACTTCAATTGTTTCCAGGATATGCTCAATGAAAGAATGTACTAGTGTGTTTTATTGATTGCTCCCCCTTTCCCGGTTCTTGAATCTCGTGACACCAAATCATACAACCATCACTTCAAAATCAAATCCCTAATTACACCACTTATTTGATGATCCTATCCTTTTTGCAGATGTGTTCGTCGGCGTCAACATCGGAACATCTCTCTCAGACCTCCCACACCCAACCCAAACAGTAGCACTCCTCAAATCCCAGAAAATCCGCCACGTCCGTCTCTACGACGCTGACCGCGCAACCCTCCTCGCACTCGCTAACACCGGTATCCAAGTCACCATCTCCGTCCCAAACGACCAACTCCTCGGCATCGGTCAATCAAACACAACCGCCGCACGATGGGTCAATCAAAACATCCTCTCTCATTACCCAGCCACCAACATAACCCACATCTGTGTCGGTTCCGAAGTCCTAACCACCATCCCTAACGCCGCACCAATCCTAATCCCAGCTATGAATTACATTCACTCCGCTCTCACAGCTGCTAACCTCCAATCTCAAATCAAAGTCTCAACACCACTCTCAACTTCCCTTATCCTTGACTCATTCCCACCATCACAAGCCTTTTTTAACCATACTTGGTCAACTTCAACTCTCATCCCTTTACTCAATTTCCTTCAAACAACTTCTTCCCCACTCATGCTTAACGTCTATCCTTACGTTGATTTCATCAACTCAAACGGTGTTATCCCATTAGACTACGCACTCTTCCAACACCTCCCACCAAACAAAGAAGCTGTTGACTCAAACACACTCTTACATTACACAAACGTGTTCGATGCTATGATTGATGCAGCTTATTTCGCCATGTCTGATCTTAATTTCACTAACATCCCTATTCTTGTCACGGAATCCGGTTGGCCATCAAAAGGTAATCCTGATTCTGAACAGTATGCTACACCCGAGAACGCTAATACGTACAATTCCAACTTAATCAAACACGTCATTAATAAAACTGGAACTCCTAAACACCCGAATATCCCAGTCAATACCTTCATCTATGAGCTCTATAATGAGGATCTGAAACCGGGACCTACCTCTGAGAAAAACTGGGGTTTGTTTAATGCCGATGGGAAACCGGTTTATGTATTGCATGTGACGGATTCTGGGTCGATACTAGCGAATGATACCACCAATAATACGTTCTGTGCTGCTAAACCTGATGCGGATAAGAAGTTGCTTCAAGCTGCACTTGATTGGGCTTGTGGACCTGGGAAAGTGGATTGCTCACCTTTGTTGCAAGGGAGTCCGTGTTATGAACCGGATACTGTCGCGGCTCATGCTACGTATGCGTTTGATACGTATTATCATGTTATGGGGAAGACTCCTGGGAGTTGTGATTTCAATGGTGTGGCTGAGATTACTACATCTAATCCGAGTGAGTTTTTATTTAGTCTGTTCTTCGTTTGTTTTGACCGACTTGTTTTAAGATGTTGGTTGGTTGGTCTGACTATTTTTTGGTTAATTGGTTGGTGTTTTGCAGGTCATGGATCGTGCAAGTTTCCCGGAAGGTAATAAATAAAGCAACAACTGCGTTATGTTTTTCTTTTAATGCAGATTTTACTCAAGCGTTTCCCTTGCTAATAACTAGTGTTGTGATGTTATGTTGCAGTAGTGGCGGTGTTAACGGCACATTTGCGAATGCCACAGCACCAGCTACGAGTGCCATGAGTTCTGGAAGAGCCGCCACAACCGCCAACCCTTGTCACGGCTTCATCATTGTCTTATTAAGCTTATTCATGGCTTGGATTCTTGTTGGTGCAACTAATTTCTTGTAGAACATAGTGAATGTTGTGTATTGAGTAATAGTCTAGCGAATGGTAGTTCGGAGTCTTTTGTTCTTTTGAACACGGAAGGAAGGAATGGGGGGATTCTTTTTCTATTGGGAAAGTGGATTAGTTTAGATTCTTAGGAAAAGTTAGTAGTTGTATTTTGAATGTGAAATTGTATCATCCGTTTTGAGCATATTCTTATATAGATGATCTGTTTCTTCATTTTCAAGGTCAAACCCCACACTCAAGTTTGGGCAGTAACATCATTATCTGAAGTTAAAACCAAGAGAATAAGTATAAAATCAGGAAGGATGTGACAATTTTCATCTTTACTCAACTGTTGTGTTACTCCATTCAAGTGTTCTCTCCAATAAGAGTTTTCCTAAGTGAATTTGTTTATTTCTTATGCTTGTTCTGATCATATGGGTTTGTAAGACCGGTCAAGTGCATTATTTGCTGTACAATGACCCGCCCCTATTCTCTACTCTACTGAAGTAGAGACTTGCCCACAAAATTTGCCAGAAACGGCAAAAGCCAAAAAGCCAGTTGAAAAGAAAAAATATATATTTGCATAATTGCATTCTACATTATTTCGCAGTTTTTGAATGTTTGATGAGCCAGTCGATGACAGTGTCTATATTTACCGAGTCTTTGCAGGAGATCATAAAGCAGCATACCTCTCTGTCTGTGATGGCCCGAAGATTTCTGCCAAAGTTACCAATCCAAACAAACAAACCAGTGGTTACGGATCATGATGAGTTTTACACTCCAAGAACACTAAGTCATGTCTTATGTGGATGTGAGAAAATAAAAAAAAAAAGTTGTAACTCACAGCTGCACCATTAATGCTTCCTGGGCAAGAGCCTCTGACTTATCGATCTTATTCCCAAGAACAAGTATGGGGATTCCTCTAATGGATGGTTTAGAAAGAAGCTCTTCCAGCTCGCTCCGAGATATTGGTATGCTATCTCTGTCAGCAGCATCAACTACATATCTGCATTTCCCAGCAATTACAAACAAGATACAAGGATAAAAGAAGATGTATGTCTAATAAATCTGTTCCTGTCGCATTAACATGAATCCAAAATATAGCGCAACAAAAATCAGGAGAAGGTATGTATCTTCTTACGTGCATAAATTCCCATGCATCTCAATGATGTACAATTTCTAAGTTTCAAGCACTCCATAAGTTACAAATCCAAACAAACCAAACCAGGGGTTTCGGATAGTGATGAGTTTTAATGTTCCAAGAAGACTCAGTTATGAGGTTGTTGAATTAAGGATCTTATCATTTCTCCCAAGAGGTCTGACTCTGAACTATCATTGCTCCACTAAACTATTACAGGAAGCCACAATTTCATTAAATTAACCTGAAGAGGATAGAACCGTTCGTGGAAGCTGCATTAAGTTTCGCGCAGAAAAAAACTTCACAGTAAAAGGTGAGAAGAAGTACACGATAGCAGACACTCCACGGCAGTAACGCTCCCACATTGTGCGAAATCTTCGCTGTCCTCCAAGATCCCAAAGCTTTATAGTCACATTTCCCTTCGTGATTTTCCTCATATTAAATCCCACCTGGTAGCAACAGGCAAGGAACCTTGCAGAGTTAGCATGTCATATGGGGCTAGACTAGTTTCTACTGGTATGATTCATTATTTAAAAAAAAAGGTACCTACAGTAGGAATCATATCTTCACTGTAACCTCCTGTCTGACAACATTAAAAAAGATTGGTGACTACATAAAAAAAAAATCAACAAAGATGGAAAGAACATAGACAAAGACGAACAGAAAACAGTACAAGGATATGGGAAACTGAAATTTCCTAGTCTCTTACAGATATGGCATTAACAAGGGATGTTTTTCCCGCATGCTGAAGGCCAACAAGAGAGATCTCCATTTCCTGCTTGAAAAACAAGCTGACATAAAAATAACACAAGAAGTCAAGATCCAGTGACCACCTTTTCTTTCTCTATCAATGATCAATCCACTTGATCTCCTTATGCTGAAATGAAAATGAAGAACTATAATAGACAGACTTTACAATAATTTAGTAACTGCCAATTCAAAAAGAATGAAGCAACCAAAAGATTAAGAAAATCTCCACATGCAATGGAAACTTGGCCAAAAAAATAAAAGGAATTTCAAGTTTGACTTCTGTAATCCTATAATGAATCTGCTGGCAGCATAAGATTTTTGTTTTCAGGGGAAGAAATCAGGTGAAGCTTAAGAAGAATGGTCTAAGCCTTACAGCTTAAAACAAACTATGTTGACTCATAATACTCATTATAGAGATCTCAGATCTTGTAAATAATAGTACTCTCATTAGCTCAAGAACCATTGAAGTTATATTGCGCCCTTGCTGCCTTAACACTATTCCATGTTTTAAATTGTTTAATTCAACCAGACGGGAGCTAAAATATTACACTATTTTCCCGTTTCAAACAAAGGATAGTGAGATGAAGGAAACACGTTAAACTTTAGCATTAGTAAACCATGACAAGGTAACTCAGAAGAAATCATATAGTTCAGCATAATAGTGCAGCCAGGCAATATCACCGTAGAAGAGTTTAGATCATCCCTCAGCTTTCGTATTTGGGGAAACAATTGCCAGAACATAAAGAAAGGGAGCGGATCTCATTAGAGCACACTTGTAAAGCTGTCAAACAGATATGCACTTTAAATAATAGAGCAACTTTTACAGAGTCGCAGGAAAGAAAAGTTTGAGCATTCTTCCGGGAAAAGGTCAATTTGAGCTTTTGACTGTGTCATTATAAAATTCCAGACTTGGGTGGAACAGACTCGTGACAAACGTCGGAGTATATGACTAACAGTTCCCGCTTCTCTAAACATTCAACAAGATATCACGGCCAGCGAGAGAGCACCAAGAATAGAAAGATTTAAAATACCCTGTTAGCTCCAAATTCCGTCTCTCATCCCCGAATGCATCTTTTAAATCAACAAAGAAGGGAAACGAAAATTTTAGCCAGCCAATAAAGCTTTCAGATAGAACTACCACAATTGCAATCGCATTTCATCAATCCTGAATAACCAAAGAAGTACACGGGCGTGCTGGAGCTGAAAATGCGAACACTTCATCGGAGAAGCACACCATTCACGACAAATTTGAAAGAAGAGGCCCGCAGAATCAAGAATTCGACGTGAAACATATAATTGGGTAAACCAAATCGACAATTGTTCATGTAAAAACAGTTTTGAGGGTGTAGATGGGGAAGAACAGGGAATTTTACCTGCGGAGCCAGCTGAGGAGCGAATCCCACAAACCCATCATATCCGATGAACTCGAACTGAGATGAGGAAAATAATATGATGGATGAGTTGCCGAAAATCAGCTATTAGCATAGAACCCTAGAAGAAGTGAAGTTTGTGTTTGCAAAGTGCATAGAGACAATTTAGAACGAGCTGGAGAGACAGCGAGCGGGAGAGGGTATGGCAGATGAGTACGAGGCACGTGAAGAACGCAGAAGAAGACAAAGATTTGCGATCGAGAGAGAGAGAGGGAGTGATGGAGAAGCAATGAATCATGACGGGTTTATAATTATGGTGGACACTGTAAGTTCTTGTTTCTGTTTCTGTGATAAACAAACAAACAAATTTGTAACTATGATTAACCAAGTAGTGGCTGCTTTCGGTATGCTATATTTGTGATAGTTTTGTGGTTGTTTTGGTTTGGTTGTTTTAGTTGGTTGTTTTGTGCTAGTTTTACTGAAAGTTTTGTGTTGATTGTTTTGTGGCTGTTTTGAAAACTAGGGTACGACAGACGGTGGTTTCGTCTGGGTGTTTTGAATAAGTTAGTTTTGTGCGGTGCGTTTACCGTTTTCGTTGTTATAATTAAAAATTTTATATTACATTTAAAACGTTTTTTCTTAATAAAGTTAAAATATGTAGATATTCAATTATAGTCTTTAATAGTTAATATTCTTTATTAATATTTTAGTGACAATTAATTTATAATATGTATACATATTAATTATAAATAAATTTTTTACATATATTTGAAAAAATAAAGAAATAAACCATTGTATTTAGAGCAAATATATTAGATGTTATATTTAAAAATATAATTTTATGGATTATATATTAGTATTTAATATAACATTTCAAATGTATTAATATTTAAGATTATTTTAATTTTTAATGGAATAAATAATACTACCTTCGCCCTGTCATAAGTGTCTCATTTGCTTTTTGACACGCTTTTTCACTTCAATTTGAAATATATAAGATAAAATAATTTTTAATTTTTTTTTACAATATATAGTTTTTCACATAAGGATTCCATTATAAAAAAATATTTATAAAAATATATTATTTTACATGTTAAATATTGAAGTCAAACGACAAACTTAAATAGTAAAATAGACAATGAGATTGGGATGGAGGGAGTATCATTGAAATGAAATAGCAATTCTTTCTAATAATAAAATAATTAATTGTAAGAGAATATATATATCACTTATTATTTTATTATTATATTTTTTAATTGTTGATAAAATATTTATTTTAAACATATATTTGTAGTTAAAACAATACATTATATTCAATTAAATATTACTTAATGAAATTCAAAAACATAAATTTAAATTTAATACTGGATTTATCAAGAAATGAAAAGTAACGTATATTAGCATATAAAATTATTCTTAATTATTAAGTACGGTATAAACATATAATAACTTTGATATACTAGACAAACCATAATAGTTTGTACAAACAATTTTGTAATTAATCATTACTTAGCAAATTGAATACTTATAATTGATATTTCTGAAATATACTACAAATATTTAGTACTCTAATAATTTGGATATAATTGAAAGTTTACATCTTAATTTTATTAATTTGCTCTTTTCCTTGTAGAATATTTTATTAGAATTGATAAATAGTAATAATTTTAAGAGACTATTTATCCGTATCAAAATAAAAAATTTAGAAAAACACTACTAGTTTAATTGTTCTATATAATTTCATTAATTTATAATTTAGTATACCAATCTTTATAAAAAAATTAAAAATGAAAAAGGAAAAATAAACTAATTTATAATATATTAATCTATATACTTCAATTTTAATTTACTTTTGTGTTAAATTTAATATATAATATCATTTTTAAAATATAATTCTAAATATTAAAAATTTAAATTAATTTTTAAATATTAATTTATATTATTAAAATATTCTCGCCCCCTTCATTACAGTTTTCTGGCTTCGTCTCTGTTTACGGTATTCATATATTTGCAGCATAAATTGTTGGTTGTTTTGTGGTTGTTTTGTGCTGGTATATTTGTGGTTGTTTGAAAAATTGTTGTTCGGAGGTGACGGTTTTGCATTTTTTGTCAAAAATGTCAAACTCAAAAATGCCACATTTATACCACAGAAATGCTGTGACCGAACACAGCCACATGTTTTTGGGTCTTTCTCGAAAAAAAGTACGCATGTTATGGGTCAAAATAATGTAAGCAATGCTTGGTCTTCTTTGGCTGCATTCGGCATCAATAGTGGTTGTTGTGGTTGTTTTGGTGGTGTGGCTATTTGGGTTGGTTGTTTTGTGGTAGTTTTGCTGGTTGTTTTGTGCTGGTTGTTTTGTGGTTGTTTTGAAAACTAGTGTTAGGCAGACGCCGGTTTCGTCTAACTTTTTGAATAAGTTAGTTGTATGCAGTGTGTTTATCGTTTTCGTTGTTACAATTAAAAATTTTATATTACATTTTAAAATAATTTTTTCTTAATAAAGTTAAAATGTATGTAGATATTCAATAACCTTTAATAATTAATATTCTTTATTAATATTTTAGTGACAATTAATTATAATATGTATAAATATTAATTTATAAATAAATTTTTTACATATATTTGAAAAAAAAAGAAATAAACCATTGTATTTAGAGTAATATATTAGATGTTATATATAAAAATATAATTTTATGGATTATATGTTAGTATTTAATATAAAATTTCAAATGTATTAATACTTAAGATTATTTTAATTTTTAATGGAATAAATAATATCATTGAAATGAAAAAGTAATTCATTCTAATAATAAAATAATTGACTGTAAGCGAATATATAATATATATATAATATATATATATACCGATATCACTTATTATTTTATTATTATATATTGTTTAATTGTTGAAAATATTTATTTTAAACATATATTTGTAGTTAAAACAATATATTCTATTCAATTAAATATTACTTAATGAAATTCAAAAACATAAATTTAAATTTAATACTGGATATGCCAAGAAATGGAAAATAACGTATATTAGCATATAAAATTATTTTTTAATGATTACGCACAGTATATAAAACATATAATAACTTTGACATACTAACAAACCATAATAGTTTGTACAAACAGTTTTGTAATTAATCATTACTTAGCAAGTTGAATACTTATAATTGATATTTGAAATATACACAAATTTTTGTACTCTAATAATTTTGATATAATTGAAAGTTTACATCGTATTATTAGTTTGCTCTTATCCTTGTAGAATATTTTATTAGAATTGATAGATAGTAATAGTTTTAAGAGACTATTTATCCGTATCTGAATAAACAATTTAGAAAAACACTACTAGTTTAAAACTATTGTTATATTATTTTCATTAATTTATAATTTATATACCAATCTTTATAAAAAAACTAAAAATAAAATAGGGAAAATAAACTAATTTATATTATATTAATCTATATATTTCAGTTTTAATTTAATTTTCTGTCAAATTTAATAATAATATCATTTTTAAAATATAATTACAAATATTGAAAATTTAAATTAATTTATTAAAAATTAATTTTTAAATATTAATTAATATTATTAAAATATTTTTGCCCCCTTAATTACAGTTTTTTGGCTCCGCCTCTGTTTACAGTATTCATTATATTTGCAGCATAAATTGTTGGTTGTTTTGTGGTTGTTTGTGCTGGTATATTTGTGGTTGTTTTGAAAATTGTTGTTTGGAGGTGGCGGTTTGGCTTTTTTTTGTCAAAAATGCCAAACTCAAAAATGCCACATTTATACCACAGATATGTTGTGACCGAATGCAGGCTTTAACTTTTTACAATGGTGTTCTCAGGTCAAAATAAAAACTTTTTACAATGGTACTCCCTCCTAGTTTAAAAAAGAGTTTAAAAAGATTGACATTTTTTGTACGTGTAGAATAAAAAAGTAAGTATACTTTAATGGTATGATAAAAAGTATAGTGCAATAACATTAATAATTAAAAAGTATAAAGGGCAAAAGTAGAAAGATATATACAAAAAATCTAAAATGACTTATAATTTGAACATAATTCTAAAGCATAAAATGACTTTTAGAATAGGAGGGAGTATGTATTATCAGGGACATCAAACTGAATAGATAATTGGGGTTTACTTTCATATTTGTTCGCTACCTCTCATCGTTCTGCAAATCCTATCTCATCTAGAGTTAGGAAGAAAGCTTGACCATGACATGACTTATCAACTAATGTCTCCTTACTCATCTACCAAAGTTAGAGTAAACAGAAGAAAGTAGGTTCGAAAGTTTACAGGTAGGCAATGTTTGGAGGTTTAGGCCGTGAGGGGAAGGAGGGAGAAGATTGCTCTCTTCTCTCTCCTGTCTTTGGCTCTTTGAAAGTCATATACTCTATGCTCTATATATTGCTCTCCGTCTTGTCTCTTGTTACTAGATTCAAGTAGTCTCTTAAATACCTTTTTCTCTTCTATGACGTCCTTTTTTCAGATGGCATTTAGTTTTTTTACCTATCGTTATTTGGTCTTTTTATGCTATAATAAACCTGAGATATATGAGGCTCTCATGAAAGTTTTAGTTATTATTCAACTTTTTATTTTGTTCCTACTATCTAGTTGGGTGTCTTTGTTAGTTAGCAATGGTGATCCTGATTGTCATCAAAGACCTAGTTGAGTTTTCCTTGGTGGTGGGCGACAACATACTTTCCAAGCTCTTGACTCTCAGTGGCAGTTTCCCTTGTGCAGAAGAGTGATAGGCTCCTTGAGCAGGCGACTTTGGGTTTCGATGGTGGATCAAGGTCATATGACAACTGGGTCACTGAGCAGAAAGATTCTCTCCTCGCCATGTCTTGGAGTCCCCTCCCCTCCTGTTATATACCTCATAAGCTCTGGATATTGAGGGGGTTATAGTGTCAGTGCTACTCGTGATTACTAGTGGAAGTTCTTATGGCAAAGGAGGGACCGGAGCGGCTTTGCTTCATGCGCCTTTATGTAGAAGGGATCGTGTAACGACCCCAAAACCACCCTGGTTGGGAGACCGTTACACGCCGCGCGCTTATTACCTAAGACACGCAAGACTACACTATCGAAACCCCAAAACAGAAACTAAAGCTCATATATTACCAGATAAACGATTACAACATGTCTTTACAATACACAGGCGGAAGCCAAATTGAAATACAAAGCATGATCTAAATACAACTGGGCCCCAAGGCCAAACAAACTAAATACAAAACTCAAATGCCAAAACACAAAAGGAAAAGCTGAATCTCCAAGCACGGACTAAGACCTGCAAATCAGACGGAGATAAGGGTGAGCCAAACTATAGCTCAGCAGGTGATAAACTTCATCAGCTGAGCATGCTCAAAACAGATACTGAACATACATATATATACATATACGAAAGCGCTTAGCCAGAACAAAATCAGAGACAAAGCGGAAGTCTTTCAAATAGACTAAAGTCTAAAACACAAGGAGCTAAGCGGTGGTCAAAACATACACTTAATAGCAGAAGGTAAACTGAAGCTGAAAGCTTGATTAAATCAGAAGCTTAACAAGCTCAAACGTTTTAACACAATCAGAAGCTTAGCGAAACCCGAAACTTAGCAGAAGACGGTAAGCACACAGCAGTCTGTCAAATACAAAAGTAGAGAAAACAGACAGAAGCCGAACAGAACACGAACAGAAGTGGGACCCTAGCATTCAAAGCATACAAACAGAACGGAGCGAGTCCATGAATAGAACGAGGAAACATCACTCGTGAACAGAACGGGGGAGACACCCGTGAGATAACAGAAGGACGTCCTACGCAGCACGCTACGAGATAGCTAAACCAGCCATCCACGGTTCAGATACAGAGATACTAGGTCCCAAAACAGAGGCTTAATCAAATAGGTCAAAGCTTGATACAGAACAGAACGGAAGTCCTTATCAGATCAGAGCAGAAAGTAGAAGCTTAGCAAAAACATAGTAGAAGCTTACAAACGGAACAAAGGCCTTAGCAAAATAGAAGTCGTAACCCGACTAGTAAATTCGAATGCCAAACCAAAGTCAGAAGCTGAATCACGTTTTCCAGAGCAGATCATATTAGAGGTCAAAAGCATAACAAGGCCTCCAAGAACATAATATACATAAACACAAGCTGAAACGCATCAAAACAGATAGTATTCAAAGAGAGGAATCCAACGCCGTAAACGGCACTCAAAACGGAGTTCAAACGAAGAAGTTATGCAAAATCAGAGGCGTGTCCGGACATGTGTCCAAACTTACAAGTTTGGACGCATACCGAACTGTGAAATCCAACACGTCCGGATGCATGTCTGGTTCAAAAACTAAGAGGTGTCCGGATATATGTCCGGACTTACATGTCTGGACAAAGTCTGAGAAAAAAAGTTACGGTGAGGTCCGAGCTTGCAAGTTTGGACACAAGTCGAACTGCAAACCTAGAGACCGTCCTCGCACCCCGTTCGAACTAACATGTCTGGACGGAAGTCCGAACAACTCACAAAACAGCGTAAATCATGGACGTCCGACGCTACGTCCGGACATACATGTCCAGACGTAAGTTCGGACACGGTGAAACTTGCAGAAATCAATGGCGAACAAAGATTAAAATAAAGCCAGAAATTGTCAATTGATAAAGCATAATCTTTACTAACAAAATACTCCAATCAAATACACTTCCCACGGGGTTTTAATGGGGTAAAAGACAACTCAGAAATCAAGTCGAAATCACACAAATCAGAGAACATTCAACACATCAGAAACAGAAACATAATCGAAACCCCCGTGGGCGAACATACACAACCGAATCCGAATACCACCTACCTCACATCCGAAGCAATGCTATCTCTGTGGACTCTGCGAAATGCCCTCCTTGAATCTCCACTCAAACGACAATCCCTCAAACTGTACCATGAAGTGGGGTTCCACCACACGTAGTAACCAAATGGCTAGCGGAGAGGACATGCTGTCTGCGGAGACAACAGATGGGACTCTCTCCGACCAAATCCCCTTCCGACTCCAACGAACGGACCCTTGCGACCAGAGAGCCATACCACGGACAGACTGCAGAAGAACAATCGCCTCCGAGGCAAAGCAAGATCCTCTCCGAGAGACTGAGAGTCACTCGCCTCCGAAGCAGAGCAAGACCCTCTCCGAGAGACTGGGAGTAATTATTCAGGGTAAAGTTATACGAAAGCCTTGTATGTTTAAGAATATTCTAGAATGATGTAGGCCCACAAAACGGTTATACACTATAGGAGAGCCTATAAATAAGAACCATAAGCTATGTAATTGGATACGCTTTTTATCAATACAACACTTGGAGCTCTCTTTGCAATCTCAGTTTGAGTGCGAGTTCCATACCATCTCATTTGGCGCCGTCTGTGGGAATCGAACGTCGAAAGAAAACCACGATCCAATCCACAAGAGTCACGTTTCTTGTCTTTCGTTCGACGATGGCACCACGATCAAGCAAAGGGAAGGGGAAGATGGCTGCAACCGGTGAAAGCTCGTTCTCAAAGGAAGACCTCACCGATCTGATGAGGAGTTTTGCGCAAGAGGTTAATGAGAAGATCGCTGAGAACAATGAGCGATTCCAACAGGAACTGACAGATAGAGATCTGGAGCACCAGAAGAAGATCGACGAGATGGCGAGCGTAATCGAGAATCTGAAAGCAAAGAACGGATCAAAGAGTGAAGAAAGCCGGAAAGAGAAGTCACCACCGAAAGATGCAGAGGAAGACCTCGTCGACATGTCACTGTATCCCTTCACCGAAAATATTCGGAAGGCGAAGCTTCCACCGTTCTTTGTCGCTCCGGCAATAGAGAAGTACGACGGAACCGGAGATCCCGCTCAACATATCAAGAAGTTCATCTTCGCGATGAACACTCAAGGGATCAGTTCCCAGGCACTCTGCAATTTGTTTCCGGGAACACTTACTAAAAGAGCTCTAAATTGGATCTCCTCTCGGAAACCTCAATCCATCTCAAGCTTCAAGCAACTTACAGAGGAATTTCAACTTTACTTTGCAGCAAGTAAAAAGATCCAGAAAGATACGATCGAACTGATGGACATCAGGCAGAGAAGGGGAGAGACGGTGAAAGAATACAGTGAGCGCTTCCATAAGCAAGTGGCTGAAATAGACGATGTGGATGAGAAGATACTGGTGAAAGCTTTCGGGAATGGATTGGCAAATCCAAGGTTGGCAGGGAAAATTGCTACCAAAGCACCGCAAACTCACGGAGAGTTAGCAGAAATGCTGCACGATTTCTTGAAATCGGAGATTGCGGAAAATAAGGCGAAAGAATTGGCCAATAGTTTCAGGCCGCCTAACGAGAAGAAACAAGGAGGAGCGTTGTCTGTTGGCGCGAGTTATGGGGAACATCTGCTTCGAAGCCTTGGGGAGCAAGGTACAGGCCGTATGGGAAGGATCCAGTCACGCCTTCCCATACTGGAGGCAAGACGACATATGGAGCAAAAGTTATTACTATCGCTCCAGGAAGGTACGCAGCCGCAGTAAGGGAAGGCTATCTTCCACCCCCGAAGAAGCCTGCCTCAGGAGAAAACACATTGGCGTATTGTGAATACCACGGACACTTCAACCACAGAACGACCAATTGTGTAACATTATCAAGAGAACTGAACAAAATCGATGAGCAAAAGAGGAAACAAGAAAAGCAGAGACAGGAAGCTTCCAAACAGCAAAAGAATAACAACGACTACCAAAACCGATCTCGTTACGGGCATAACGGGGGTGGCATGAGGAATGAGGATCACCCCGAGCTAGACCATAGCAAATCTTTTGATTTTGGGGTCATAACTGGTTTGTTCTCAAAAAATGGGCCATTCACGGCAAAAGAAAAGAAAAGGCACGTACACGAAGTCCATGAGAAGCTACCGGAGAAGAAAGTCCAAAAAAGGGAACCCTTACCACCTATCTACTTCACGGAGGAAGACGAGGTGGGAGTCTACTACCCCCACAATGACCCCCTCGTCATTCGAGCTCAAATCAATGATAGGATGGTAGGAAACATCCTTGTCGACAGCGGAGCGGGAGTAAATGTGATCTCCTTAGCGGCGTTCCGGAAAATGGAAATCCCGGATGAAAAGGTCAAGCCATTTACTGCTACTTTCGGAGGGTTCATTGGAGGAATCACGGCTCAGGCCAGCGGAAGTATCGATGTCACAATGACGTTAGGCCAAAAGGATGATCGGAGAACAGAAAAAATAACCTTATATATCATGCGAGATCTGTCCGGGTACAACGTCTACTTGGGCGACCCGGGATCAATGCTTTCGGAGCTGTCTGTAGCACCTATTACCTCAAGCTCAAATACTTGACAAGGGGCGGAAGGCTGGTATCCATCCCCGGAAGCCAGAAAACAGCAAGGGTGTGCGAAGTACGGATCACCGAGGACTTTCCGGAAGAGGACGTAGTCAAAGAGGTCGGCTCCAGTCGAGAGTACGGAGAAGGAGAAGCCAGAGCACGGATGCCTGGAGAAACCTCCGAGAAGGTAGTGGTACCGGCGGAACAACCAAAAGAGGTACCCCTGAACACCGATCCTTCTAAATTTTTCAAAATTGGAAATGCTTTTCACCATGATGAGCAGATTCGCTTAATGAGATTTTTGGAAAAAAGAAGAAAGACATTCGCTTGGAGCCCAAAGGACATGCCCGGAGTGGACGCCAGCGTTATCCAGCATAACTTGAACGTCGATCCAAAGGTTCCCGCCATCCGAAAGGAAGAGGATTGTAGGAAGAGAAAGGGACGAGGCTGCCCGGGCGGAGGTCGAAAGATTGCTGGAAGCCGGCTTTATTAGAAAAGTTTTTTATCCAAAATGGCTATCAAATGTAGTTTTGGTTAAAAAGGCAAATGGAAAATGGAGGATGTGTGTGGATTTCACAGATTTGAATAAAGCTTGTCCGAAAGATTTCTACCCTTTGCCTTCCATAGATAAGCTTGTAGCGGCAACAGCACAGAGTAGCGTGATGAGCTTTTTAGATGCGTTCTCTGGGTATAACCAAATAATGATGAACAAAAATGACCAAGAGAAAACATCTTTTGTCACCTCAACCGGTATTTTTTGCTACAAGGTCATGCCGTTTGGATTAAAAAATGCAGGAGCAACCTTTCAGCGAATGATTGACGAGGTATTTCGGGAGCAGTTGTCTCGAAATGTGGAGGCATATGTGGATGATATAGTAGTGAGAAGTGATTCTATAGCCCAGCACATGGAAGACCTTGAGGAAACCTTCAATACCCTGGATAAATACAAGATCAAGTTAAATCCTGAAAAATGCGTCTTCGGGGTCACCCGAGGGAAGTTTTTGGGGTTTATAGTCGGACAGAGAGGAATTGAGGTTGATCCGGAAAAAACCCAAGCAGTCCTCAACCTTCCGCAGCCAAGAAACATTAAGGACGTACAAGCCCTGAATGGAAGGCTCACTGCTTTAAGTAGATTTTGCTCCAAGCTCCAGGAAAAATCTATTCCATTTTTTAATATCCTCCGGAAAAATAAAAAATTCCAGTGGGATACGGAGTGTATAGATGCCTTCGAACAAATCAAGAAAATGCTTCAAGAGCTTCCGAAGCTTGGCGTTCCGACACCAGGCCAGGATCTCTATTCTATCGGTCTCGGAATGGGCGGTGGCAGCGGTCTTAGTCATGGAGGAGGAAAAGAAGGAAATCCCAGTCTATTTTACCGGAAAGATCTTAACCGCTGCGGAGACAAGATATTCCAATATCGAGAAAGTTTTGTTTGCTCTTGTAATCGCATCCAGAAAACTGAAACCATACTTCCAGTCGCACCGAATCACCGTCCGAACTAATTGGCCCTTAAAACAAATCACCAATAACCCGAACGCCTCCGGAAGGATGATTACTTGGACGGTGGAGCTTACTCAATTTGAAATCCATTATGTTCCTCGGACAGCAATAAGAGCCCAAGCCCTGGTTGATTTTATCACCGAGGCAAGTTTCTTCTGTCAAGAAGAGCGGGAAGTCCCGTATAAGATGTGGGTGGATGGAGCTAGGTGTAAAACCGGTGCGGGGGTTGGGGTTGTGATCCAGACTCCCGATGGAAGGAAAATGAATCATGCGGTAAGGTTGGAATTCGAAGTAACAAACAATGAAGCAGAATACGAGGCATTAGTACAAGGACTGGAAGTAGCCTGTGCTCTGGGGGTGACGGAGCTGGAAATACAATCTGATTCCTTGCTTGTGGCAAGGCAAAGTGAGAACATCTTCGAAACGAAGGAGGAAAATTAAAAGTACAGGATCTAAGGGCAAGATTTTCGAAATGCAATCTCCGACATATATCCAGAGAAAAACTCGGAGGCCGATGTACTGGCTAAATTGGCAAGTATAGCGGAAGGAATACCGGAGGAAGTACAGCTACAACTAAAGAAACTCCCGAGTATAGGAGAGACGGAGACAATGGCAGTTGAAATAACCGATTTAAGCGAATCATGGATGACTCCCATTGTCCGGTATATCCAGCAAGGGACACTACCAGAGGAAGAAAAAGAGGCCAAAACAATAAAAAGAAGGGCAGCATCGTTCTTTTTCGAAAATGGCCAGCTGTACAAGCGATCTTTTGGCAGACCATCGCTGAAGTGTTTGACAGAAATCAAGGACTAGAGCTTGTCAGCGAAGTCCACGATGGGGTGTGCGGCAACCACCAAGGAGGAAGGGCGATAATGCATAAAATATTAAGGATGGGCTACTTTTGGCCGACAATCCAGAAGATGTGCGGAGACTATGTCAAAAAATGTGTGCAGTGCCAGTTACATGGTCCAAGGGTTGGAAACCCGCCTGCGGAGATGAAATCTATCACCTCTCCGATCCCTTTTGCGAAATGGGGATTAGATATCGTCGGACCATTTCCAGAGGCTTCTCCCGGAAGGTATAGATACTTGTATGTGGCGGTGGACTACTTCACCAAGTGGGTGGAGGCTCTTCCGGTAGTAAATATAACTGCGCGAAAGACAGAGGAGTTTGTTTGGAAGAACGTCGTATGTCGGTTTGGTATACCGAGGGTAATCATAACGGACAACGGTGCGCAGTTCAATTGCAAGAGCTTTAGGGATTTTTGCGAAGAATGGAAGATTGACCTGAGATTCGCCTCTGTAGCTCATCCACAAGCGAATGGCCAGGTAGAAAATACAAATGGACAAATCGTAAAAGCTCTAAGAAGAAAGTTGGAAGGAAAAAGATGGAGGTGGGCGGAGGTTCTACCGTAAGTCCTATGGGCTAACAGGACGACTGTCAAGGGGCCAACCGGAGAAACCCCTTACAGATTGACGTACGGTCTGGAAGCGGTGGTACCCGCAGAAATCATGATACCGTCAAAAAGGATTGAAGGGTACGAAGAAGAAGAGAACGATGAAGGCATCCGAGATGAGTTGGACGTCTTGGATGAAAAACGAATGATCGCTGACTTAAAAAATCAAAATAACAAGTTGAGAATCGAACGTCATTTCAATAAGAAGGTAAGGGAACGGTCTTTTTCCGCAGGTGATTTGGTACTTCGGGAAGTAAAACAGCCAGCGAAATTACAACCTCAGTGGGAAGGCCCATACATCGTTCAAGCTAAGACTGACCGAGCATCTTATAGGCTCCGAAATATGGACGGAAGCGATTTGCCACATTCCTGGCACGCTGAATGCCTCAAAAAATTCTATGTTTAATATCTTTTTTCAGCTGCAGGTTAATGAATTGTTTGGTGAAAAGCACAGGAATAATCTCATACGGATGTCCGACGATCGCAAGCAGTGGCAATAAAGCATTTTGCTTAATGGTCTCAGTTATCTTGTTTTCAAAACGTTTTACCCTCCGATAATAATGTATAAAGTTTTCAGACAAAAACAAAAAACATCGCAAAAAAATCTTTTAAAAACAAGGAACAAAGAGTTTAACAAAAAGAAGACAAAGAATGTATCCGACGATCTCACCATAAGCAATGGTAGAGTGTTTTGTATCCGACGATCTACCATCAACGATGGTAGTGTATTTCATCCGACGATCTCGCTGTCTTACTGCCAGTAGAGTGTTAAACCGACGATCTCACCGACTCGAAGTCGGTAGAGTGTTAAACCGACGATCTCACCATGTGTACAGTGGTAGAGTGTGAAAGTGTAAAAGCGTAACTAAAAGGTTACCGAAAAGAAATCTTCACAAAAAATGAAAGGCAGCTTAAAGATTTGCATTAGTAAAAGTCTCCGACTTTCGGGAGACCGGTCGCTCCGGTCATACCCGAAAGGTCTGGTTGGTCTATTATAAAAAAGGAAGATGTTTTTACAACACAAAAGTACTCCGGAACAAAATATGTGATGACTATAACAAAAACCATGCAAAAGAAAAAGTTTATAATGCAGGCCCTGCAGGATCTTCCGCAAGCTTCTCAGATTCTTGTGACCGCTTCTGAAGGGTTGATAAGTGTGAAGTACATCTATTTTTAGGGATATAATTCTTCCTATTTTGATAACAATTCATGTCTTTCTTACTTATCATATGCTTTCCTTAGATTATGTTTTAATGTGAACTGATACATTTTATGTGTCAAATACAGGTAAAATCCATGACATATATATATATATTATATACGGCTACACGCTCATGGGACTCACGATACACTCACAGCATACTAATTCACTCACGTGAATATCTTTAATCTCATCCATTGATGACTCATCACTCATGGAAATCATTCATTAATTATAATACTGATTCAATCGGTGCACACATAATGACGTTGGGATATTAGTTCATTCTTGCATACACTTCACGTACAGCCTGCATGCACACACACCATAGTCAAACGCTGCACTTTATCAAAGAAGTTAACGATTAAACTGCTGCGGCTTATAAAAGAGAAGTTAGGGTTCGAACAAGAGGCATTCACGTCTGCGCCGCGCTCAAAACAGAGAGGCTTCGGCCTCTCCCTCTCTTCTCCTTCCACACCCACAACTCCACCATTGTTAGCCCACCACACTTCTGACAGAGGATTAATGCAGAGACACGTGGCGACAGAAGGCGGAGCGGGGATCTTCTAACAGAGTTTCTTCTTCCCTTTTTATCTAAAACTATCAATGTGTTCTTCCTTTTTATTTTTGTTATTTTAGAGTTATGTTTGAGTAGTTAGTTTAGCTCCCTGGGTTGGGGTAGCAAACCGAATCTTTATAATTATTTTGTAATCTTTTCTCTAATTATAATTGCAGTAGTTTAATTCTTGTTCTTCATGCGCTTTAGTTCTCTGATCAATTATTAAAGCGATATTTGTAGTTTTCTAATCAAAATGCGGCGCTGAGATTAGTTAACAAGACATAGGAAGTTAAACCGGATTAACGACTAGAAGCATGGTTTGCCTATAGGTTAATCTGTCTCCAATAGGAATTGGTAATAAAGCGATTGGTTAGAATTGACTTGGGCATGGTTTGCGGTTTGTTATTTCTACCAGTTAGGATTCGTTGTACAAGGGCCGGTCAACGGGTTAATTAAGATTCCTGAGTTTATTGCAGAATTAGGGAAGAGTTTATTAATAATTAGAAAGTGAAGGTTTGCAGAACAATCCGGGGTGCTTCTTTTTAGAGTTTTATTCTTTATTTATTTGTTTAGTTTAATTTACTGTTTTATTATTTTATGTTAGTTTGTTGAGTCTTTCTTTTTATTAAATTAAGTAAAAACCTGAAAAAGTGACGTTTCCTGTTTTCTTAGTTTATTTTAGTTTCTCGGTTAGATTAATCTGTCAGTTATTGAACGAGGTCCCTGAGAATGACAACCCCACTCATTTCACTATTCCGCAAAACGATAGGTACACTGCCTAGGTAGAAGCATAGTAACACATATTTCTGCTAACAAGTTTTTGACGTCATTGACGGGGACCTCTAGCACGGTTAATTGACATTTTTTATTTATTTGATTGAGATTTTATTCTAGTTTCTCTTCTTTTATTTCAGATTAGTTTAGTTGATTTCTATTTTTTTAGTTGATTACGTATACAAAATTTTCCTTTCAAATTTGATATCCTTTCTTCTTTTATTTTATTTTGCTTTCGGTTACAGTACATAAGTTTTTGAATCGTCGAGTTCGATTTCCCTCTACTAGTACTCTAGTCTTGCTTTCGAATCTGATTCTATAGTTTTTTTTTTGAAAACAAAGGATCTTATACTAAGCACAGTAATTCGTTACAAAGTCTGGAAAGTCAACCGCTTTCCAACAGCATCGTAAATGCTGAGATTTTCTAGCATGAGACGCTAGATTACGTAGGTTTCTCTGTTTTGTCGTTACATAATTCTTTTCTGGGTTACTTTTCTCTTTATTTTGACATTACGTAGGAACTGATTTCGTTTTAGTTTTTTTTAGTTATTTTTTTTATCTTTTATTCTTTTTTATTTTTATTTATCTTGATATTTTATTTTCGTTTTTAATTTTGTTAATTATTTCATTTTTATTTTATTTTTTTTATTTTAGCCATTCTCTTATATTTTATTTTTCTGTGTTGATTTATTTAGTTAATTTTATTTTGTGTTTCTTTTCCATTTTTAGTTCTATTTTACTTTTTATTTTTTATTTTTGTTTTTGATAGGCAAAGATGGAGGATAACATGGATGAATTGAGGAGACTGCTGACACAGTTGGAGACGACAGTTGCGATAATGAACATAGAGCAAAATTTGAACAGGTATAATCCGGGGTACTCAAAGTTACAACCAGTTCAGGCGACAAGATTATTACCAGCTACAACAATCATCTTATCAACAACCTTATTGGGGGAAGGTGAGCAGACTAGAATGCAGATGGGGGAACAACAATTCTACACTTATCAGGAGCCCCCTAAGGATGATACGAGCATAATAGAGAGTATGCTAGAGCAGCTCCTAGAGCAAAGAAAAGCCACTAATGCTAAATTGGCTGAAATGGAATATAGGTATGATGCTAAGTTTACAGAGCAGGCAGCCAGAAATGCTGACCAGGCCTCCATTAATCAGAATTTGGAGAGACAGATGAGCCAGCTTGTAGAGCAGCTAGCATATGAGCAAGTGGAATTCTCCCATAGCCAAAGTTATTCGGACCTTGTGGACCAATCTCAAGTAGAGACTTTGATGGGTGAAGACCATTCCAAGCCTACAATTCTGAAGCTGAAAAAGAGTCTGATGAAGAGGAGGAGCGACATACCAGAAGTGAATTATCTGATGAAGAGTTGGAGCGATTATTTGGGAATTTATATTCCCCTCCTCCTTCAACCTCAACTCAAATAGAGCAACCAGTATTTGAAGATATTCTGTCTGCACCTATCTGTGAACCAGTGGAGGTACCTGATGTGGTTAATCCCAGAGACATTGAAGAAGTTGAAGCTCCCTCAACAATTGTCTGCCAGCAAGAATCTTCCATTGAGCCTTTAACACTTGAGGAAGATTTCTGCATCCTCAAATTTCAGAAGGAAGAGCCACCTCCAACTAGTCATAAACTTCACAATCAATCCAAGGAGCCTCATCAACAAGAAGAGGATGTTTACATTCTCCAATTTGAGGAAGAGAAGCCATTAGCACCTGGTCTCCAATTAGAAATACGTTACCGGCAGTATCTCCTCAAACATCAGGTTTTGTGGAGTATTCACTTTCCTATTTTATTTGCCGAAGTAACGCTTTGTTTTGATCCAGGTGGTTTGCTTTTAATTACTGTCTATTTTGTTTTCCTGGCAAAGTTGTTGTCTACTTTTATTTTTGATCCAGGATAAAGAAGCAGGAGTCTAGCCAAAGACTATAAAGACGGGCAGCTTACTGGGAGGCAACCCAGTTGTTAAATTTATATTTTGTTTTTGTTTTATTATCTTAGGTTTATTTTGTTTTTCTTTTATTTAGAAGTGGAAATGGTGTATGTGCTTTAATGCAACGCTTTAAGCGTTTTTGTGGTAGTTGTGAGTGTGTGCAGGTGAAATTTTTATTATGGTGTTTGATGTTCTCCAAGGCTGGACACTTGCTTGGACGCAAGTGTGAGGAACGATGCTACCCCCCTTGTTCGAGCTTAAGTGTGAGGAAGGGAACCTTCCTCAATCTACGTTATCAGGGGAGTTTCAGTTTCTTTACTTTAAATGTTTGTGTTTAGCCTATCATGCTTAATGCTTATTTTATATCAGTCCATGATTGTCCTGAATGAAATTCTTCATGAGTCTGGCATATTTTGAAAGGTCTTTTCTTGATTTTATTTTTGAACAATGAGGACATTGCTCCTCTTAAGTGTGAGGAAGTAGGACCTTTCCCTGAAAATATGCCAGTTGCGCTTAAATGTCATACTTGTTTTTGTTTGTCCTATTGTTTTGAAAAGATTGCTTCTATTAAGCGCCAATAAATGTTGAATCTCCAGGTGAAATTTTTTATTGAGGTTTTGAAAACAAGCCTGATGGCCACCTCTAGAATCTTTCTGCTTTTGGCTGTTTGTGTATAGTTTTATCCGAACTGAATCTATTTTCACTGAAATTTATGGATTAGCTGATTATGAAAACTGAATTAGTCTGGTTTGGGATTTGGGAATGATAAGAAAGTTTGGAATGAAAGGATAAGGCAAGGTACTCCGCTGATCTGAATTGAAATTTATTTCTGAACCAAAACAGGCCTCTCCATTCGGTTATTAAGTCCTTGGGGTGCTTCATCACCCATCTACCTAAGGTCTTGTGATCTGGGATAGAAGGCCCAAAGCCGCTACAAGGGTGAAGAGAAAAGTCTGAGAGGACGAATTAAATATGCAAATGGCAGAATATAATGTTAAGGAAAAGGAACTTTGAAAAGTTAAATGTGTAATTCGATTTTGCTTTTTCTGATCATGAGTATGTGGTGTTGAAAGGTATCACGAATAAGGTGTTACTTCACACCCCTTGTCATCCAAAGGATAGAGGAAAGAAATGGTGGAAGATCCCAAACTATTCTATGTTCAGTTTCCATAATCTAACTTCTTCATGCTTTTAACATCATTCTTATTCACTGATTGCGAAAACCTACAGCTGATAGCAGAACTATTCTTTTGATTGTCATTTTTCTTTTTCCATCAGCAGTTGTTTAATCCTGAGTTTCAATACTACGACCCTAAAGAGTAGTCATATTCAGTATTTGCTTGAGGACAAGCAAAAGCTAAGTGTGAGGAAGTTTGATAAGTGTGAAGTACATCTATTTTTAGGGATATAATTCTTCCTATTTTGATAACAATCCATGTCATATTTCTCACTTATCATATATTTTTCCTTAGATTTATGTTTTAATGTGAACTGATACATTTTATGTGTCAAATACAGGTAAAATCCATGACAATATATATACGGCTGCACACTCATGGGACTCACGATATTCACTCACAGCATACTAATTCACTCACGTGAATATCTTTAATCTCATCCCATTGATGACTCATCACTCATGGAAATCATTCAATTAATTATAATACTGATTCAATCGGTGCACACATAATGACGTTGGGATATTAGTTCATTCTCGCATACACTTCACGTACAGCCATGCATGCACACACACCATAGTCAAACACTGCACTTTATCAAAGAAGTTAACGATTGAACTGCTGCGGCTTATAAAAAGAGAAGTTAGGGTTCGAACAAGAGGCATTCACGCCTGCGCCGCGCTCAAAACATAGAGGCTTCGGCCTCTCCCTCTCTTCTCCTTCCACACCCACAACTCCACCATTGTTAGCCCACCACACTTCTGACAGAGGATTAATGCAGAGGCACGTGACGATAGAAGGCGGAGCGGGGATCTTCTTAACAGAGTTTCTTCTTCCCTTTTTATCTAAACTGTCAATGTGTTCTTCCTTTGTTATTTTTGTTATTTTTAGAGTTATGTTTGAGTAGTTAGTTTAGCTCCCCGGGTTGGGTAGCAAACCGAATCTTTATAGTTATTTTATAATCTTTTCTCTAATTATAATTGCAGTAGTTTAATTCTTGTTCTTCATGCGCTTTAGTTCTCTGATCAATTATTAAAGCGATATTTGTAGTTTTCTAATCAAAATGCGGCACTAAGATTAGTTAACAAGACATAGGAAGTTCAACCGGATTAACGACTAGAGCATGGGTTGCCTATAGGTTAATCTGTCTCCAATAGGAATTGGTAATAAAGCGATTGGTTAGAATTGACTTGGGCATGGTTTGTGGTTTGTTATTTCTACCAGTTAGGATTCGTTGTACAAGGGCCGGTCAACGGGTTAACTAAGATTCCTGAGTTTATTGCAGAATTAGGGAAGAGTTTATTAATAATTAGAAAGTGAAAGTTTACAGAACAATCCGGGTGCTTCTTTTTAGAGTTTTATTCTTTATTTATTTGTTTAGTTTAATTTACTGTTTTATTATTTTATGTTAGTTTGTTGAGTCTTCCTTTTATTAAATTAAGTAAAACCTGAAAAAGTGACGTTTCCTGTTTTCTTAGTTTATTTTAGTTTCTCGGTTAGATTAATAATCTGTCAGTTAATTGAACGAGGTCCCTGAGATCGACAACCCCACTCAATTCACTATTCCGCAAAACGATAGGTACACTACACTGCCTAGGTAGAAGTATAGTAACATATATTTATGCTTCAAGGGTTGAGGTGCTTCCTCCGGAGTCTTCCTTTTGCTCACCTACCGGAGTAAGGCCGACGTTACTTTGGCCCCGAGCAACGGCTGACGCCATAAAGACGGGGCAAAGCACGTGTTCCTGCGGGTCGTGAGAACCTCGCCAACTCTTCGTAATATCCGGTGGAGCGAGCAAGAGCCTCAAACTCTAAACTTTCGTAAAGGGCTTCGTCCACGGATTGTTGCTTCTCGGAGAAGAACTCGGACACAATGCGTTGGCCCTCTCCAGCAAGCTTGCGACATTGGAAGAAAGTGTCTCTTTAAGACCTGAGACAGTGCGGTCCTTCGTTTGAAGTTCCGACTGCGTCTCTTTAAGAGCCCCCTTTAACTTCGCAACCTGGCTCTCGTAGGACAAGGTAAGACTCCGTATCGTTCTCTCTCCGACTCCGAAGTGATTAACGAAGCTTTGAGGCCAGACACTTTCTTAAGCCAAAAGTCGGAACTTCTGGTGACCTCCGATAAAGGACTTGGATTTTCTGCATAAAATACAAAGGATAAGCAAGAGCAACATGAAAGAAAAAAGAGGAAACTTTCGATAAATATGAAGATTACCGGAAGCCTTTTTTTTTCTGAGCTTCTAGCTCTGCCTCAAGCTCTTCAATTCGAAGAGCGGCCTCCGCAAGTTTTTTTCCTCTCCGATTCGAGGCCGCTTGGAGATCATTTTGTTTGCCTCAGCCGCTTGCAAGAGTTGGTCCCTTTTTTCCAACTCTGACTCAAAGGAAGACCGAAGATCCTCGGTAGATTTCTGGATCTCTTCAGCAACCTTCCGGAAGTCTCCAGCTTCCTCTTCCAACACCCGCTTCTGGTCATCACAAAGAAGTCTGCAGCTTGTTAATAGCATCCTCTTGGTCGATGGATGCAGCTTCTTGGAGTTCCTCCTGGAGGGCGGCCTTTTCGACTTCAAATTGAGTCTCCGTTCGTGCAAGGACTTCTGAGCCTTGGCCTTTTTCTTCATCGACGCCATCTTGTATCTCTCCGCCCGGGCCCCATGGTAGCGGATGGCTTGGGAGAATATTGAGACTGAGTCTCAACACATTGGGCCATTGCCATGGCCTAAAAAGAGGCAAAATGTCAAACTCAAAAAAAGGGTAATACAAATAAACACATGTAGGAAAGACAAACCTGAATTAAAGCACTCCAGAGGCGCTCAAAAGCCTCTCTCTCCGGAAGAGAGTGACGGACGATGGCGTCGCAGCTACCCTCCCCAATCCGAAGTTTTTGTTTTGAGGGAGTCGGATGAGAGCCTGGGGCAAAAATGTCGTTGTCATTTTTGGCTGCCTTCGCAGCGGTAGACCAGAAGGCCTTATACCTCATTCCACGGACAAATGGAATGCGAGGAACCGGATTTCCTCGGTGATAGCCCCAGTCCAATTTTGAAGAAGGACCGCAGACCGAAGGATCAGCCCGTTGGAGGAGAAGATCTGTCGTCCGCATGCTTGCTCCTAGCTCCGGACGGAGGAGCCTCCTTAGAAGGGGCGTCGGACGAGTCCGAGGAAGAACTTTCCTCCGCACTAACCTCGGCAATGCCCTTGCCTTTACCAGGCGGATCTCGCAGGCCTTTTTTCTCTCCGGAGCACCACCTTCCTTAATCGCAACGCCCTGAACAGGTCGTCGCTCCCGTTCAGGCTCAGGATCTGCGGAGGGCGGAACAGTGGCTGCGAAAGGCAAACCATAAGTAATCAAACAAAAACAGAGTAAAAGCAAAAGAAGGACAAAAAGGGGCTGCGAAAAGGTTTACCGGTGGAAAAAATGGAATCGGTATTTTGAGTTAAAGCTTCATCTACGCAAAAAAGCCATGCAGATCAGGGAAGAGGGACGATATGGGAGTTAAATCCACATCTTTCTTAACTCTGCCCGGACTACTGGCAGGAGTAGATACGGGAGTACCTGTTTCTGGAGGGACAGCAGCAGGAGGACCGGTGGAACCAGTTTCGGTAACAAGCTTTTCCCTTCGTACTAACTTTATTTTTGATTGATCAACTTTTTTGGGCCCTTCGGGGGCTTTCCTCTTAGTACTAGTGGTTTTGCTACCGGAAGGACTCCGAGTTTTTCCACCGGAAGGGGCAGGCGGGGCTCCTTTTTTCTCTTCGGTGGCCCTATAGTCGACAAGCTCTCAGTTGTATCGGAGGGAAAATTTTCCGCCCGATTGAACAAAGCTGCGGTACAAACAAAAAGTAAGAAAAATATCCGAAAACTAATAAAGTAAGAAGGCACACAAGAGAATACATACGATCAATCTTCGCCCGAGTTTTGTTCAACTTCTCTTCGGAGAGAAAGAAGGTGATGGGGTGGAGTGCAGAAGAAGTCAGCTTCTAGAGTATATCTCCAATTGGAGATGAATTTGCGGAAGGGGGTAGCGGAGCGGCAAGTTGCCCCTTAGCTATGTCTCCGATATGGAGACTCCGATAAAAGTCCCCCTCGGCGGATAAAAAACGAACCAGTTGGAGGACCAGCCGCTCTCCAGGCTCACACATTTGAAGAAGGAATACCCGGACACGGCCAGGACGGAGATGTCCTCCTCCGTAGTAGTGGTGTTCACCCTGGTTGTGAAGAAATTTACAAACTCCCGCGCATCGGGAGTAATGTCGTTCTCCGCGCAGACGGAGAGAAAGGCGTGCAGACAGCCTAAGGCGTTGGGGTTCAGGTGAGCAAGAGTGCATCGCCGGCGGGAAAGGAAACCAAGAACAAAAGGGTGCGGGGGGAAACGCAGGCCGCGGTGAAGATGCCCGATACACCACGAAACCATCCCCGAAGTAGTTAAAAGGGTGCGCCGTCGGCTCCGACACGCGAATCTTCGACCCCAGTGGGACTTGCACACCTTTCATGAGTTTTTTCAAATCTCTCACGGTAAGGCTGGAGCCGGTGCCCTGGCGAGGGTAGTCCCCGCCGATATCTTTGGAAGGGATAGCAGGATCTTCACAACACACTTTTCCCCGTCAGTGAAAGTGTCGATCCCGCCGGCGCCGGAGCAGAGGAGCTTAGGTTTGACAGAGCCATAGCGAACAGAGGAAGCCGAAGAATACAGGTGAACAAGTAGAGGGAAAAATGCGAAGGAGGAAAGACGCAAGAACGAGAATCAGGGGATTAGGGAGCAGGGAAGAAGAAGGACGGCCGCTGTATAGGCAAGAAAGCGAAAGATTAAGGTCACGAAGCAAGGAAGAAAATGGAGGACAAATGCACGAAAGGTCGGAGAAGTTTGAAAGAGTAGAGGGGAGAAAATGAGCTTAAATAGGCGGAAATTGGGCACGCTCTACCAAAAAGTAATCATAGCCTACTCCTGCAAATGTGTCAGGGAAGTAGCTTCAGAAGATGAGGAGGCGGCAGTTGAAGCAAGGCACGTTGCTAAGCCTCCGCTAGGTCTCCAACGGTAGGAAATCTAAGCAGGAAAGGACAACTCCGAAGACCTCTTTCCTTTTCTCTTAAAAAAAAAGAGGTCTTGTGGGACTAGGAGGAGCGGAGCAGAACACCAAAATTTTAAACGAAGAAAGAGCAACAACGAAAAGATCTTTCCTTGTAGAACAAGAAAAGATCTTGTGGGACTGATGAAGTGGGGTTCTACCACACGTAGTAACCAAATGGCTAGCAGAGAGGACATGCTGCCTGCGGAGACAACAGATGGGACTCTCTCCGACCAAATCCCCTTCCGACTCCAACGAACGGACCCTTGCGACCAGAGAGCCATACCACGAACAGACTGCAGAAGAACAATCGCCTCCGAGGCAAAGCCAGACCCTCTCCGAGAGACTGAGAGTCACTCACCTCCGAAGCAGAGCACGACCTTCTCCGAGAGACTGGGAGTAATTATTCGTAAAAGAGGGTAAAGTTATACGAAAGCCTTGTATGTTTGAGAATATTCTAGAAAGATGTAGGCCCACAGAAACGGTTATACACTATAGGGGAGCCTATAAATAAGAACCATAAGCTATGTAATCGGACACGCTTTCATCAATACAACACTTGGAGCTCTCTTTGCAATCTTAGTTTGAGTACGGGTTCCATACCATCTCATACCATTCCCAAATACAAAATCAAAATCAGAAAAAGAGAAAGGAGACTCATTAGAGAAGAGAACCAAATCTACAACCTAACATGACTGATGACTGATAGAAGAACCGAATTCCACCAGCAGATCTCCAACAGTTAATAATCGAGAGGAAAATGAGAAGAGAAAGAGGAGCAAAGGGAGGTTATTGAGAGCGAGGAAGAACCGTCATGAGGGTGAAAGTCAGGAATGTGGAAGGAGGAAATAAACGTGAATTGAAAATGAGGAAGGGAAAAAGGAAAGTTATGAATAATAAGAAAAGAATTAAATTCCTAACTCCTTAATTACTAACAAACGAAAAAACGTCTTTAGCCCTCCTTCTTCCAGGCAACGTAATACAATAGAAGGATGTCATTGTCATACTAATATAAGATTGAAAACTAATGTGAACTCCCTTTGCGAAGCAGAAGGAGAACAAAGAAAATAAAAAAAAATTCTGGGGCATAACAATATACCCCCCTTAAAAATAATTTCATCCTCGAAATTCGACGAAACCTGGAATATGAAGAAATGCACTTCTAGTGCCAGAATTCTACAAACACTCACAAGGCTAACACTAAGAACTCATTGCTGATTGGATGATAGAAGAACAAGCAAAAGATGATTACTGAAGGCTATGCACGATGGCACAAGAAGAATGCTCAAACATCCCAAAAGCGCTAACCCCACACGAGTTAACACACAAACCTCACTGGCTGACTCACTTAACAGAACGAACCAAGCAGAAGACTGTAGAAGGTTAATCTTGAAGAATTAGGAACATCACTCACACTCACTGGTCACTGACTAACATTAGCACATAGCAGGATATTTTTGGAGATTCAGCCTAAAAGCACATAAGGAAACGCTTACACATCTCAGAAGTCCACAACACTTTGAGCTAATACTTAAAACTTGCCAACTGACTCGCTGATTGAAGAGACGAAGCAAAAGTTACTGAAACTAAACTTGAAGGCACATACATAACACTCAAATTCACTGCTGAATGGCTAACAAAGGAACACAACAGAAGATTAGCCCTAAGGCACAGAGAGATCACACACCCTCATCTCAGAAGCTCTAACTTACACGAGTTAACACATCGAACTTATAGGCTCATTCACTAACAGAGGAAATGAAACAAAAGATGATTGATGGCTATGCCCGAGGGCATGAACAATACTCATACTGACATTAGAACATAATAGAAGATTTCTAAAGGCTCAGCCTATGACGCAGAAGGAACGCTCACATATTTAGGAGCTCTAATCACGAAGAGCTAGCACTCAAAATTTACTAGTTGACTTACTGACAGAAGGGGCGGAACAAAAGATCACCAAATCTCAGCCTAAAGCACAGGAACTCTCACCCAAGGACCAAACACTCACACAAGCTCACACCAGAACACACAACATACACACAACAAAGGCTCACAACAGAGACACTCTAGAACTCACATTCGGTCATCCTTTCCCAAAGGACCAGACTCACTCTTAGAACACACAAGCACACGCAAACAGACACTACGCTTCCGTTGCGCTACTCTGATAGCGGAGCAGGTACACATTACAGACACCAGATAAAATCACAATCATGCGATAGTAGGCAAAGACACGAAAGCGTAGACATGCAACACAACAAATCCCAGCGAAAGCCAAACCTAGCTCTGATACCATTAAATGTAACGACCCCAAAACCACCCTGGTTGGGAGACCGTTACACGCCGCGCGCTTATTACCTAAGACACACAATGCTACACTATCGAAACCCCAAAACAGAAACTAAAGCTCATATATTACCAGATAAACGATTACAACATGTCTTTACAATACACAGGCAGAAGCCAAATTGAAATACAAAGCATTATCTAAATACAATTGGGCCCCAAGGCCAAACAAACTAAATATAAAACTCAAATGCCAAAACAAAAAGGAAAAGCTGAATCTCCAAGCACGGACTAAGACCTGCAAATCAGACGGAGATAGGGGTGAGCCAAACTATAGCTCAGCAGATGATAAACTTCATCAGCTGAGCATGCTCAAAACAGATACTGAACATACATATATATACATATACGAAAGCGCTTAGCCAGAACAAAATCAGAGACAAAGTGGAAGTCTTTCAAATAGACTAAAGTCTAAAACACAAGGAGCTAAGCGGTGGTCAAAACATACAGTTAATAGCAGAAGGTAAACTGAAGCTGAAAGCTTGATGAAATCATAAGGTTAACAAACTCAAACGCTTTAACACAATTAGAAGCTTAGCGAAACCCGGAACTTAACAGAAGACGGTAAGCACACAGTAGTCTATCAAATACAAAAGCAGAGAAAACAGACAGAAGCCGAACAGAACACAAACAGAAGTGGGACCCTAGCGTTTAAAGATTACAGATAGAATGGAGCGAGTCTGTGAATAGAACGAGGAAACATCACTCGTGAACAGATCAGGTGAGGCACCTGTGAACAGAACGGGGGAGACACCCGTGAGATAACAGAAGGACGTCTTATGCAGCGTGCTACAAGGTAGCTAAACCAGCCATCCACAGTTCAGATGCAGAGATACTAGGTCCCAAAACAGAGGCTTAATCAAACAGATCAAAGCTTGATACAGAACAGAACGGAAGTCCTTATCAGATCAGAGCAGAAAGTAGAAGCTTAGCAAAAACAGAGCAGAAGCTTACAAACGGAACAAAGGCCTTAGCAAAATAGAAGTCGTAACCCGACTAGTAAATACGAAAGCCAAACCAAAGTCAGAAGCTGAATCACGTTTTCTAGAGCAGATCAGAGGTCAAAAGCATAACAAGGCCTCCAAGACCACAATATACATAAACACAAGCTGAAACCCATCAAAACAGATAGTATTCGAAGAGAGGAATCCAACGCCGTAAACGGCACTCAAAACGGAGTTCAAACGAAGAAGTTATGCAAAATCAGAGGCGTGTCCGGACATGTGTCCGAACTTACAAGTTCGGACGCATGCCGAACTGCGAAATCCAACACGTCCGGACATGTGTCCGGACTTACAAGTCCGGACGCATGTCTCGTTTGAAAACTAAGAGGCGTCCGGACATATGTCCGGACAAAGTCCGAGAAAAAAAGTTACGGTGAGGTCCGAACTTGTGTCCGGGTTTGCAAGTTCAGACAAAGTCGAACTGCAAACCCCGAGACCATCCTCGCACCCCGTCCGGACAACTCACAAAACAACGTAAATCAGAGACATCCGACGCTACGTTCGGACATACATGTCCGGTCGCAAGTCCGAACACGGCAAAACTTGCAGAAATCAATGGCGAACAGAGATCAAAATAAAGCCAAAAATTGTCAATTGATATAGCATAATCTTTTGTAACAAAATACTCCAATCAAATACACTTCCCTTGGGGTTTTAACGGGGTAAAAACAACACAAAAATTAAGTCGAAATCACACAAATCAGAGAACATTCAACACATTAGAAATAGAAACATAATTGGAAACCCGTGGGTGAACATACACAATCGAATCCGAATACCACCTACCTCACATCCAAAGCAATGCTATCTCTGTGGACTCTACGAAATGCCCTCCTTGAATCTCCACTCAAACGAAAATCCCTCGAACCGTACCATTCCCAAATATAAAATCAAAATCAGAAAAAGAGAAAGGAGACTCAATAGAGAAGAGAACCAAATCTACAACCCAACCTGACTAACGACTAATAGAAGAACCGAATTCCACCAGCAGATCTCAACAGTTAATAATCGAGAGGAAAATGAAGAAAGAAAGAGGAGCAAATGGTGGTTATTGAGAGCAAGGAAGAACCGTCGTGAGGGTGAACGTCAAGAATGTGGAAGGAAGAAAATAAACATGAATTCAAAATGAGGAAGGGAAAAAGGAAAGTTAGGAATAATAAGAAAAGAATTAAATTCCTAACTCCTTAATTACTAACAAACGAAAAGACATCTTTAGCCCTCCATCTTCCAGCCAACGCAATAGCAATAGAAGGATGGCATTGTCATACTAATATAAGATTGAAAACTAATATGAACTTCCTTTGCGATGCAGAAGGAGAACAAAGAAAAAGAATCTGGGGCATAACAGATCGCCTGTCAATGGAGCTGATTTTTGTATCCATGAAAATGATTTTCATCATATATTCTAGCCATTCCCCCCGACTCTTGCCCTAGATCCCCCATTTTCATATCTTACGACTTTGGGATCATCATTAGTAATTGTCTCCCTTGAACCCATTGTTGGATATACACGAGCTCAACTTGCATGATTGGGTCACTAATGGAGGATTTTGTACATGATAAGGATGCATCTTGGCTAACTTATTTGGCCGTCCAAAAGTTAGTGTCAAAATCCTTCAGGGTGGTGGCACTATAGAGCCTTAAATCTTCTCCCGATCTGCTATGGTGAAGGTGGGTGGCTTGACATCCACACTTCCTTCTCGATGCAATCATTTCTGGTGCAAACTCCAGTCCCTCAATCGATGCTTTTGACTGGCTTCAAGCGACATGTGGCAAATAGTTACTATGCATGCATGAAGAGAATGATAATTAGAATGGGTTGGGTCCCCTAAGAGGTCAATGGCATGTAGTGCATTAAACGGTTATGGTGTTTGGGTTGGTATTATGGGACTGGTCAAAACGAGGCTTGGACGGCTTGGTGTTGCATGATCTTACTCTCATCTCTAGAGAGGCTCCCTGATCTTTCTTTTGCTATGTAAAGAAAGGCTCCTTTATTTGCAACCCTACTTGAAGGATGCTCCCCTTGTCAGCTGGATAGGCAACTATCCTACGGGATAGGGTTGACCTTAGTTGACTCCCCTACTTGGACTTGGCGTGAGTTTTCAATTCTTGGTTATGGTGCCATGACCTCTGTTCACGATTATAGTTTCATAATCTATTTGTCTATCACTTCGTCTATGTCCCATGATGTGTCTTTGACCATTTAGTTGCTTGTGTCTTTTTAGGCTCTTAGGATTGTAATCTTCTTATCTAAACATATAGTTACACCCTCCACAAGCTTCTCAGCCTAATGGTCGTAATGGCAGTTTTTCAATGAACTATAATTTCAATTTAAAACCAAGTAACAAAAATAATTGTGGATGTACTCAATGGTAATCCTATACCCCCTTCTAAATTAATATTTTCCTTACTTTGATTCATAAAAGGAGCATTTAAGTTAAATGCGGGGTTGATTTTTGTTTGTAATCATGTGTCTAAGATGATTACTCAAGTCCTTGTTAGTTGAATTCAAGCATTTCTTCTTTTATAATAGAATTTAACGTTAATGTTCTCTTATCAAAAGCTTTACTCAAATCAATCTTAAGTGCAAACTAACCCCTTGTTGGACTATAACACTTTGTGAGAAGAAACAAGACAATAAAGGAGGTTGGTTTGCACTCATAGACAAGGGGTTGGTTTACACTTATATTGATTTGAGTAAAGTTTATGATAGGAAGAAACATAAGACCCTAGACTTGAGCCAAGAATGAAAAACAAAATCAATCAAAATTATGTCATGTATTGATGTCTTAGGAATGGTGAGTTTGTAAACAAAATAATGATAACATTTGGATTAATATGATAATCACGTAGCATGACCATTGTTAGAAAGTATATATACATAGAATTACTTTCGATTTTTTCCCTTTCTTAAGATAATACAAAGTTATTGAAAATGATAAAAACATGATGAAAAAGCGTTAAAAGAGTCTGAAGATGGTTTCAGAAATCTGACTGAGAGTATAGTAAGATAGCCAAAGAATGAGAGTTTTAGAGGGTAGTGTCCGGTCCAAAAGATGTACCAACAAATGAACACTATTGACAGGCTGATATAATGCAAGTGACGAGACCCAATCTAAGAGGGTAACTACCAAGACAACACTTGAAGGCTTGTGATTAGCTAAGAGACAATTGTGTGAGAGTTTATAAATAGGGTTATAGTTGCATTAGAGAAGGGATTACACATTTTTGCATACCGAGCTCAATTGTATCTATCTCCAATATTGTAAACAAGGTAGAGTAAGGAAATAGAAAGAGAAAGGACATATGCTATTTTCAGTTGATCCTCTATAAAACTTGATGTTTGTTTGTCGTCTTGAACCCTAATGTGATCCTAATTTACTCGATAAAGTCACGTAGAAATGCACAAATTCAAATGATAAATCAACAAAGAACTACAAACATGTACCTTGTTTCCCTGTCTTTAGGAACCCTAGGTCAGGATCTGTTATGGAGTACGGGTTCAGAGCGCAGTAGGTGTGAAACTATAACAACATTTGGTGGTGTCTCTAATGGTTCTATTAGCTAATATTGTACTTTAACCTAGGTTTAATAAGGGATGGTTGAGTAAAATTGATACATATAAGGCACCAGAAACAACTGTCTATAAGGTCTTTTTAAATTTTGAATTTCGTGTCTCATGAAATAGTTCAATTGCTTGCATTGATTTTGAACACAACCACACCTCCCACTATAAGGACATATTACATCACTAAATTGCTTTTGTAGCACTATTTTATTTTTATCAATCTAGTATTTTGTTTGTATAAGTTGAAATTATTATATATATATTCTTTTAGTTGCATGTTGGATTTGTCTGAGTTATGAGTGTTTTTTTTACTTTGGCAGGGTTTCATTCATCTATTGAGTTGGTTCCCCAATTCATACTTAGTGCTCTTACATTCCTCTTTAGTAATTTATAATTCCCCTTTCAGATGTTCAAAAAGTCTTTTTCAGATGCTCATCGTTTAAGTTTTTATATTATGTTTGAGGTCATATCAACAGATGAAATGGATTGGGTTTACTCAAATCAATCTTAAGAGCGCATCTAGCTATAGGGTCTTCCTTTATTTTTAAATTTCTTGTTTTATACTCGTTCGTGTTTTCATTTTTGTGGCATATCTATAACATATTAATGACATGGTCCCTGGGTCTGATGTGGGTCACGTAATCTCTCCTAAAATTATGCTGACAAATATGAAATGATGAAAACAAAAACGGGTCACAAAAACAGATTCATATTGTTTTCTCCATTCATAATTTAGTGTACAAACGTCAAAACGAATACGTACGGCCACAAAAATATAACTTGCATGAGTTCAGCAGGGTTGTGATCTTACTTAAAACAGTAAAATACATGACTAGCTAGCTATGAGTGTTAATTGAATTCAAGCTTTTCTTCTTTTTATAATAAAATTTAACATTAATGTTATCTTATCAAAAGCTTTACTCAAATAAATCTTAATTGCAACCAACCCCTTGATGGACTACAACACTTTGTGAGAAGAAACAAGACAACAAAAGGAGGTATTGCACTCATAGACCACGGGTTGGTTTACACTTATATTGATTTGAGTAAAGTTTATGATAGGATGAAACATAAGACCCTAGACTTGAGCCAAGATTGAAAAACAAAATCAATAAAAATTATGTTATGTATTGATGTCTTAGGAGTGGTGACTTTGTAAACAAAATAATGATAACATTTGGATTAATATGATAATCACTTAGCATGACCATTGTTAGAAAGTATATATACCATATAGATTTTCTTTCGATTTTTCCCTTTCTTAAGATAATACAAAGATATTGAAAAAGATAAAAACATGATGAAAGCGTCAAAAGAGTCTAAAGATGGTTTCATAAATCTGACTGAGAGTATAGTAAGATGGCCAAAGAATGGGAGTTTTAGAGGGTAGTGTCCGGTCCATATGATGTACCAGCAAATGAACATTGATAGACTGACATAATGCAAGTGGCGAGACCCAATATAAGAGGGTAACTACCAAGACAACACTTGGAGGCTTGTGATTAGCTAAGAGACAACTGTGAAAGTTTATAAATAGGGTTATAGTTACATTAGAGAAAAGGGATTACACATTATTGCATACCGAGCTCAATTGTATTTGTCTCCAATATTGTAAACAAGGTAGAGTAAAGAAAAAGAAAGACTGAGGACATATGCCATCTTCAGTTGATCCTCTATAAAACTTAGTGTTTGTTTGTCATCTTGAACCCTAATGTGATCCCAATCGACTTGATAAAGTCACGTAGAAATGCACAAGTTCAAATGATAAATCAACAAATAACTACAAACATGTACCTCATTTCCTTGTCTTTAGGAACCCTAGGTCAGGATCTCTTATGGAGTACGGGTTCAGAGCGCAGTAGGTGTGAAACTATAACAACATGTGGTGGTGTCTCTTTGGTAAAATGGTTCTATTAGCTAATATTGTACTTTAACCTAGGTTTAATAAGGGATGGTTGAGAAAAATTGATACACATAAGGCACCAGAAACAACTGTCTATAAGGTCTTTTTAAATTTTGAATTTCGTGTCTCATGAAATAGTTCAATTGCTTGCATTGATTTTGAACACAACCACACCTCCCACTATAAGGACATATTACATCACTAAATGGCTTTTTTGGTACTATTTTATTTTGATCAATCTAGTATTTTGTTTGTATAAGTTGAAATTATCTATATATATATATATATATATATATATATATAAATATAATATTCTTTTAGTTGCATGTTGGATTTGTCTGAGTTATGAGTGTTTTTTTGTTTACTTTGGCGGGGTTTCATTCATTGAGTTGGTTCCCCAATTCATACTTAGTGCTCTTACATTCCTCTTAGTAATTTATAATTCTCCTTTCAGATGTTCAAAAAGTCTTTTTCAGATGCTCATCGTTTGAGTTGTTATGGCCCCATTTTTTTGCGGCATTATCAAAACGAGTTTATTTTATCAACTCACTTTTTCTCTCTATATGTCACATACATCAATTGTCATATCAACATTTTACATTTTCTATTACTTACTTTTTCTCTCTACTTTTTTCTAACTTCGACTGACAACTAACATCAGCTCTTAATTCAGCTTTACAAAAGAATAGGGTCTATATTCTGTTTGAGGTCATATCAACAGATGAAAAGAATTGGGTTTACTCAAATCAATCTTAAGAGCGCAGCTAGCTATAGGGTCTTCCCTTATTTTTAAATTTCTTGTTTTATACTCGTTCGTGTTTTCATTTTTGTGGCATATCTATAACATAACATGGTCCCGGGTCTGATGTGGGTCATGTAATCTCTCCCAAAATTATGCTGACAAATAGGAAATGACGAAAACAAAAACGTACGAGTCACAAAAAACAGATTCATATTGTTTTCTCCATTCATAATTTAGTGTACAAACGTCAAAATGAATACGTACGGCCACAAAGATATAACTTGCATGAGTTCATCAGGGTTGTGATCTTACTTAAAACGGTAAAATACATGACTAGCTAGCTATAACAATATAGTGGTATTCTCAAAATGAAAAAAAAATACAATAATTATTTGTTGTAGTGGTATTACATAGTATTAATTAAGAAGAATGAAACAACGTAGCATAAAGCTTGTCAGCGAGTATAACATTGGCAGCATCAGAAGGGTGGAAAGCATCCCAGAAGACATAGTCTTTTCGATTGCTACACAACTTGGAATTAGGTAAGCATAATCCTCCAATACTGGTATCCACGTTACAACATGATGTGTTGGACACTTTAAAACCTGGAAATTAAATTAGCCCGATCTCAATCTCAATTAATTAACTAATTAAACAGAGATTAATTGAAAGAAAGAAAGAAATTGATGAGTACCGTAGGCTTGTGGATGAGTGATGAGGCTAAGAAAATCAGAGTATGTGTCAGCATAAACCAATTTAGCATCAGGGAGACGTTTGTTAAGTTTGATGACTAAATTGTTGACTTGTGTGTTAAATTGTTGTGCCCATTGATTAACTCTTACTAAACATGCTCCTTGTTTTGATTTTGTTCGTTGCGATGGAATGCACCCGATTGGACCTAATCCGTTGAAGATGATCTTTCGCGCACCGTATTGGTATAACCTCTAAACAAAACATATATAATTAGGTACGTATGTGCTCATGAATTTGAATTTAATTAGTATAGTAAGTGATTTACCGTGAGCTGTTTCTCTAATGTAGACATTAATAGGTTTAGAAATTGGTCATGAGTGTACTGTTGACCATCAGGCATAAAAGGTTGTAAGAAATTGTTGACATAATCATTGCTACCCATTCCGATGAAGTAGAGTGCTCCATTTAACAATTTGGATGTCTCTTCTTTTCCTAGTTTTGCCTTGATTACACGGGTTGTGTTATAGAACCCTTCAATTTGGTCATCAAATGTCATTCTCTGGATCTACATACAATACACACATATAATTAATTTATTGATTAACCATAAGATCGATGAAATCAAATAAGCAATATAGCATCATGCATGACATGGGATATAGCTATGTAGCTAGCTTACGAAGTAAAGGCCAGTTTCTTTGAGAATTCCAGCGCCTCCAGATGCATAATTCACGCCCTTCATCAACACATCATCATCTTTGGGTGTAAGTGAAAGTGAAAGGTATGGTGGAGGTCGAGGTATCCCAAGCTTATCAGCTACGTACGGATGTTATACAATTCATAAATCAAAAACTATATATTATGATCAAATAGTATTATATAATACATATAACCAGACAGTATATATATATAATAAAGAGGTGTAATTAATTATGAACAAGTGAGTGTACGTACATATAATATCACCAATGGTTCTTCCATTAGTGAACCTCCCTGTTGGTTTACCGCCTTCATAATCAACACCATACCAAGGGTAATTACACCTTGCAAGAGAATATGGTAGATGGTTATTGTTCCCAACTTCAGCTAACGAATCACCAAACACATAAGTTACTGTTTTGGATGACGCGGTGATCACAGTACTAGGACTTGAAGCTGGGGAAGGAGCCATTGCTGCTGCAGGTGGTCCGACCACAGTTGCAGCACCACCACCATTAACGAGTAATAGAAGGATTAGCAATATCATCGCGCGACGCGAGTATCTATATATGATTTCTTTCTTAGATATGTCGTCTATAACTAGCTAGCCGCGCTGATGATTTGGGTCAAGCTAGGTAGATTTGTGAGAGGGTGACGGCCATGATCATAAGGGTAATGATGAATGAGATGTGTCTGTGGATAAACGAGTATATATATATGTGAGTGTGTGTGGAAAGATGACAGTAGGTGGCGGTTTTAAAAAAATGAAATGTCCAGAGATGGTAAAGTTAAAATGAGGTTGGTTTGCGTTTGATTTTTGTGTGTATTTGAGTATGTGTATGTTTGTGTGCTACTTCTTTTCCAGGCCAAGTCAGTAATAAGCTGATCAAGAAGCTTCTTAATTTCAATGTCTACTTTTACGTTAGTTAGATTGGTTTGTCTTTTGTTTGGTGCATTCTAAATTCTAATAGTATTGGGCAAACATTTCTCTCAAGCGGTTGGCCAACCTGTTCTATATGGTACATTTTTCTTTCTCTCGATGTTTCATTAAAAAAATTATAATCATTTTAGAAAAAATTACAAATACCCGGCCGGGTTGTAAAACTAATCAAGTTAAGTAGGGGAATCGACGTTAATTTCCAGCCTGACTATCAATCAGAGATTAGATTAAAAAAAATCGTATGCTTTTCTCCTGTTCATTAAAGTGGGAAAACCGTTCAAGATGTATATATATTATGTATGATTAATCGTTTCTTTAGTTGTTATTTTATACGGAAAATAGATACTAAGAATTCTATAGAATTGCATAACGGTTCAGCGATAATGAAACTCACTCACTACTTTTCCCACCAAACTTCACCGCCACACCTAGCAGGCAATCAGCTTATTCTAGGCTGACACTTTATCCTACCCCACTTCACCTCATAACTTTTAAATTGTTCGGTAAGTGATCATTTTACTTAAAAGCTAATAACGAGATAAACTAATTAATAGTCCAATCATGATCATATTAATCCTAATCAATTGAGTTGGAATTCGACAGATCATTCAAATACTCGGTTAATTGGTAGCATTAAGTTGTAATGAAATCTATCTCATAATAATTACATGTTGATAAACTCATTGATTTAGTTCCCTACGTCTAGGTTTCTATTTTAGATCTCATGTTGATAGAAAGTAAACCCTCTAATGCTAGACTAATTGGAACCCTAAAATCAATCTCATAATCATATGTTGACAGATATACTTAGAACAAAACCAACCAAATCCAACACACAAATATGAATTTAAGCAAAACCCTCAAGCAAATTAATCTTAAAATCATATGTTGACAAGCTTAAAAACTATAAATGTTCAATATCATCTTTCATTAAGAACAATTGCTAAAATAAAGTCATAAATAAGTTCAAGAATTTACACATAGGTTGTAGAAATTTTGAGGCAAAATCCCCATCCCCAAGTACAAGGAGGTTATTCCTCCATTACAACACGAATAATAGAGAAAGAAAAAGGAATAACCATGGGAGAGGTTGAAAAAGAGCTTCAATGACTTCAATGGTGGGGAAGTACAATTTGTTGCTCCAGGGATGCGGTCCAAGTTTGTGTCCGGCTTGTTTCCCCAAACCAGTTAGTGTGGCGCGTTCATGGTGGCTCTATTGCACGTATGTCCAGGTCTGTGTCCAGCTTGTTTCCCTAGACGTGAGATAGAAATTCCCATTAGGTCCTTCAAAACTCGGGTCCAGGTTGTTTCCCCAGACCATGTCATGAATTATATAGAAGCTCCCTCCATAGACTCGTCCAGGTTTGTTTACCCATACACATTCCCAAACAGGTCTCGAAAGTTGGCAGAAACTTCATCCAAGAGTTGGTCTGGGTTTGTTTACCCGGACACAGACCTGAACAAACCCCATAAATCACCAGAAAGGTTGTTCCGCTCCTGTTTGGTCTCGTTTTGATCCTTAACCTCTTGACATGTGCTCCAAGACCTCATCCACGAACCCGAACATCCTTGATTTTCGCCACATCTATTTGTGTTTTCCTTGCATGCTCCTTTATTTGTCTAATTTGCTCCTAGCTAAGTTATCATCAATGTTTAAACAACACATGTATAAGAACGCCATTAAAACACAAAACTAAAGGAAAAGTAGCTAAAGTGAAGAAATGAGCTCGATAAACATTGATAAAAACACATAAAACAACCCCTTATTACATGCTCATTTATACACTTATTAGTAACACGGTCGAAGCTTGTGGGACATGCCCTTTATATGGAAGTAGGAGGAACACATATTTGGCTAAGGTACTAGACCATATATGTGTGGGGGGGTAGTTATCTATATTGGGGATTGTGTGACATTTGAGGAGTGGATGATGTACTTGTGAAAATGTATATCAGCAAGTGTACTGGTCCGTCGTAGCAATCTATAACAGAAAATTGGGGGGGGGGTGTTGCAAAAATTAATTAAACTAAAATAAAATAAAAGTAATTAAAGGATGATTTTATAAACAATTCTAAACAATTGTATCCCAGTTTATTAATTATGCATAGTTCTTCAATTCACCTTCCTATGTATTTTTCTAATTCTAGATTGCAACCTCGGAACAAAGATAATCTACTCCCGGTCTCCCGTAAAATAGATTCTTACTAGCAATTACTAAATCTTAACTCTCATCACGAATCTACTCATTATTAGCAACGTTGAAATCTCATATGGTTTGTAGTCAGCTAATATGTAGAGGAATTGTCATCTGTAGAATAACGGTAGTATTCATGTAATCTAACAAACTAAATAAACTCTAGAAATTGATCAGATCATAAGAGAATAACAAATTAAGCAAGAAAAAAAACTACATTCTTTATAGAATTAATCATACGTACAAAAGGAAAAATAATTCACAAACTAGGGATCCAAACCGCAACAAAATTTGTCTAAAAATGTTATTTTTGCTCCCAGTTTGATCGTTAAGCTCTTGGCACACATTCCTGGTTCTTTTCTTCATTTTTGTAACTTATTTTACCACAAAGACGTCATGTGAGGGATAATCTTAACTTTTAACATATTTAAACTCTTAAGTGAGGAAACATATAACATTATAGTTTAAATTAATAAACAATAACACTATACGCATAGATACATACAGCAGTATACATACAGGTTTGATTGCTAGGAAATAATTACTCCTAATCGGGCTTCAATACACACTTGTGTGAGCTCACGTATATATTATCTGTAAGCAAGAAATTTAAAGATTGAAATAACAATGTAATGGATATGGATGTTAACTCTTGCACTTTGCGAATTTCAACTAGTTTAGGTTTTCCATAACCCTGACGCTTGCTCCACCTTTTCCTATGACTTTAGTGTCACATGTCAATATATTACTGACCCAATCAAAATTAAGAGAATAAAATGAGGAAAAATTAAAATAAAAAACATGTACCCGTACAAGAGAGTTGGGATGAATGTAGGTAGAGTGAGAAACATTTTTTTTTTCAAAATATTATAACTCACAAAAATAAGTACAAAAAAAAGTATACTATTGTTCATCATAATTTGTGCTCTTCAAAACAAGATGTATCATGGATATGTTTTGGTAAAATTAAAATTTTATGTTTTAAGAATGAGTGTATATTACATATTTTAAGGTAAATCTTATTCATTAACAAAATGAATCTTCTTTAATAATAAAATGAACCTTACTCATTAACAAAATGACTCTTCTTTAAGATTTTCTTTTCTTAAAAATTGTCGAGTCAGTGACGATAATATAAAGTGTAGAATTAATGCCAAAAAGATTACCTACCCCTCCTCACAAACACCCAAAAAACCAGCGTTTGTAGTGCAGGACCCTAAACCCTAAACCACAAACCCTAAAAAACTATCGATTCAGTGACAACAATATAAAGTGTAGAACTAATGCCAAAACATTACCCTACCCCGCCCTCCAAACACCCAAAAACCATCATAGGAAGGCTAAAAATGTCGAAGACATTTTTAGGGTTTGTAGTGTAGGGTTTAGGGTCAAACGACACTAAACCACAAACCCTAAAAAACTATCGAGTCAGTGACGACAATATAAAGTGTAGAACTAATGTTAAAAAGATTACCCTAACCCCCTCCCCCAAACACCCAAAAAATCACCCTAGGAAAGCTAAAAACGTCGAAGGCATTTTTAGGGTTTGTAGTGCACAGGGTTTAGGGTCAAATGACCCTAAACCACAAACCCTAAAAACCTGTCGAGTCAGTGATAACAATATAAAGTGTATAACTAATGTCAAAAAGATTACCCTACCCCCCAAACACCCTAAAAATCACCCTTAGAAAGGTAAATCGTCGAAGACATTTTTAGGGTTTGTAGTACAGGGTTTAGGGTCTAACGACCTCTGATTCACTTTTTAACAATCTTTTATTCACAATGAACATGTGTACATACAAAAAATATGAAAATTTAAATTTATCAAAACATATTCATGTTGGGTCTTATTCTAAAGAGCTCAAATTATGACGAACAATGATATATAATTTATATTATTTGGACTTATATCTAATGAACTACAACATTTTAAAATTCTTTAAAAAGACAAAAAAAAAGACAAAAGTGGTGCCACTTTAGAAGGTGGCACAAGAGCCAAGTTCGAAAATGAAATACCCCAAACTTATTAAACATGGATTAAATACCTAATCACATTAATTAAGGCACAACAGTGGTCAACACAAAACAAGATGTTGCACCCTTTGACTGTTTAGGGTAAATAAATACCCAAATGAACTACTTAGGACCTAAAAATTTGTCCTAATCATATTAACACATTACTAAACATATTACAATTGTGGGAAACACTCCAACACAAAGAACAAGCACTTTCATGCTTCAAGGTCAAGAAGGGCAAAAATGTGCTCTAAGAAACCTTAAAGGTCTAATGACCTCTAAATGATATAAAATTGGATACCATGATCAAATATCATGTAAGGAACACAACAAAACTGTTCTCAAAGAAAACAGAGCTCAGAAACACCTCTCGACACAAAATGTGCACTAAAACTCCTTAAAGCACGTTTTTGTGTAATTGCCTTCTAAATTGGTTTTAAATGGGCTAAAAGGTTATAATTACCTTTAATATGATAATATATCATATTATCTCATATTAGGAATTTAATTCCAGAAATTTCAAATTTTTACAAATTTAATATTAAAATATTAAGAAAACCCTAAGTAGGGCCCGTTTGGGTCAACATTGACTAAGTTGGTCAATGTTGACCATTGACCACGAATTGGACCTTATAAAATCAGATTATTAAGGCTCCTAACAGACCATATGACAATTCCCATGTGACAATTAAATATACCCCATTACTTTTACATAAAATAAGAAAAAGCATACTTTAACATATAAAACTAAAAGGTTGTCTACCACTTGCTTACCCATGTGAATGCTGCCGATTTGGAGCCTCCCTTCTCCTCATTATACGGTGGCTCCAAGAAAGACAAGACAAGCATGGTGACTCACCTTTCACTTATTGATTAAAGTCATATTATTACTCCATTATTGAATTAATTTGGAATCAATCACCACCACCTTTCTCCTATCATGGCCGGCTGCCCCTTGTCCTTGTCTACACTGATTAAGCCTCCAATAATCAACACCAATCAGTCCTTGGTGAGTCATCAAATCATTAAGGACATAAAATAAGCAAAAAATGTGTTTTAAGGCAAAATAAGCCTACCTCTTTCATTAGTCTCCATTCAGCCGTGAGACTCCTTGCCTTGAGCTCTCTTTGGCTCCTCCTTGACCGTAGGTAAGCTTCCAAGTTCAGTTGATGAGAGCTCTTGCTCTAGGTAAGCTTCTAAGGCATAAAAATGTCCATTTTCTTCATCTTTCTTTCCTTTTCCATTGATCTAGACTCCAACCATTTCTATACATTTATGTAGAGTGTTTTGGAGGTTAAAGGAAGGATAAATTTCGGCTGAAACAAGATCTAAGAGGTAAAGTACAAGTCTTGACCATTTAAGGTAAAAATGTGCTTTAAGCACATATCTCTTCTTCCTTGAAAATTTCAGTTGTAAACCTTGGTTCCCTAGCCTTATTTTCTTCTCCTTTTCATGTGGATTTAGTTGGTATACCAATATCTACAAGGAGTAGCTAGATCCAAGCCAAAAACACCATTTTGGCATCTTAAACAAGGTAAAACTTAGCCATCTTCCAAGCTAGTTACCCACGGTTTTGAACCTTGTTATTAAGAGTGTTTTGATATTCTTTCTTTCTGGAAAAAAGGGCCGAGGTAGATCTCCAAGTAAATTGAAGATCTAAGGTAAAAATTCATGATTTTCATGACTTAAATTACTTCCCATGGTTAGCTCATGTTTGGAGTTTAATCATGTCTTGTTTTCTACATGAGGACAAGTAAATCAAGTTGTGGAGAAATTCTCCTTAAGGTGGCGAGACCAAACAAGGTCTTAACCTTGCTAAATCAAGGTATAAATCACTTAAATCTACACTTGGTATATTAATATGTGTTTATACATATTTATACATATATGTCGTGAGTGAATGAGTATATTAAGGTCTTATTTTGACCTTAGGTGATTAAGGAATGGTTTAATAAATTTTATAACTAATTAAACAAGCATAATTGTCAAATTTAAGACATTATGTGGAAAATTGGTAATGAAATGAAGAATACATGGTGAGGCCGAGATTTATATGTATTTTTGGGACATTTATGTGTAATTTATTTGTGAGCAAATGTTTGTAATAAGGCCATGTACTTTAGGCCATTTTATTTATTTATATTTAGTTTAAAGTTGGTTTTAGGTGATATATATAAATTACCGAAATGAAAAAGGGGTTATAGCGTAATTAAATTAAATTTAGGGGCTTTATAATAATAAGGCCAAAAATTAGAGGTAAAAAGGATTTAAAATAAAGTTTATAAGATTTTATAAAGTTTTGGTGGTTAAATGGTAATTTCTAAAAATATGGGTGCAAACCGTAATAATAAGGAAATATTAAGGTGGTCAACCTTGACCATATGGTAGGTTTTGACCAAATTAGATAAGTTAGATAACTTATTTAAGGTTTTTAATAAGATAAGTACTTAATGGTAATATTTTTATAACATATGTGGTAAATATGTTATTACCGAAAAGTAAGGGTGTAAAATGGTATTATAAACCCATGGGCTATTAGGAATTTTTAGGAATTTATTGGGTTGTTTTTGGAATTAAGATAAACTATATGTATAATATAGTTATTATGTCATTATGACACTTTGGAGAAATATAGGGGTGGAAATGAAATATACCGTAAGTATATGGGTTAATAAGGATATTTATAACCCTTTGGTGAAGTTTGGTGATTTTTAGAATTATATAAGAGTATTTATTAAGATATGTGTATAATATATGGTTTTAATGATATTGTAAAACTTTATGTTATAAATAGGGCCAAATGGCAATTATAGAATAGCACAAGGGCTGTTCGGAATTTAGAAAAAATAACCATAGGTTATACTCTTTTATAAGTTAGAAATGTTATATTAAATGGTATATATAACATGGTATAAATAATGGGGAGATTTTGTAAATAAAGGAAACTGTGGTTTATGGAAAAGAATAAGGTTTAATATATATGCCTATGAGGCATTATATAATAGTTTTGTATAAAAACTATAGGTTATAAGTTAAAGGAAATAAAAATATCATATCAAATGATATTAGAATATGGTATAACATTACATAATGTTATGTGGTCAAAAGGGAATTTAAATAAATTCAAGGGCCATGCCGAATTAATAAGAGTTGGAAAATGAATTTTAAACTATGGTCTACTATGTTATAAATGTTACAATTATAAGGTATTAAGGTGGTTTAATGGAATTAATAAAGTAAGGATATTCACATTGAATAATGTGACAAACTATAAATAAATGAGATTGATAACTAAGGTGTTTATTGATTAAACCTTTGGAGTTGTAAATATACAACATAAATTGTTACATAATATTAGGATAATAATCTTAATAGAAGTTGTACAATATAATACAACAATGGGAATAATCATCTAACATAAGATGATAAAATGTAACATGATATAAGAGTTTATTAAACTCATGGAACTTACCTACGTGGTAAATATATACATATACAAGAGTAATGTATATAAGGATGAATATATATTATGGTTGGAAACCATATAATATAATGGTGGTGGTTATTTTTTTTAAAAAAAGTTACAAACTATAAGTTATGAGTTTTGAATGCAAATATTATTTGTTAAAGATAAAAGGATTAAATAATACATTGTATTATAATGGAAGGTGGGAATGTGATACAATACAAAAAAATATAACATAATATAATCATGCATGCATACATGCAACTATAGGTTATGTACCTATATCTATTGGTGGATAAGATTTAAGAAATATAATGAATTAAACTTAACAGTTGAAATATTATGACGTACAAGTTTTAAGTAAAAAAGCCGACTGTGTTAGAGAAACCCGTAACAATAACTGTAGGAAACAGGGGTGAACTGTCGGGGTTACTTGTTATTCGGAAATACCGGATGTAGTTAGTCATGGAGACTGACTTATAGTTTTAATACCATTTAGATCATACTTCTGACAAGGACGCTTGACGCGCTAGTGGACTACACGGAGCATAGGATCTTGCTGATTCATACTCCACCGTAATACGATCAGGGTGAACGGTATGTAAAGGGGTTTGTTCCGAGTTGTCCTAAGGGAGCTCCTTGGGCTCAGATTTGGTTGATATAACTTGTGTGTTATGTGTGTGAATACATGTATGTGATTAAGTGTTACTACACATTATTTATTTATGCACGAGCGTCCTACGGGACTAACACTACGTCGACTATAGATCGGCTTATATAAACATACATATACGTTATTGTGATGACATGACGGTTACTTGATATAATACCATAGTATTAATTAAGTATATGGTAACCTAAGTAAAACACTTAGGTATGAGTCACGACATTGTCGGTCTCTAGAGCATGGATCTCGAACATGAATATAACCTAGATTACTTCTAGGTAAGCGTGACCCATTGGGCCGCTGATTAATAAATTGTATTCTCCATAAGACTAAGAGCATATCTTAAACATTATGAGAGAGAGATAGTATGAGTTGATGAAATACCCCTAACCTTTAAAAATTAATTAAATGATCTATTAATGATCTAAATGATTAATAAACACCTAAATATTATTTGGGAACAATCCAAGAGATCTCAACAAGGCAAAACACGCCTTAAGATCGGTAAAGCCAAAAATGCGCTTTAAGATACCACAAAGATTGTATGACCTCAAATAAGATTCAAAGTGGATTCCTAAGTATTATAATGAAGTAAGAACACAACAAAACCATTCTCAAGGAGAACTAAGCTCAGGAACACCCTGTGACACAAAACGTGCACTAAAACACCTTAAAGCACGTTTTTGTGAGATTGCCTTTTAAATTGATTTTTAATGGGCTTAAAAATTATAATTATCCTTAAATATGATATTTTATCATGTTATATCATATTAGGAATTTAATTCCAAATTTTACAGATTTTTACAAATTTAATATTAAAATATTAATAAAACCCCGAAGTGGGGCCCACAGGAGTCAAATTGACCAAGTATGGTCAATGGGCATTAAAATGACCCATTTAACCCCATGGTGGCCGGCTGCATTAAGGGAGGAGACAGCATGGAATGATTATGAGACAAACATTACCTAACTTGTTTACTTTTACAAAATAATGTAAACTTTTTACATTATTTCAAACTTAACCAATCATTCTCACCTTCTCCTTTCTTCCTTGTCTGATCCTCACCATCCCAGCCGAGCTCCCCCTTCCTCTCAAGCTCTCCAAGCTTGTTCTTGAACATGGAAGGCAGATTTTGCTCTTAAGTCATTAAGGTAAGAGTTTTAATGTCATTTTATGCCATTTTTAGCCCTTTTTCTTCATCTCTTCACTACCAAGGCTTAAATTTCGTGGCTCATCAATTCCTATGGCTTATTCTCAGTATTCTAAGCTTATAACAAGAGCTAAACTCGGTTGAGACCAATTGAGGGACCAAGGTTGTCCAAATCTTCATTTTAAGGTAAAAATGAGCTTTAAGCTCATAACTTTTGATTCCTTTCGAGTTTGGCTGTGAAATTTTGGTCATAGCTTCATCTTCTCCTCCATTTCGTGTAGAATCTGTTGGTGAGTCATTTGGAGCAAGGGTGACCAAGATCCAAGAGAAATACCCCTTTTTAAGGCATTTTTCCAAGGTAAAACCTTGTAACAAGGTAATATTTCGAGATCTAACTCATTCCTATGTCAATATGCTAGATCTAACACCTTGTGGTGTGTTTGGTTCAGGTCGAAAATACCTAGAACTTCCCTTGCATTTTTAAGGTGATTTTTGCCTTAAATCTTACATTAATTATTCCTTATGGTTAAGCTCAAGTTTGGAGTGTAACCATATCTTGTTTTTGTGTGTTAAACATGTCTAAATCAAGTGGTGAATTTTCCTACAAGTGACCGAGCCCATACAAGGATAAATCAAGGTATAAACACCTTAAACTTATGATTTTTGAAATTTTTAAGCATATATATATATATGGCCGAGAGTGAACTTACCTATATAGGTCATATTGACCTAAAAATGGAAAAAAATGGCTAAGATAAATTAAGCTAGTCATTTAAGAGATTTAATTAACATAATGGTCAAATTATGACATTATGTGGAAAAATAATTAAACCATGGAGAGGCCGAAAATATATGCTATATTTTGAGACATTTATTGTGTAATTTATTTTGCAAGTTCAAGGTTGTAATAAGGCCATGTCATTAGGCCATTTTAATTTAAGTTTATAAGCTTATTTAATTTTATTTATGCTTATAATTAAATTTGGGGCCAATTCGTAATTATTAGGAAATTAGAAAGCCGTGGGCTTAATTTAGAACAATTTAGGGTTTTTAAATGAATTTAATAAAAATTATAACATTTTATAAAGTTTTGGGTCAAAATTGTAAAAATAGAAAAGTATAGGTCATTATTTGTAATTACCGAAAAATTGGTTCCCATTTGGTATTAGAAGTCAAAGTTGACTAAATAGGAGACTTTGACCAAGTTTAGAAAATTTAAGAAACTAAAATCCTATCTTATAATAAGATATTTATTAAATTGAGAAAGATTTATAAAAGATGGGGTTATATTGTAATTACCGAAACTTAAGGGACTAAATGGAATTTAGTAAAGTCCTTAAGTTAATAGAAATTTTTAGAAATTTATTTGGTTAAATTTGGAGTTCATATGAATTATATAAGTATAATATAAGGTATTTTATAACATTGTTACAAATAGGTTATAAAGGGGTGAAAACCGAGATTTAAAGGAAGTATAAGGTTAGGAATAATGTTTATAACATTTTGGTATAGTTTGGTGATTTTTGGAATTTATATAAGATTTTATAAGGACATATGTATAATATATAGTCTTGGTGAGATTAGAAAACTATATGTTATAAAGAGGAGAATTTGGGATTTATAAAAGTTTAGTGGTTGTTTTTGAAAAACCGAAAATATAAGGGGTTACTTGGTATTTTACAAACATAATATGACTATAGGTTATAATTGTTTTAAGTGACTTAAATGTCATAAGATATGTTATATAACTATAAGTGACATTACATTAATTATGTGGCGATTTCGTAAATATTTAAGAACATAGGTGCTGTTCGAAAATAGTAACATTTTTAAATGGAATTTATAATATGGTTTTAATGTTACAAGAATTATAACATTTATAATATAAGAGATATTCGTTAAAAGGAATGAATATAGATTATAAGACTTACCATATAATAAATAAATTCCATAACACACATATATAAATAAATATATGTAAAGGTGTAGAAAATGTGATAAGGTTCAACAAATTATAAATTGTCATAATTAGGATGATAATAAATAAAGAGAAAAAGAATTGCAAACATTAGACATGAAGTTCTAAGGTTAAGAGTGTACATGTGATAATAAGAATTCACATAATGTAAGTGTTGTTTTACAAACAAATTATACCACATTGAACAAAAAAAAAAACAAACCTTAGGGAAATAAATACTAAGGTGAGATGCATGGTGCAAGACATAGAATCACACATGCAATAATGAAACAAACTATACGACATACAAGGGAATGTTAAGTCACATGCGATAACAAATCCAACAATAACTGTATTAATATACAAACAAGACTACGCATGTAGTATAACACTTTTCCCAATCTCGACTTAACCGAAAACCCGACAAACATCGATAGTAAATAACGGGGGGTTAACCGGGAGTAAATAAGTGACGGTACGGAGTACCGTAAGATTGTGTTGTTATACCGTATGCTAATCAGTAGCATTATGTATTGTTTAGACTGTTAGAGGCGACACAAGGAGCATAGGAACTTGCCGGTTCATACTCCACCGTAATACATCTGGGTAAACGGTATGTTGTTATGTGTCTCTGATTGTCTCTGAGGGCTTCCTCAGTTCAGACTTCTGTGTGATCTATGATAAGATTGTTTGTCTGAATGTGATGATTAATATGCATGAATTGTATGTTTATAGCTGCTTATTATTTACTGTTGTTGAGTTAACAGTATTGGTTCGTATATATGAACCTATATATAAAACGAACTAGCGGCTATGGTGCTATCTTATGTGAAAAATAAGGAACGTCAGAAAAACGTTGTAGCACTAGGATAATAATACATATATATTATCCCAGACTTTCATACGGAGCATTGGCCTTTCTATACGCCGCTCTCGTATCTAACACTGGATCCCGAGTTTACAGACTCCGGATTGGACTAATGACCTTAGTCTGCTGTGTTAGAAAATTTGGTAATGCGATGCGATGGTAAAATTAAGTAACTAAAGAATGGAAGTAAAGCCAAGAGGATGTGGCTCTTGGTGCGCGCTGTGATCACAAAAACGATACCAGGATGTCCGCGTACGGGTCCGTAAGTATCAAGAAAATTTCCCGTGAGCTAGAATGGCTCGTTGGTCGGAGACTCTACCGTTGGAGTGGCTACTGCCGTGGGTGACCCGCCATAACATATGGGTAACTAGAGACATGTCGTTTTAATGAGACATTGTCACTAGGATAATGAACAAGAATACATTTGAGAATTATACAGTGGCGAACGATATTGGTTTCTATACCATGGACGAGAATTAATAATTATTTATCTTTCTCGTTGATTCGCTTGTTGTACAGTGGTTATACTTGTGTTATTATGTGTGTTGATGGTTGTGATATTGTATGGATGTTACTGTCAATTGATTTACAGTTTAAATGTTAAAACGGTAATGCATGTAATGAACCTCATGCTCTCGACCAAATAATTGACGGGTCTTTGGGGGCATGACGGGGCATGTGATGACATACTCAGCAGGGGCTGATTCCATACCACAAACCATCTTTATTTCAGGTGATTAGCTGGTGGGTCGCAGCGAGGTGACCATTGTGATTGTACGGTTGGTTTAGGCTTGGTACGGTGTGATACTCAGGTTGCTTTGGACTCGGGTTGTTTAACCGAGGTGTATTTGGTTTAGATGCTCACGGTCTGTAATAATTGTTGTTGTTAGATTGTTTTAAATTGTCTAAGTGCTGCTATCTATCTCTTGTGGTCACTGCGGGAATACGTTTCGCAAGTTGATTATCAGGTAAATCGTTGTCACTCGTATGGGCGAGTGATAACAGTGACACCAGTAGGGCGACAGTCTTTTATTTACCGCTGCGATTTATTTATGATGTGCGACAGTTATAGGATATTTAGGAGCCGAATCAGTAGGGGTGTTACAAAAGTGGTATCAGAGCGGAGTACCGCCCTGATTACAAGAGATAGTAGTTTAAGTACCGTGAGCATGGTTTATTTACACACCCAGTACAAGAGATAGTTGGAAAAGATGTGAATTAAGTTATGGTAGAGAAAGTACAGTCTTTATAGAGTGGACTTTGGTTCGAATTCTTCAGATGTCTTCCGGGAGGCGATCAGCAGGCAGAGGAGGTGGTGGCAGAGGCGGCGGGCCTGGAGCAGGTCCTCCGGGGGCCCCAGCCGTGGGCGTGGCTGAGACGGTAGCTGCCGTCCTCGCTCAGCTAGCTCAGTTGGGAGGTATCCATATAGGGGCACCACCTGCACCACCGGTAGTCCCACCCGTACCCGACCACCTAGAGAGCCGAATTGGCTGAAGAGCGGAGCTGACACGCGAGTACCCACTATGATGGAGTTGCTGACCCCCACCGTCCTCGAGAGATACATTGTGAGCACGAGAAGGCGTTCGATGCCATACATGTGCCTGCTGAGCACAGAGTTGATATAGCAGCCTTTCACCTGAAGGACGCTGCCAGCACGTGGTGGAGGTCCGTGAAGGCACATTATCTTGCTGTAGAGGGTTTTGGGTGGACGTTTCGTGGAATTATTGAGAGAAAAAGTACTATCCTGCTCATCTGAAGCAGAGGAAGAGGGAGGAGTTGAGTCCCTGAGGCAGGGTATATGACAGTAGATCAGTACTACGCCTTGTTATTGGGCTCTTGGACTTCGTCCCAGGAGTTGTTTATTCTGATGCTGTGAAGGTAGAGAAATTTAGAGGCGGGTTGAGATATGCTATTAAGGCTGCCATGGGTGCTACCTTGTACCCTACGGTTCAGGTAAAACTAATGACAGTTTGTACCTTGTAACTCAGTTGATTTATTACCAGTTTGGGAAACTCATTGATATATTGCAGGAGTGTTACGACGCCGCTTCTCGGACTGAGATGATGGTGAACAGTCGGGAGGAGGGCCAGGGGCAGAAGCGTAAGGCCCCAGAGAAAGAGGCGGAGACTGAGACTGGAGGCGGAGGCAGTAAGGGTTGGAAGTAAGAACCACCTCAAGTTATTTAATCCATTTAAATTACTTACTTACTGCCTTTATACCTGCTATTCCTGACACTTTGACGATCAAAGAAGAAGAAGTTCTCCTGGAGGGAGAAGAAGAAGGAACAGGCCAGTCAAAGGGTAAAGAAAAGGTCCCGTTGCTGACCGGGCCCACCTATGACGTGCAGCCTCTTAGATCTGTACCCCCTAAGGGTAAGCGATCTAATCTTGTGAATAAATTGTGTGTACACTACCCATTACCATCCTTGTACTAATCTGAGTATGATATGATAATAGGTTCTGCACCCCAGCGCCACTTTCATTGCAAGCGCTGTGGTAAAGACCACCCGGGTGTCGACTGCACCGGGCAAGCGGTGGACTGCCACCACTGTGGAAAGAAGGGCCACAGGTCGTACGAATGCTTCATAACCCAGATAGCCGAGCATACCGCCCACCGAAGGGGACCCAGGGCACACCTACTGGGGAGGTGGGGCCGAGGTGGCCAGAGGGGGCCGGCGCCCCAAGCCCAGAGAGGGCAGCAGCAGCAGCAGCCACAGCAGCAGAACCAGGGTCAGAGGAACCCGCCGGGCAACCGTATGCTGAATGCAGCGGGAGCTTCGGGCGCTGGCACTAGTACCCAGCGCGGTGAAGGTTAGCATTTGAAACCTTAACCATTGTATGAAAGCATGACTGAGTGTTAAACGCTTTGCCTTAGCATGAATGTGTGTTTTTACCGTTTTAGATAAACAACTTACTAGGAAACCTGTTACCTCTTAGGGGACTTCGACATCTGCTATCCCACACTTAAGACAGAGATCACCTAGACCCGTGGAAGAAAGACGGGAGTACCCTAGTGAGTTGTGTCATGTAGTCAGACCGGGCATGATACTTCTCAGAGAGTTCCTAACCCTAGATGAGCAAATCGCCATAGTGAATGAGTGTAGAGCTTTGGGTAAGGGCATAGGAGGATTTATACCCCTGTATTAATAATGGTTCTAGAATGAAACTGCATATGATGTGCTTAGGAAAAGATTGGGATCCACAAGCTAGGGTTTATCGAGAGGTGAGGATGGTAGGTGGCGTATCTATACCTAGCATACCCGAGAGTTTCCTAACCTTAGTGAGAAACGCAATGGATATTGCTCAAGATTGTGAGACTTATCCATTACCCGACATGACACCTGACGTTTGCATTGTCAACTATTATGAGCAGGGAGGGAAGCTTGGGATGCACCAGGACAGTGATGAGACGACCGAGTCCATCACTAGAGGGGTACCGGTTGTGTCATTTTCCATCGGCGATGATGCCGAGTTTATCTTTGGGGACCAGAAGAGGATGGATCTAGCAAGCAAGATTATCCTCAAGTCTGGGGATGTGTTAGTATTTGGTGGAGAGTCGAGGCTTGTATATCATGGTATTAAGAGCATTAAGCTCAATACCGCACCACCAGTGTTAGTGAATAATACCCACATCCGACCCGGCCGTTTAAATTTGACTTTCAGACAGTATTGATGTAATAGTAGTAACTAAGTGTGTAATCTTGTATAATACAGTTGGATGAATAAAATGAGAGTTTATATCTTCGAGCATATATGTTCAGTTGTTGATACCGATAATTCATAACTTCAGGCTACGAAAACGAAAAGGAAGGTACCATCTGCATCTTAGACATGGCGCAAGCCAAGGAGTCCGGTAATGTCATCACAGGTATGACATATCCAGCCGACAGTAGATTACTGATTTATTGAGACTCGATGCTGATACGAGAGATGATCTCAGGTACCTTTCCTGTTGAGGGTGTTAGTGCTACCGTATTGTTCGACTCAGGGGCTTCACATTCCTTTATTTCCTCGGCGTTTGCTATGAAGCTGGGGGCAGCCCCGAACAGCTTTCAGACTTTTCAGTCACCCTTCCTTCGAAGGAGAAAGTAGGTTGCACCAGACAGTATACAGGGTTAAAGATCAGCATTATGACTGAGACCTTTCCTATTGATCTGATTGAGTTCAAGAACTGGGTTTTGACATCATAGTGGGCATGGATTGGCTACAGAAACATAAGGGCCGCCTTCATTGTGCAGAGCACCGACTATTACTGAAGGGGCCGAGCGGAAGGACAGTGTCATACCGAAGTGTGAGGAGAGAGCCGACTGTCAAGATCGTGTCAGCATTATCCCTGATGAAGGATGTTAGGAAGGGCCGACAAGCCTTCCTCTGTTATGTACAGGACACGAGACAGAGCGACGTGACGGACGTAGATATTCCAGTCGTGGTAGATTTTCCCGACCTATTTCCTGATGAGCTGCCAGGCATGCCGCCTGTGCGCGAGGTTGAGTTCGTCGTCGACTTGTTGCCAGGTACGGGCCCCATTGCTAAGGCACCCTACCGTATGGCACCGGCTGAGATGAGGGAGCTGAAGCTACAGTGGAGGACCTCCTCGACAAGGGATTCATTCGACCCAGTGTTTCTCCTTGGGGTGCTCCAGTACTGTTCGTCAAGAAAAAGGACGGCAGTATGCGACTCTGCATCGACTACCGCGAGCTTAATGCGGTTACAGTCAAGAATAAATACCCATTACCACGGATAGATGATCTATTTGACCAGCTGAGAGGAGCCAGTGTGTTCTCGAAGATAGACCTCAGATCTGGCTACCATCAGATTAGGATTGCAGAGGGTGATATTGAGAAGACAGCTTTCAGGACACGGTATGGACACTACGAGTTCACCGTTATGCCATTCGGATTGACGAATGCGCCAGCCATATTCATGGACCTGATGAACCGACTTTTTAGAGAGCATCTTGATAGTTCAGTTGTAGTCTTCATCGACGATATTCTGATCTATTCAAAACCAGGGAAGATCATGAGTTCCATTTGAGACAGGTGTTGAATATTATGAGAGCGAATCAGCTGTATGCCAAACTCTCTAAGTGTGAGTTCTGGTTAGACAGCGTGTATTTCTAGGACACATCATATCAGCAGACGGCATATCTGTAGACCCTGCTAAGATAGAGGCAGTGAAGAGTTGGCCAAGGCCGAAGACAGTCACAGACGTCCGTAGCTTTCTGGGTTTGGCCGGTTATTACCGAAGGTTCGTGAAGGACTTCTCCAAGGAGGCCAAAACGATGACTAATCTAATGAAGAAGGAATCCCAGTTCTTATGGTCTGCAGAGTGTGAGCAGTCCTTTCAGACGCTGAAGGATCTCCTGACATCGGCACCCGTTCTTACTATTCCTGAGGGCACCGATGGGTTCGAGGTATACTGTGATGCCTCTGGAACCGGCTTAGGCTGTGTGCTTATGCAGCACGGGAGGGTAGTTGCCTACGCATCCCGACAGTTGAAAAAGCATGAAGTGAATTACCCTACACATGACCTTGAGTTAGGCGCAGTAGTCTTCGCTTTGAAGATCTGGCGACATTATTTGTATGGTGTGACAGTCACTATCTACTCTGATCACAAGAGCTTACAGCATCTCTTCTCTCAGAAGGAGCTGAACATGCGACAGAGAAGATGGGTCGAGTTCCTGAAGGACTATGACATTGACTTGAGGTATAAAGAGGGCAAGGCGAATGTAGTAGCTGATGCCTGAGCCGCAGAGCTCATTCATTGTTCACTTTATTAGCAAACAGCAGTATGATGATGAGATACGAGCTGCACAGGAGAGTGATCACTATATGCAGGGTATCAGGCAGAAAATGATAGATGGTTGTTTTGAGAGATTGAAATATGACTTCGAACTGTGCGATGATGGCATGATTCGACTGAAGGGCCGTTTGTGTATTCCGGAGTCGTCTCCTGACCTGAAGGAGAAGATACTCCAGGAGGCTCATTGCTCGTCCTTATCCGTCCACCCTGGTTCGTCGAAGATGTATAAGGATTTGAAGGTTCATTTCTGGTGGAGCGGGATGAAGAAGGATGTAGCTGAGTACGTGGCTAGATGCTTGACCTGTCAGAAGGTTAAGTTTGAGCACAGGAGACCCGGAGGTTTAGTGCAGTCTATGCCTATTCCTTGTTGGAAGTTCGAGGACATCTCGATGGATTTCGTTGTCGGTCTCCCACCGGCTAAGGGAGGACTGAACACGATTTGGGTCATTGTGGACCGTTTGACGAAGGTGGCAAAATTTGTTGCGATGAAGGATACCTGGAAGGTCCCGAAGTTAGCGGACTTGTTCCAGAAGGAGGTGATCCGGCACCATGGTGTGCCAAAGACTATTGTTTCTGATAGGGACCCTCGCTTTTGTCTAGATTCTGGGGACAGGTTCAGGAAGCCTTGGGTACGAAGCTGAAGCTTAGTACGGCGTTCCATCCACAGACCGACGGTCAGAGTGAGAGGACCATCCAGACATTGGAGGACATGCTTAGAGCATGTGCCTTAGACTTTCAGGGGAGCTGGTTAGAGCGCTACACTTGATAGAGTTCGCCTACAACAACAGCTACCACTCCTCGATACAGATGCCACCATTTCAGGCACTTTATGGTAGGCCATGTAGGACTCCTTTATGCTGGGATGAGGCCAGCGAGACTACGCTTCTAGGACCAGAGTACCTAGAGCAGATTAAGGAGGATGTCCTACAGATTCGCAAGAACATGAGAGCAGCTCAAGACCGGCAGAAAGCAAATGCAGACACCAAGAGGAGGGACATTGAGTTCACTACCGACGATATGGTATTCCTTAGAGTGTCACCATGAAGGGGATATTCCGGTTGGGCAGAAGGGCAAGTTGAGCCCGAAATATGTTGGACCTTATGCGATTAAGGAGCGAGTGGGCCCGTTAGCCTACAGACTGGATTTACCAGCAGAGCTCGGGAGGGTGCACGACGTTTTTCACGTTTCACAGCTGAAGAAGTATGTGCCCCACCCATCGCACGTGTTACAGCCAGAGACTTTACAGTTGGACCCAGCTCTAAGATATGAGGAACACCACTCCGCATTCTCGATACGAAGACGAGGCAGACTAGGAACAAGACCGTTAGCATGGTCAAGGTTCTCTGGTCGAACCATGAGGTGGAGGAGGCTACATGGGAGTTAGAGGACTCCATGAGAGCGAAGTACCCAGCACTCTTCGAGTAGTAGCTGTTACTTATACGGGTCAACTTATTTTAAGGGTTTGACACCACTTTGCATTTGCGCCTTTTTATTAGTGTTTTTTTGGGTGTACACATTGTTTTTTATTATGTTTGTATTTTGTGTGCCTTTGGGTGTTTGCTATGTGCATAGTGTATGTGGTTGTTGTATGTATGTACTTTTATGTGATGTATGATTCTTGTGTTATGCACTGGTTGATATATATACATGGTACCGCTGAGTACTTTTGGTTCATGAGTATACTATGAGTTTGGCTTTTGATATTGCTGTATGTATAGACTAGGTTTGAACCTAGTGGGAGTTACTCCCTAGAAATGGACTGTTTGGTTACTTAGTGGAACTTGATTCCTTAGGTGAACTGTAGAGGATTAAGGACTTCGGGACGAAGCCTTTTTAGGGGGGTAGACTGAAATACCCCTAACCTTTAAAAATTAATTAAATGATCTATTAATGATCTAAATGATTAATAAACACCTAAATATTATTTGGGAACAATCTAAAAGATCTCAACAAGGCAAAACACGCCTTAAGATCGGTAAAGCCAAAATGCGCTTTAAGATACCACAAAGATTGTATGACCTCAAATAAGATTCAAAGTGGATTCCTAAGTATTATAATGAAGTAAGGAACACAACAAAACCATTCTCAAGGAGAACTAAGCTCAGGAACACCCTGTGACACAAAACGTGCACTAAAACACCTTAAAGCACGTTTTTGTGAGATTGCCTTTTAAATTGATTTTAATGGGCTTAAAAATTATAATTATCCTTAAATATGATATTTTATCATGTTATATCATATTAGGAATTTAATTCCAAATTTACAGATTTTTACAAATTTAATATTAAAAATATTAATAAAACCCCGAAGTGGGGCCCACAGGAGTCAAATTGACCAAGTATGGTCAATGGGCATTAAATGACCCATTAACCCCATGGTGGCCGGCTGCATTAAGGGAGGAGACAGCATGGAATGATTATGAGACAAACATTACCTAATGTTTACTTTTACAAAATAATGTAAACTTTTTACATTATTTCAAACTTAACCAATCATTCTCACCTTCTCCTTTCTTCCTTGTCTGATCCTCACCATCCCAGCCGAGCTCCCCCTTCCTCTCAAGCTCTCCAAGCTTGTTCTTGAACATGGAAGGCAGATTTTGCTCTTAAGTCATTAAGGTAAGAGTTTTAATGTCATTTTATGCCATTTTTAGCCCTTTTTCTCATCTCTTCACTACCAAGGCTTAAATTTCGTGGCTCATCAATTCCTATGGCTTATTCTCAGTATTCTAAGCTTATAACAAGAGCTAAACTCGGTTGAGACCAATTGAGGGACCAAGGTTGTCCAAATCTTCATTTTAAGGTAAAAATGATTAAGCTCATAACTTTTGATTCCTTTCGAGTTTGGCTGTGAAATTTTGGTCATAGCTTCATCTTCTCCTCCATTTCGTGTAGAATCTGTGGTGAGTCATTTGGAGCAAGGGTGACCAAGATCCAAGAGAAATACCCCTTTTAAGGCATTTTTCCAAGGTAAAACCTTGTAACAAGGTAATATTTCGAGATCTAACTCATTCCTATGTCAATATGCTAGATCTAACACCTTGTGGTGTGTTTGGTTCAGGTCGAAAATACCTAGAACTTCCCTTGCATTTTTAAGGTGATTTTGCCTTAAATCTTACATTAATTATTCCTTATGGTTAAGCTCAAGTTTGGAGTGTAACCATATCTTGTTTTGTGTGTTAAACATGTCTAAATCAAGTGGTGAATTTTCCTACAAGTGACCGAGCCCATACAAGGATAAATCAAGGTATAAACACCTTAAACTTATGATTTTTACAATTTTTAAGCATATAATATATATGGCCGAGAGTGAACTTACCTATATAGGTCATATTGACCTAAAAATGGAAAAAATGGCTAAGATAAATTAAGCTAGTCATTTAAGAGATTTAATTAACATAATGGTCAAATTATGACATTATGTGGAAAAATAATTAAACCATGGAGAGGCCGAAAATATATGCTATATTTTGAGACATTTATTGTGTAATTTATTTTGCAAGTTCAAGGTTGTAATAAGGCCATGTCATTAGGCCATTTTAATTTAAGTTTATAAGCTTATTTAATTTTATTTATGCTTATAATTAAATTTGGGGCCAATTCGTAATTATTAGGAAATTAGAAAGCCGTGGGCTTAATTTAGAACAATTTAGGGTTTTTAAATGAATTTAATAAAAATTATAACATTTATAAAGTTTTGGGTCAAAATTGTAAAAATAGAAAAGTATAGGTCATTATTTGTAATTACCGAAAAATTGGTTCCCATTTGGTATTAGAAGTCAAAGTTGACTAAATAGGAGACTTTGACCAAGTTTAGAAAATTTAAGAAACTAAAATCCTATCTTATAATAAGATATTTATTAAATTGAGAAAGATTTATAAAAGATGGGGTTATATTGTAATTACCGAAACTTAAGGGACTAAATGGAATTTAGTAAAGTCCTTAAGTTAATAGAAATTTTTAGAAATTTATTTGGTTAAATTTGGAGTTCGTATGAATTATATAAGTATAATATAAGGTATTTTATAACATTGTTACAAATAGGTTATAAAGGGGTGAAAACCGAGATTTAAAGGAAGTATAAGGTTAGGAATAATGTTTATAACATTTTGGTATAGTTTGGTGATTTTTGGAATTTTATATAAGATTTTATAAGGACATATGTAATATATAGCCTTGGTGAGATTAGAAAACTATATGTTATAAAGAGGAGAATTTGGATTTATAAAAGTTTAGTGGTTGTTTTTGAAAAACGAAAATATAAGGGGTTACTTGGTATTTTACAAACATAATATGACTATAGGTTATAATTGTTTTAAGTGACTTAAATGTCATAAGATATGTTATATAACTATAAGTGACATTACATTAATTATGTGGCGATTTCGTAAATATTAAGAACATAGGTGCTGTTCGAAAATAGTAACATTTTTAAATGGAATTTATAATATGGTTTTAATGTTACAAGAATTATCACATATAATAGAAGAGATATTCGTTAAAAGGAATGAATATAGATTATAAACTTACCATATAATAAATAAATTCCATAACACACATATATAAATAAATATATGTAAAGGTGTAGAAAATGTGATAAGGTTCAACAAATTATAAATTGTCATAATTAGGATGATAATAAATAAAGAGAAAAAGATTGCCAAACATTAGACATGAAGTTCTAAGGTTAAGAGTGTACATGTGATAATAAGAATTCACATAATGTAAGTGTTGTCTTACAAACAATTATACCACATTGAACAAAAAAAAAAAAACAAACCTTAGGGAAATAAATACTAAGGTGAGATGCATGGTGCAAGACATAGAATCACACATGCAATAATGAAACAAACTATACGACATACAAGGGAATGTTAAGTCACATGCGATAACAAACCCAACAATAACTGTATTAATATACAAATAAGACTACGCATGTAGTATAACACTTTTCCCAATCTCGACTTAACCGAAAACCCGACAAACATCGATAGTAAATAACGGGGGGTTAACGGGAGTAAATAAGTGACGGTACGGAGTACCGTAAGATTGTGTTGTTATACCGTATGCTAATCAGTAGCATTATGTATTGTTTAGACTGTTAGAGGCGACACAAGGAGCATAGGAACTTGCCGGTTCATACTCCACCGTAATACATCTGGGTAAACGGTATGTTGTTATGTGTCTCTGATTGTCTCTGAGGGCTTCCTCAGTTCAGACTTCTGTGTGATCTTTGATAAGATTGTTTGTCTGAATGTGATGATTATATGCATGAATTGTATGTTTATAGCTGCTTATTATTTACTGTTGTTGAGTTAACAGTATTGGTTCGTATATATGAACTATATATAAAAAACGAACTAGCGGCTATGGTGCTATCTTATGTGAAAAATAAGGAACGTCAGAAAAACGTTGTAGCACTAGGATAATAATACATATATATTATCCCAGACTTTCATACGGAGCATTGGCCTTTCTATACGCCGCTCTCGTATCTAACACTGGATCCCGAGTTTACAGACTCCGGATTGGACTAATGACCTTAGTCTGCTGTGTTAGAAAATTTGGTAATGCGATGCGATGGTAAAATTAAGTAACTAAAGAATGGAAGTAAAGCCAAGAGGATGTGGCTCTTGGTGCGCGCTGTGATCACAAAAACGATACCAGGATGTCCGCGTACGGGTCCGTAAGTATCAAGAAAATTTCCCGTGAGCTAGAATGGCTCGTTGGTCGGAGACTCTACCGTTGGAGTGGCTACTGCCGTGGGTGACCCGCCATAACATATGGGTAACTAGAGACATGTCGTTTTAATGAGACATTGTCACTAGGTATAATTGAACAATAATACATTTGAGAATTATACAGTGGCGAACGATATTGGTTTCTTTACCATGGACGAGAATTAATAATTATTTATCTTTCTCGTTGATTCGCTTATTGTACAGTGGATATATACTTGTGTTATTTTATGTGTGTTGATGGTTGTGATATTGTATGGATGTTACTGTCAATTGATTTACAGTTTAAATGTTAAAACGGTATTGCATGTAATGAACCTCATGCTCTCGACCAAATAATTGAGGGGTCTTGGGGGGCATGACGGGGCATGTGATGACATACTCAGCAGGGGCTGATTCCATACCACAAACCATCTTTATTTCAGGTGATTAGCTGGTGGGTCGCAGCGAGGTGACCTTTGTGATGTACGGTTGGTTTAGGCTTGGTACGGTGTGATACTCAGGTTGCTTTGGACTCGGGTTGTTTAACCGAGGTGTATTTGGTTTAGATGCTCACGGTCTGTAATAATTGTTGTTGTTAGATTGTTTTAAGTTGCTTAAGTACTGCTATCTATCTCTTGTGGTCACTGCGGGAATACGTTTCGCAAGTTGATTATCAGGTAAATCGTGTCGTAGTCTTTCTATACGATGGTTTGTTAAGCATGTGGATGATTGATACAAAGTGAGTGCACCAATATGGCGACAGTCTTTTATTTACCGGCGATTTATATTATGATGATTGACACAGTATGGGACATTATTAGGATTATTTATAGGCGACAATTATAGGTATTTAGGAGGAATTAGAGGGGTTACAGTTGAGGTGAGGAATCCCGGTGGTTTACGAACTACTTGGTTGCGCATTTGTGATCACTGAGGGGTTTCCTAATTGGATTCTGCTCCAGGTTATATCCAACGAGCCCAAACTGGATCGTGGATCAGGTGGCTACGGCCTTTATATGGACGTCTTACGAGACATAAGAGAGTCAGGGGCCTCCGGACCTCTGGCGAAATGAGCACCTTTGTGTGTACGGGAGGACTACTGTCCATGGTGAGGTTATCGGGTTGTCCTAACATGACGCCCAACTGATATTATTAATTAAACATGGTTCGGATGGATGGGGCCTTAAAGGCCAAATTAAATTAACTATGGAAATGTACGCTACGGCGAATGTACATTGTACATATGGATGGGGCCTTGAAGGCCAAATTAAATTGAATTAAAAAAAAGGGATGGTTTACGCTACGGCGATTGTACATTGTACAATATAATGTAATTAGTCGATACGTTCGATATACAATTGTTGTTTGAAATATTAAATGAATGTTTGGATTGGATGGATGATTAAATGTTTATGAATATTTGGATGGATGATTATGTATATTATACATTTACATTACAGTATTGATTATAACTATAAAATGGTAAAGCATGAAACCAATCTAATAATAAGATGGTTAAAATGACTAAGTGACCATTAGGGTCCAGGCCGGCATACTCAACGTCTATCGCTGATACTACACCATTACAGGTTGTTGATCATTGTTGAAGCCGAAGAGCGGGAACAGGGTAATTGGAGTTTTACTTTTGTTACCACACATGGAGATGTTGTATAGCAATGAAGATGGTGAATTGTATTATGGTAAGGTTGTGTATATTCAGGTTTGGGTAGACGCTCACTTGTCGATGTTTATGATTTATGGACTTAGTATGATGTATAGGAGTTTCTCGTTATCACGGCGGTTAGCAGTTTATTTATGTTGAAAGTTGGATGTAGTTTGGCTTCGTTGCTCGCGTGGGCGAGTAATGGCCGGTGACACCCGAGTGAGTATTGATGTTGTTATTTGTTTTCCGCTGCGAGACGTTTTATTTATTGCTACGTGAGAGATTATTACGTGATTGTGGAGAGGGGTGTTACAAAAGTGGTATCAGGGTGGAGTACCGCTCTGATGACGAGGAAAATAGGTTAAGACAGTGAGCTTAGGACTTGGGGAATTATGGGAAACATTTAGGAAGTATGAGACGATTCGTCTCAAAAGATATTGTGTCTAGTAACACAAATTGCGTGATAGGATAGCCTTTAAGGCAATTCAATATCTACTGGTTGCTGTACGGGGTAAAACATATTGCAGCAAGTGTACTGGTCTGTCGCAGCAAGTTTCCTAGGTAGTATTCCCTAGGTTATCAAACCAAAGGAGGCTGTGTCTAGTTTAATCTTTAATCTATCTAACTAGTAAACTGAAGGAAAAATAACAATAATAGATTGGGGGTTTGATTACAGAAAATAAACAATTAATTAACACAAAAACAATTAAAAGTGATTTTCTAATAAATCTAAAGGGTGAATCCTGGTTTACTACTTTTCCCTTGTTTATCATTCTCTTCCTAAGTGTTTCTAAATTCTAGATTGACCTCAGATCTAAATTAATCTAAAACCGGTCTCCCGCAAGATAGATTCTTACTAGCAATCCCCAAATCCTAACTCTCGTTATGAATTTACAAATTAACTAGTAGCGTTGTGATTCATCTGGTTTCTAGTCAGCTAATCCCCAGGAATTGCCATCTGTAGTTTCACTGGTAATATTCCTATGGTCTAATGAAACCGCAGTTCTCACTTGTAAGCAATTCATACCAAATAAACTCAAGCATAATTAATCACAAGAGAATTCAATAAATAGCAGGAATAAAACTACAATCTGAATAGAATTTATATTTAACAACTCAGAAACAGAAACAATAAACTAGTTGTCCATAATAAAACCAGAATTCTAATAATTACCCAGACATCGGAGACAAAGAAATAATAACAATAATTAGAGATTATAAAACGTCATCTAATTGAAGAACGATGATGAATCCACTCTCTGGCTTCTGCTCCGGTCTGTCAATTGTCTGCTCGAAGAACTCTACTCTCGAACTGGTCTCCGACGGCTTGAACTCTCTGCGGCTCTGGTTGAGAATTCTCTTCTGCCGGTGTTATATTTTCGTACCTCCCTTCATATATATATATATATATATATATATATATATATATACATGCTCGGCGGCTCTGTATCTCAATATCAAAAAATAGTAAAAGCCCCCCGAATCTTCACGTCCTCACATTGAATATAAGCATGACACTTTATATCTTTTATAAGCATGGCAAATTATATGAATTCTCCCATATATCCAATGCGTATGCACCTGTCTCTGAAAAGATGTCGGCCCTTCATCATGTGTGTGCATATGATAATTATTCGATTATCATTAATCATGCGTGGCAGCTCTGCAGAAATTGTCTGTGTGTATGTCATCTGTTCCAGCGATAAAACCATTCTCCTCTGCATGTGCTTTCATCATGTGCCTCTGTTGATTTGTGTCGGCTCAGATTCATGCCCTGCAGTCCAATGTCTGCCAAAGCCTGCGCCTCTAATCCATGTCTGCGCCACTGTAAGAAAATGTCTGCGCCAATCCAGACTTCTGAAATTGCTTCTCTTATGTGCATGGCCCATGATTGATGCATGCGCATCCAAGTGCAGCTCGTGGACTCAAGTCCTCTCCAATTTCAAAGATGTGACATATATATATATATATATATATGCTCAGGTCGTAATCCTCATCAGCCACGTCGGCTCCTTCATCCTGGTCATGCGGACGTCATCTGAAGTGCAGTACTGGATTGTCGGCCCATTCTGCTGTACATGTCTGCGCCTCTGATTTCTTTTCGGCCCAGAGACGTGTACGTAAGTGCATCTCCAATTAGCTGCAACTCTAGCTCATGTGTTTGTACTCATTTCTTTTCTTGTCGCAGCCCAACATCAGGTACATGTCGGTATGGCCCATCATGTACATGCCAGCGTGTCTGCGCATGTCTTCAGAGTTATGTCGGCCCAGTATTAATGTCTGCGCCTCCAAAGTTCACGTTGAAAGCCCATGTTTTCTTCCCCTCGGTCAAAGTCTGATCAGCCCATCTTCCTAATTTGGAAACAGTCCAGCTGTGAATGCATGGCCCGTGTGCATGCATGGCTCGTCAAAAACCAATGCTCACGTGTAGCATAGTGCGGTCCTGTACATGTCTCTGAATTTCGTCTGTTTTAGCACAAAACCACAAGTAAGGGGAGGTTCTTCTAATATAACATAAAATAACATATAAGTAAAGAATTTATCATATAAACTAATAAATATTAATCACATTAGCATATAAAAATAGATAAATTCCACACTTATCAGTTGTGTACGGTAATTTACCGAATATTTATGTGACATACTGTACTACAGATGTCTGGGGAACTAGGGGCGTGGTACTGGAAGAGGTGGAGGCGGTGACCCCGGCATTCCAGGAGTTGCTGAGACGGTTGCAGCCGTTCTTGCACAGCTAGGTACTCAGATAAGAGGAGCACCAGCCCACCCGCCACAGCGCAGGGAAACGAACTGGCTAAAGTCAGTTACAGAGACCCGACCACCTACATATTCAGGGGAGCCAGACCCGTAGCCTTGGAGCGATTTATTGTTGAACATGAGAAAGCATATGAAGCGTTACAGGTACCGGACGACAAGAAGGTCGTCATTGCTGCTTTCCATCTGAAGGATGCAGCCAGCACTTGGTGGAGGTTGGTCAAGGACCATCACCTAGCTACGCTCGACTTTTCGTGGGCTGCCTTTGTCGAGTTACTGAGAGGGAAGTACTACCCGGCGCACCTCAAGCAGAAGAAGCGCCATGAGTTTGAGACATTGACCCAGGGAGGTCTGACCGTGGATGAGTATTACGCTCGATTCATTGGTCTGCTGGACTTCATCCCCGGTGTGGATTACTCAGAGACCGTGAAGGTCGAGAAGTTCCGGGGAGGACTATTATTTCGCATCCAGATGGCGATGGGTGCTACCCTCTACACTACCATCCAGGTATTAACATGAAAGCCATAAATTCTTACTTCCTACAGTACCAATTAACTTTGTGAAACTTACCAATGAGATTCCAGGAGAGTTACGATGCTAACTCGAGGACGGAGCTAATGCTCCAGACTCGGGAAGAGACTCTAGGGGCAAGAAAAGGAAGAACCCTGAAGGAGAGTCTGAGGGTGGAGGAGCATCTCCAGGCGATGGCCAGAAAAAGGGAAAGTAAGGACTTATCCCACTCTAAATTGTTTACCATGTTAAATACCTTATGAATGCTGACCCGAACCTTGAACAGGAAATTCTTTCCAAAGAAAGGGCAGCAGGGTCACCAGGGAAAGAAAGGGAAAGAGCCCGTCCTTCGGTTGACCGGCCTAGCTATTGATGCTCAGCCTCTGAGATCTGCACCTCCTAAGGGTGAGAACACCTACCTCATAAATTCAAATGCAATCTTAACCTTTTTACCATCGGATTCTAACTTAAACTTAAATACTACCATTAGGCACCGGACAGCCCCAGCGTCATTTTTACTGTAAGCGTTGTGGGAAGGACCATCCTGGGTCGACTGCGAAGGCCGCAAAGTCGAGTGTCGGTGCTGCCACAAGAGGGCCATAGGGAATTCGAATGCTGGATGAACCCAGAGAGCCGTAACTACAGGCCACCAAAGTATACTCAGAAGACCTCAGCTGGAGGATCTGGAGTATCACGAGGCGGTCAGGATGGCCAGACATCTACTGATGTTGGAGCCTGAAGGGCAGGGAGTAGATAGGGTATGAGTACCCTAACTCCATGGGACCGCTGGTGGAAGACTGTTGCTTACTATGTTATGTATTTACCTTTGGTGTTAGACTAAGACTTGTTATAAGTATGTGGGAGTGTGTCATTGACCACTCGCCTTTTGTGTAAGGCTTTGGGATTAGTTTGTGTACCCAGTACCAATAAGCTTCAAACCTTGACGGATTTATATATGAACAGGAATGTTAACGCTTACATTATCATGTAGCCATACTCAACGACGCAGAGTCAATGAGACCGGTAACAGTTGAACCATAATTTCCATCTGCATGGCGCACTTGCTATGGCAAGCGCTATGACAAGTAAACCACTGAAATTTCCATCTGCCTTGCGCACTTGCTACAACAAGTGCAACAACAGCAACTACAAATGCAACTGCACAACTACTACTTTTAATCTTTTATATAAAAAAATCCATTTTCATATTTTTCATACAAACCTTGAGATTAGAAAACCGATGCAACTTTGGAAGGACTGTTAGTCCGACCACTAACAACTGGAGAAATTATACAGCCACTGTGACTGTAAACACACCAACTTAAATGTTCGAGGAATTTTCAGACATGGCTTAATAGCCAAATACCATCAGTGTATACCCGCATTTAATGCTAATCACTACTAGTGATACATATTTAGTCCTTATGGACGGAGATACCCTTGTAGATGCACCACCGTCAGTGAGGGTGGTTGGGAAGTGAAGAGCCAAGTTGCTCAAAAATATTATGCAATCTGTAATATATCCTATTAAACGGATTGGGGGATAAATATGAACTATGGATGAGATATGATCATGATAAACAGGAAAAAAAAAGGAATATGTTGTACTCAATGAGATCGAATAAGGAGAGCCAAGTTTGCTAAATATAGCACATATTTTACTTACCCACCGAGCTGAATAACGCCGATTTATGACACGAACTACCACTGATGCCACTAAGGCAATAGCACTTATTACAAGCTAACCAATAACAGAAACAAAAAAAGAAGAAAGAAAGAAAAAAAGAGAGAAGGAAAAAAAAGGGATATCCATCAGAGGGAGGTTGACAACAGAATACTTCACAATACCCGTTGTGGCAGACATTACCAGTTTACTAAACGAGACATGGGACGACCGCACTCCGTTAGGAGCATGTGGGCCTGACAGACTTATTTTGAGTTAGTCGGGTAGTAGTAATGTATCAGTACGGTACCACCATGCAAGTAGACAAGTAGTGTTAGGAACACGAGAAGTAGTCAAATCCGTACTACGGACAGTAAGACAGATTAGCCTCGAAGATGGACGAGAAGAGCCGCAGTTTAACCAACGGGCTAAAGAAATCAAGAACCTTCAACAGAGAACAGTGGACAGTATACAGAGAGGACAAAGGAACCGTTTAAGGACAGGAAACCAAAAGGAAAAAAAAAAACAGGAAAACCCATTATGGATGAATAATAGTAGAATCCTCATAAGGATCGAGTACATTCTCGTAATCCAGAGGAAATCTACCAGATGATATGGACATAAACGCGTACTACGCAAGGATAAAAGACAAAGCTATATGGTAGCAGATACCTTAAGCAAGGAACAGTGGATTTGGAATGTACCACTCACAGGATAATTCGCACATCTTATCTGTTTGACTCATGAGATATTAGCTGCTGAGAGTTTACGCCTCTGCACTCTGTAGGACTGGGTGTTTTGGTATTTCACTTGAGCAGTTATTAAGTTAGTGGGATACGGAAAGATGTAATGGATATCAACACGAGTGTGTAAGAAAAAAAGAACTACAACAGTGTGTTACTTCGGAACAAAACCACCAGGAGACACGATGACAATCATCATCTCCGTGGACATGTAGGTTGTTACGTCTTAATATTGCAAGACAAGTGCAAAGAGCGCTAAGTACTAATAATAGCCAATGTCATATTACACCTCAAGCTGAATATCAGTGTGAGAAGACACACACATGTATGTTAGTGATCCAAATGAGAGGATACACAACAATAAAAAAAGAGGCAAACTGAGCCTATGTTCATGGGTCTCTGCACCTCATACGGAGCGAGTGGGCCCATAAGAATGAACTTGGAGGGAGCACAATAGATCAGTGCCTCACCCTTTATGCATTGTGGAGCCCAAAAGGGCTAAAGTCATACCGTCTCTCTGATATGAGGATAATCACGAGTTGGTGAACTCTTTGAGAGCCAAGTATCCAGCGCTCCTTGTTGAGCGGCTGTTGTATACTTGTGGGGTACGGGGGCGTAACCCTTTTTAAGGGGTAGAGCCTCTTGCTGTGCACATGTGTGCACTAAGTTTTGTTTTTTCGTATGCATTGCATACAAAGAATTGGTGGTGTGCGGGCATACGAGGTTTGTTTTGTTAATATGCATGGCATACAGTGAATTGTTTCGTATGCATGGCATACGCGAATTGGTTTTGTTGGTTATGGTTGGTACACGGGGCGTGCGTTGTTTGGTTTGTTTGTGTGTGATTGTGCTCTTGTTTGTATGTATCTTATGAGATACCTGTATGAAGTTGTGTTTACACCCATGCATGTAACACTTTTCTTATGCTATTGTGATATGTATTCATATTGCTTTATAGAATGATTACATATGGTATCGCCTAGATACGAAATGAATCATTGGATATGGAATGTGGAACAATGGAATGTTATGGACACCTCAGGGAGGTTGTCAGGGTTGTAGAACTGATAGGAATGATGGTGCTGATGGATCACCTATATCCATATATGATTGAACTAACGCCACAAAGTGATGGCTATGTGCTGTCTAAGCGCAATACGATGTGTGTAAATGATATATCACATAGATATACATTATGGGAACAATGGTAGTTATACATTTATATATACTTACCTACTTGATTAAGAGACTTCGGGATAAAGTCTTTTTAAGGGGGGTAGATTGAAATACCCCAAACTTATAAAACATGGATTAAATACCTAATCACATTAATTAAGGCCTAACATGCCTTAAAAGTCAACTGAGAACAACAGTGGTCAACACAAAAGATGTTGCACCCTTTGACTGTTTAGGGTAAATAAATACCCAAATGAACTACTTAGGACCTAAAAATTTGTCCTAAGCATATTAACACATTAGTAAACATATTACAATTGTTTGGCAACACTCCAACACAAAGAACAAGCACTTTCATGCTTCAAGATCAAGAAGGGCAAAAATGTGCTCTAAGAAACCTTAAAGGTCTAATGACCTCTAAATGATATAAAATTGGATACCATGATCAAATATCATGTAAGGAACACAACAAAACTGTTCTCAAAGAAAACAAGCTCAGACACCTCGCGACACAAAATGTGCCTAAAACTCCTTAAAGCACGTTTTTGTGTAATTGCCTTCTAAATTGGTTTAAATGGGCTAAAAGGTTATAATTACCTTTAAATATGATAATATATCATTTATATCATATTAGGAATTTAATTCCAAAATTTATAAATTTTTACAAATTTAATTTAAAATATTAATAAAACCCTAAAGTGGGGCCTGTTTGGGTCAACATTGACTAAGTTGGTCAATGTTGACCATTGACCACGAATTGGACCTTATAAAATCAGATTATTAAGGCTCCTAACAGACCATGTGACATTCCCATGTGACAATTAAATATACCCCATTACTTTTACATAAAAAGTAAAAGCATACTTTAACATATAAAACTAAAAGGTTGTCTGCCACTTGCTTACCCATGTGAATGCTGCCGATTTGGAGCCTCCCTTCTCCTCATTATACGGTGGCTCCAAGCAAGACAAGACAAGGCATGGTGACTCACCTTTCACTTATTGATTAAAGTCATATTATTACTCCATTATTGAATTAATTTGGAATCAATCACCACCACCTTTCTCCTATCATGGCCGGCTGCCCCTTGTCCTTGTCTCCACTGATTAAGCCTCCAATAATCAACACCAATCAGTCCTTGGTGAGTCATCAAATCATTAAGGACATAAAATAAGCAAAAAATGTGTTTTAAGGTAAAATAGCCTACCTCTTTCATTAGTCTCCATTCAGCCGTGAGACTCCTTGCCTTGAGCTCTCTTTGGCTCCTCATTGACCGTAGGTAAGCTTCCAAGTTTCAGTTGATGAGAGCTCTTGCTCTAGGTAAGCTTCTAAGGCATAAAAATGTCCATTTTTTCATCTTTCTTTCCTTTTTCCATTGATCTAGACTCCAACCATTTCTATACATTTATGTAGAGTGTTTTGGGGGTTAAAGGAATGATAAATTTCAGCTGAAACAAGATCTAAGAGGTAAAGTACAAGTCTTGACCATTTAAGGTAAAAATGTGCTTTAAGCACATATCTCTTCTTCCTTGAAAATTTCGGTTGTAAACCTTGGTTCCCTAGCCTTATTTTCTTCTCCTTTTCATGTGGATTCAGTTGGTATACCAAGATCTACAAGGAGTAGCTAGATCCAAGCCAAAAACACCATTTTTGGCATCTTAAACAAGGTAAAACTTAGCCATCTTCCAAGCTAGTTACCCACGGTTTGAACCTTGTTATTAAGAGGTTTTTGATACTCTTTCTTTCTGGAAAAAATAGGCCGAGGCAGATCTCCAAGTAACTTGAAGATCTAAGGTAAAAATTCATGATTTTCATGACTTAAATTACTCCCCATGGTTAGCTCATGTTTGGAGTTTAATCATGTCTTGTTTTCTAGATGAGGACAAGTAAATCAAGCTGTGGAGAAATTCTCCTTGAGGTGGCGAGACCAAACAAGGTCTTAACCTTGCTAAATCAAGGTATAAATCACTTAATCTACACTTGGTATATTAATATGTGTTTATAATATTTATACATATATGCCGTGAGTGAATGAGTATATTAAGGTCTTATTTTGACCTTAGGTGATTAAGGAATGGTTTAATAAATTTTATCTAATTAAACAAGCATAATTGTCAAATTTAAGACATTATGTGGAAAATTGGTAATTAATGAAGAATACATGGTGAGACCGAGATTTATGTATTTTTGGGACATTATGTGTAATTTATTTTGTGAGCAAATGTTTGTAATAAGGCCATGTATTTTAGGCCATTTTATTTATTTATATTTAGTTTAAAGTTGGTTTTGGTGATATATATATATTACCGAAATGAATAAGGGGTTATAGTGTATTAATTAAATTTGGGGGCTTTAAAATAATAAGGCCGAAAATTTGAGGTTAAAAGGATTTAAAATAAAGTTTATAAGATTTTATAAAGTTTGGTGGTTAAATGGTAATTTCTAAAAAGTATGGGTGCAAACCGTAATAATAAGGAATTAATGGTCAAGGAAATATTAAGGTGGTCAACCTTGACCATATGGTAGGTTTTGACCAAATTAGATAAGTTAGATAACTATTTAAGGTTTTATAATAAGATAAGTACTTAATGGTAATATTTTTATAACATATGTGGTAATATGTTATTACCGAAAAGTAAGGTGTAAAATGGTATTATAAACACCCATGGGCTATTAGGAATTTTTAGGAATTTATTGGGTTGTTTTTGGAATTAAGATAAACTATATATGTAATAATAAGTTATTATGTCATTATGACACTTTGGAGAAATATAGGGGTGGAATGAAATATACCATAAGTATATGGTTAATAGGATATTTATAACCCTTTGGTGAAGTTTGGTGATTTTTAGAATATATAAGAGTATTTATTAAGATATGTGTATAATATATGGTTTTAATGATATTGTAAAACTATATGTTATAAATAGGGCCAAATGGCAATTATAGAATAGCACAAGGGCTGTTCGGAATTTAGAAAAATAACCATAGGTTATACTCTTTTATAAGTTAGAAATGTTATATTAATGGTATATATAACATGGTATAAATAATGGGGAGATTTTGTAAATAAAGAAAACTATGGTTTATGGAAAAGAATAAGGTTTAATATATATGCCTATGAGGCAATATATAATAGTTTTGTATAAAAACTATAGGTTATAAGTTAAAGGAAATAAAAATATCATATCAAATGATATTAGAATATGGTATAACATTACATAATGTTATGTGGTCAAAAGGGAATTTAAATAAATTCAAGGGCCATGCCGAATTAATAAGAGTTGGAAATGAATTTTAAACTATGATCTACTATGTTTATAAATGTTGTTACAATTATAAGGTTTAAGGTGGTTTAATGGAATTAATATAAGTAAGGATATTCACATTGAATAATGTGACAAACTATAAATAAATGAGATTGATAACTAAGGTGTTTATTGATTAAACCCTTAGGAGTTAAATATACAACATAAATTGTTACATAATATTAGGATAATAATCTTAATAGAAGTTGTACAATATAATACAACAATGGGAATAATCATCTAACATAAGAGATAAAATGTAACATATGATATAAGAGTTTATTAAACTCATGGAACTTACCTACGTGGTAAATATTACATATACAAGAGTAATGTATATAAGGATGAATATATATTATGGTTGGAAACCATATATAAATGGTGGTGGTTATTTTTTTAAAAAAAGTTACAAACTATAAGTTATGAGTTTTGAATGCAAATATTATTTGTTAAAGATAAAAGGATTAAATAATACATTGTATTATAATGGAAGGTGGGAGAGTGATACAATACAAAAAAATATAACATAATATAATCATGCATGCATACATGCAACTATAGGTTATGTACCTATATCTATTGGTGGATAAGATTTAAGAAATATGAATTAAACTTAACAGTTGAAATATTATGACGTACGAGTTTTAAGTAACAAAGCCGACTGTTTTAGAGAAACCCGTAACAATAACTGTAGGAACAGGGGTGAACTGTCGGGGTTACTTGTTATTCGGAATACCGGATGTAGTTAGTCATGGAGACTGACTTATAGTTTTTAATACCGTTTAGATCATACTTCTGACAAGGACGCTTGACGCGCTAGTGGACTACACGGCAGGATAGGATCTGCTGATTCATACTCCACCGTAATACGATCAGGGTGAACGGTATGTAAAGGGGGTTGATCTGAGTTGCCTAAGGGAGCTCCTTGGGCTCGGATTTGGTTGATATAACTTGTGTGTTATGTGTGTGGATACATGTATGTGATTAAGTGTTACTGCATTATTTATTTATGCACGAGCGTCCTACGGGACTAACACTACGTCGACTATAGATCGGCTGATATAAACATACATAACGTTATTGTGATGACATGACGGTTACTTGATATAATACCATAGTATTTATATTAAGTATATGGTACCTAAGTAAACACTTAGGTATGAGTCACGACATTGTCGGTCTCTAGAGCATGGATCTCGAACATGAATATAACCTAGATTACTTCTAGGTAAGCGTGACCCATTGGGCCGCTGATTAATAAATTGTATTCTCCATAAGACTAAGAGCATATCTTAAACATTATGAGAGAGAGATGGTATGAGTTGAGGTGAGGAATCCCGGTGGTTTACGAACTACTTGGTTGCGCATTTGTGATCACTGAGGGGTTTCCTAATTGGATTCCGCTCCAGGTTATATCCAACGAGCCCAAACTGGATCGTGGATCAGGTGGCTACGGCCTTTATATGGACGTCTTACGAGACATAAGAGAGTCAGGGCCTCCGGACCTCTGGCGAAATGAGCACCTTTGTGTGTACAGGAGGACTACTGTCCATGGTGAGGTTATCGGGTTGTCCTAACATGACGTCCAACTGATATTATTATTAAACATGTTCGGATGGATGGGGCCTTAAAGGCCAAATTAAATTAACTATGGAACTGTACGCTACGGTGAATGTACATTGTACATATGGATAGGCCTTGAAGGCCAAATTAATTGAATTAAAAAAGGGATGGTTTACGCTACGGCGATTGTACATTGTACAATATAATGTAATTATTCGATACGTTCGATATACAATTGTTGTTTGAAATATTAAGTGAATGTTTGGATTGGATGGATGATTATGTATATTATACATTTACGTTACAGTATTGATTATAACTATAAAATGGTAAAGCATGAAACCAATCTAATAATAAGATGGTTAAAATGACTAAGTGACCATTAGGGTCCAGACCCGGCATACTCAGCGTCTATCGCTGATACTACACCATTACAGGTTGTTGATCATTGTCGAAGCCGAAGAGCGGGAACAGGTAATTGGAGTTTTACTTTTGTTACCACACATGGAGACGTTGTATAGCAATGAAGATGGTGAATTGTATTATGGTAAGGTTGTGTAATTCAGGTTTGGGTAGACGCTCACTTGTCGATGTTTATGATTTATGGACTTAGTATGATGTATAGGAGTTTCTCGTTATCACGGCGGTTAGCAGTTTATTTATGTTGGAAGTTGGATGTAGTTTGGCTTTGTTGCTCGCGTTGGCGAGTAATGGCCGGTGACACCCGAGTGAGTATTGATGTTGTTATTTGTTTTCCGTTGTGAGACGTTTTATTTATTGCTACGTGAGAGATTATTACGTGATTGTGGAGAGAGGTGTTACAGAAAACGCCTTCCATAATACTAGTCTTAGCTATTTTTGTGCTTTTGATTCTATTAGTTGCCAACTGTATAAAACTTTTATGGCTAGAGAATTAAACCAAAATAATAAAATGGGAAAATTTACTAAAAAAATTCATAATTCACAACATATCATTTTTCAGAACATGGTAACAAGATACCCCTAAAAGTTTAGAAATTCACAAATTTCCCTAATCAGTGGAATGACCTTAAATAATGACTATTGTACCCCTGACATTGGAGGTCATATTTCAATTTCACAATATTCCCCTTTTTTATTCAGGAGGATTTTATGAAATTTCACAAAACAATATTGAGCAATTTCATGAAACTCCATCATATTTTGACTAATTCATGAAAATATAAAAGTTTTTGAAAAATAAATAAAATAAAAACTATTTTTTAAAAAGAAATTAGAAAAGTTTCAAACAAATAAAAATTACAAATAGTTTTAATTTTCTATCGTAAATTTCATAAAATGCTTCTAAATAAAAAATGGACAATTTGTGAACTTGAAACATGACCTACAATGTCAGAGGTAAAATAGTCATTATTTAAGGTCATTCCTTGGATTAGGGGCATTTTGTGAATTTTGAAACTTTTTAAGAGCATATTTTGAAAAAGAGGTATATTGTGAATTATAAAATTGTTAGGGGTATATTGTGAATTTTCCCTAATAATTGTCACTATATATACATCATTTTTTCTTAAATAGATGATGTTTTTGTTCTAGACACAAAATTAAGGAGGAAAGAATGATACTATTATGTTCTTATTTTGTACATTGAAAATTGAAATAATTTGAAATTAGAATTGTGAGGTAGAATTTAAAAATATATCAAAAGACTGAAACAAACAAATTAAATATATACCATGCAGTAATGTAACTAAAGCTATATTATATAGTTAGCTTAAAATACAAAAAAATATTTAGTATGTATAGTATATTCATTATTTCGAGTAATCAAAACAATTTTTATTAATTACTCATAGCAGCTCTTTTCAAAAAAAAAAAAAAAATACTCATAGCAGCGTTTTTTGTTATATCTCCACTCTCGGTTTATGAAAGAAGCTGCAAAAACTTAAGTCCACTTGGTCTCTATCTCCCTTCCCATCGACAGCAGCCGCCGGCGGAACAAAACTCCTCACTTCGTCCGTCTACCGTCCATTTCGCTCGCCGTTTTTTTCGTTGCTCCTTACTCTACCTCACATTGTCTCTTAACTAGCTTATCAGGTATAAATTTGTCTTCCGTTCATATTCATCAGTCTGTCACGCTCTTCTGGTTTTTGCTTGATGCCGTCTGCGATTAGGGTCTAATTGTGCGTTCCTCTCCTTTTTGCTTGTGATTTTTCTTGGATTTCAGTCTTTCTGGGCTCGTGTTTCATCCGGTCCAGTTGCAATGCCAACAGTCAGTGTTGGAAGGGATCGTCGTTTTGCTGCTCTCGGCAAAAATACGGTGAGCTAGACTGTGATTTTGGTTTTGAATTCTTACTTGTCCCTTAATGTTGTTCTTATTCTGCACGTCTAGAACAAGCATTAAACCCTTTTAAAAGATTTCGCTACCTTCATTGTATCTGAATTACAGAAGACGAAGAGTTTGAAGACTTGTGTTTTAGGTTTGGCATTGAGCTTGATGACATTGTAAGTTGCCATAACATCAACCCCTCCTTTGATTATTATGCCTGGATGGTCCACTAAATTCCAATCTTAATCTAAGTTTCATTGATAATTCAGACTACAGAGAGGCTATAATTCGGAGGAAAAACATTTAGAAGAAGAAGAAGAAGATTCTACGGATGGGGAAGAGGTTATCTACAAAATTGAAGTTCCTGCCAATAGGTGCCAACACGTGGTTCACTTGCTTTCTCTGATTTGAATTTGATTTTTGAATATCTCATAATTCTTCTTTGATTTTCCTTTTTCCTGCGTAGATATGATTTGCTATGCCTTGAGGGGCTCGCACAATCCCTTCGTGTTTTGAAGAGAGTCAGCAGATACCTACTTACTCTGTTGCCAACATCAGCCATGATTCTATTTTGAAAATGCATGTAAAACCTGAGGTATGAATATGGGTCCAAACATTGGTTATGGAACACCCTGCTTACATGTGACTTTCAAGGATTGCATATAAGGCATGCTAAGTGACGGGGTAACTTCATTCTCTTTTTGCAGACTAAGCTGATTCGTCCATATGTTGTCTGTGCTGTTCTAAGAGGCGTCACCTTTGATGAAGCAAGATACAACAGCTTCATTGATCTTCAAGATAAGCTGCATCAAAACATTTGCCGGTAACTTCCACATGTGTCTCTGGTTGTTTTTTGGCTGGTTAAATGTCCCATTGAATAGGAAGACTGAATAGATATATAAGTCATGGTTGAACATGGTACTGATGTGATCTATGATATTTCTGTCAACTTTGTTTTGGACGATTTTATATATCAATTTGATATGCCAAATATTGGAAGTTTAAAGCTTAGCTTTGCCAGCATGTAGTGTCCAATGCTAGATTGGGCCGTTATCAATGGAATTATTCCGTGTTTTTCAGAAAGTAATAATTGCACCGAACTAGATTAGATCCTTAAGTACTCGCATACAGAACCTAACCACTCTTGACAGCTGGCCTAACAAACTACTTCCAGCTAGGACATAGCAACTTTCCCTGCTAAACATAACAGACTGTGACAACTAGCAGCTGCAGTAGTAACCGCTAGTCTCTAAGCTTCTTTCTCCTCAGATATAATCTTTATTAAAATGGTAATTAGCTACCGAAGGCTCAACACCAACCTTCCATTAATAGTTTTTCTCCAGCTTGAGGTGGCTTGATTAGTTAAGTTGCTTAATAAAAATCATTTCTTATCATTCCAGTACCACCTGTGATGTGTTTAATATTCACAGTGACACTTATTGGTGGTTCCTAAACTAATATTACTTATTCAGCAGATGGTTTCCCATTTAGTAAAGTCACTATAATAAAAATGATTTTAATTCAAGTACTACCTGGGATGTGTTTATGTTCATGGTCACTATTATATTAGTCCTTTAAACTGCTGAATTTTTTGAAGATATATTTACATGGTTTTTCTTTATATACCGGTCTATCATGATGCACTGATAGCATCTTAATTACTACCCATTTTATAGGCGAAGAACCTTGGTTGCAATTGGCACACATGACTTGGATACTATTCAGGGCCCGTTCAGTTATGAGGTATGACCTACCATACATTGCAGCAACTAAACGTGAAGTGTGGCATGAAGTGTATGATATTATGTGATGATACTAGCATAGAGACTTTCAAAAGCCTCTGGATGTTAGACTGGAAAAGTAACAAACCGAAATCTGAGTCTGATGATACATTGATGCCTCCACTAATAGCTGATTGTGATGAAATCTAGAAGAGAGTGTTTCCTGTGGTGTTTTATCTGTTAAATATTTAGTAATGGTGGATGTCAAACTGTTAAAATAAATTAAAACCATCAAGAGTCCCTGAAGTTAATGGAAATTCCTTGTGCAGTCTTTTGTGTGTCAAATTTTAATTATGGTCCGAGATGGAACTTGACTGTGGAGAGAAGAGTAATCTTGTAAGATGATTTTTACTGTATTGGGTATATGCCAACCAAGTCGAAATTTGATACGTAAAATTCAGGAATTAGTGGCTACCTCCACCCCTTTTTATGCAGTGGTGATATTGTAATTTCCCGAATTTCCAAAATGAGAGATTTTGTCTCGTTGGATGGCAATATTCTTAATTCTCATTTTTATTAGTCTGTTTTCATATGCTTGGAAAATTGGTCTAGCCTTTCCTTATGCGTTTGATTTTTTAGTAAACAATGGGGTCGCATGTATTGGTCAATTAATTAATATAACTGCACTATTCACTTGCTTATTTAGGTCTATCACTGTTTCCTATAAATGGATCCTGGATGAGCGTCATAGCCATATTCAGCATAGACTTACTGGATATGATTGCTTACTTGAAAGTTGTTTATTTTTTTCACAGGCTTTGCCTCCTTCAAAGATAAACTTTGTGCCATTGAAGCAGGTAATTTTTTTTTATGTATGGCAGCGTTTGGAAGCATAGTGCGTAGAGTTGTGTGTGCGATGAGGCGAATAGTTGTTTGCCTCCTGCAAGCACATAGACAGTTTGGTGATGCAAATGTGTGGACTTTATCTTCCATCTATAGGACCTTTCTGATGATGGGGATTGATGGATGAATCTACATCCCAACCACATTATATAATAACAGTAGGGATGAGATTTTGGCAGTTAGTTAACATGTTTGTCTAAGGGGATTTTCGAATTTTTTCTTTCTTCTGCCTCAAGAGTGATTATGGGATTTCCAGTGCTTTGATAAGGCTCCATAGCAGTTGCTTACAAATATGTATATACATTTTATAGTGCTCTAGTCATCCAGTACCTGTTTAGCTCCAATATTGTTTTTATGCGATATTTCTAAGTGCACTTGTACACCTTAGCCACCTTTCCATGTATTTGTTGTGTTTACTGTGCTCTGTGTCAATCTAAGCTATTATGCATCTATTTATTTAGGCCAAAAGTTTCCGTGCTGATGAGCTTATGGAATTCTATAAGGTGAGCCAGCTCGTTTACTTTATTTTTGGTCCACGTTTTGTAAGCTGAATTATCTAGTAGAAATGCAGTTACAGTTACTGTGCAATTGATTATATTAGCATTTGCTTTCCTGGCTTATTAAGTTGAAGATGACCATGGGTGATACTATACTCTCTCCATTAGACATGAAAATGCTTTTTAGTTTTCTCAGTTCTTTTAATGAAAACTTTGGCAGTCAGATTTGAAGTTGAAGAAGTTCTTGCACATTATTGAAGATTCACCAGTGTTTCCAGTGATATATGATCATAAAAGGTATGCTAGTTTCTAGTCTAAACAATTCTCTCTCGCTCTCTGTTTCTCCCTCCCTCTTTCCCACTCCTTTCTCTCCCTCCCTTTCTCCCTCTTTTTTTATTCTTACTGGGATATTGATCACTATATAAATCCATTACGTTGCCTTCGCAATGTAATGTCCAAATACGGTTCCACCTGATCACTAATATTGATTCTCTTGTCAATGTCTTACCATTTTTCTTACAATGTTGCGTCCCTTACACATTTTCCAAAATGTTACTACTCATTCCTGTTCTAAATAGATGATTTTAGCTCTATGCACAAAATTAAGGAGAAAAAGGTGGACTACTGTACCCTTACTATTTGCATTGGAAATTGGAGTAAATTGAAAAGAAGAGTTGAGAGAGAAAAGATGAGGGGTAAAGCTGGAAAGTAAGGGATACAAAAGCCAAAACATCTTATATTTTGAAAATAATATGAAGAGCCCAAAATCATCTATTTGACAACGGAAGAGAGTATTACTTTGGGAAATGTTTACTGTTGAGATGAAGAAGAACCAGTGTTTTTGGCTCTCAAATTTTATAAAATATACCTTTTTTTTTTAATGCAGAACGGTATTGTCTCTGCCACCGATCATAAATGGTTCACACTCAGCTATCACTCTTAAGACGAAGAATGTATTCATCGAGTGCACAGCCACTGATCTAACCAAGGCCAAAATAGTTTTGAACACTATGGTATGGAATGCCAAGTGTAGATTAATTATTTGGGTTAAATATTAGTGTTTTTGCGTCTTAAGTAGTGTATTTTACACGTTTTGGATTTAGGTTACCATGTTTTCATGTTATTGTGAGAGGAAGTTTGAAGTGGAACCAGTTGAAGTCATATATTCTGATGGGAAGTCATACACATCTCCAGACCTTTCACTCTATGACATGAAGGTTCCTTTGTCTTACATAAATGGTGCAATCGGAATCTCCTTAGAGGCAAATGAGGTACCTGATGTCATTGTTTAATCTAAGGGAAAAATGATCCCTTTTCTTTTCCCATTAATGTACTACAACCACTATTCACTGTAGACCATGACTTTTTATTTCAAATGTTAATGTTATGCATCATACATGTGGATAAAATCAAACTCTTATTGGTGAGAGATCTCCCCTTCTGTCCTTTATTTACGTCGTCACAAATCCAACCTTTTCCCAAAAATCTAATCTCCCCTTCTATTGTGAATACTGGTGTAAAAGAAACATTGATTTTTGGAATTAGGGATGTTGATGACAGCTGTGCATGTTCCCTGCGTGGTTGATCATAGAGAAATTATACATTATAGAGGATTAAGAGGTTATGTGAACTTATGAAATGAAATGATCCCTGATGGACATCTCCTTAGGAAATTGCCAAATGGATAATCTTTTAAGCAAGTGGTACTTAATCCTCAGCTATGATGTTAATTGTAACAGCTTATTGTACCTTAGACATTGGTTACGTTGGCATACAACTTCTGTTTGATAGGGTTCTGCTTTATTTTTACATCTGTGAATGACTGCTCTTTGTGTAAATATATCTCAGGTAACAAGATTGCTAAAGAAAATGCAGCTACATGCTACGAGTTCTTCGTCAGCTGATAAGAACTGGGAAATCTGTGTATCTGTACCTCCCACAAGGAGTGATATTCTCCATCCGTGTGATGTTATGGAGGTAAGCAATTGAATAGCAAATGGTGTTATCTGGGTTAACAGTCAACCATGTTCTTCCCCCCCTCTCTCTCTCCCTGGAGCTGTTAAAGGAACCATTCAGTTGTTTAATGATGATCATTTTACTATTCCCTAATAGGACGTTGCAATAGCCTTTGGTTACAACCAGATCCCAAAGAGAAAGCCGGAATCCTTGAATCCGCTGCCTCTTAATGAGCTAAGCAATCTTATTAGATCAGAAGTAAGTTTCTATGATTTCCTTGCTGGCCAATCTCTCCCTCTCTCATTCTCCCTTCATCTTTCTGCAAATGAAAAGGATGTGTGTTGTATTTTTTTTGTTAATCTGGTGCTTGCTTTGTATTATATCAATATTGTTTTGATCACTCTTGCTTATTTATAGTCGTCCTATTCTTTTATCAGATTGCCATGACTGGGTACACTGAGGTTTTGACATGGATATTGTGCTCCTACAAAGAAAATTTGCCATGCTGAATCGTAAAGATAATAAATCAACTGCTGTTCTCATTGGGAATCCTCGATCTGCAGATTTTGAGGTTTGCACCTGTGGACTCTATGTTGGCATAGAATAATTGAGCATACATGGTTACTTCTGGTATTTTGTTTGCCTTTGTTTTATTGCTTACACTCCCTGTTCATAGTAAGGGACATGTAGGATGCTCACTACTCTTGTGCTTTTAGCTAGAGGGACCCTTGGGATCTCTTCTCTTCATATAAGTGAGAATGTGTTTGAAAGATTAGATTTTGGAAAAGGTTGGATTTCGGGAGTTTAGAAGACCATTCCTGTCACTATTGGTTGTTATATAGTGTACGGAGAGAGGGATTATAATTGTCAATACATGTATCAAATGTCAACCTTTTGAAAACTTTGTATTGCTGCATTGTTGAAAAGTGGTAGGACATCTTCCCTTTCGCATTTCATTGATTGCATCTCTTGTGAGGATTGGAACCCTTTTTCTACATTCTGAACGTTGAGCACTCCCTTGTGTCTTGTGAATATCAATATATTTTAGCTTTGTCCGGCTCATCTGTTGATGTGGAGGCCTTTCTTTCATTACTATTGACATTTAACAGATTGTTCGTAGCAGTCTTATGCCTGGCATTTTGAAGACTGTTGGGCATAACAAAGATCATCCGAAGCCTATAAAGGTATCTAGAAAACTTTTTCTTTGTTGCTTGCTCATTTGGGTTGGTTAGCTTCGATTTTTTAGCACATAACATTATGCTTGAAACTGCTTGGTAGTTTACTGCGTCGTAGTGAGGATGGCAAGGGAGGTATGGAATATCTATGAAATTTGCAAGGCGTGTAAGCTCAAGATTTTGTTGAATTTTTGGTGAAATACAAAATTTCTTTTCGGCTCTTTCGTGTGGCTGTTTAGAATTATTATGTCTTGCTAATGCCTTCTGCATACTTCTTGTCGATGATGAACTGCAATACTGATGTTTTCCTTCATTAGTCGACTGAATATACTTGTTAAGTTTTCCATGCTTGTTGACCATGTGCTCCTTGATTAGTTTCTGCGGTTCCAGAATATTCTTATAGGACTCTCTTTCCAATCTGATCTTGGGGTCATAGTTGTCGTTGACGATTTATAGGAGTTAGGTTGCTAACTTATTTCATTTACTTTTAGATTTTCGAAATTGGTGATGTAGCAATCCTGAATGATACGAAAGATGTTGGGGCAACCAATCGTCGCCAACTTGCAGCTCTTTACTGTGGTGCTACCTCAGGGTTTGAGGTGACTGTTTGCTTTAAAGAATTTTCTTACAGCAAGTATATAGAGCTGATTCATATAATTGTAAAGACTTTACGGGGCAACCGAATGGTATATATTATTGCAGCTGATACATGGTCTAGTGGACAGAGTGATGGAAGTTTGGGGATCCCTTTTGTTCCGGTTGGAGATGATACAGGCTACTTTATTAAGCGCTCTGATGTAAGCAACTTGTGCATCCTGTTCCCTTCTGTAAATATAGTTTTATCTGAAAGTTCAGGTAATGATAGATTGTGTTTTTTAATTCCTGTATGAAGGAGCCTGAATTTCTGACGGGGAGACAGGCCAGTATCATTTGCAAAGGGAAGCAAGTCGGTACCTTCGGCATTGTTCACCCTGAGGTATGGTTTTGATCACAGATACAATTCACTACTCAGCTCTAGCATTTAATGGCTACAGTGAATGTGATTTCTTAATCTGTTCCATGGATTGTGAGAGGGTGAAAAAGAACTTGTTGTGAATGGTTGCGTTTAAAGTCTTTATGCACTGTAGAAATTCACGTATTTGACTGGACAATATTGTTTGTGAATCTCAGGTGTTGAACAATTTTGACATTCCCGATCCATGCTCATATGTTGAAATTAATATGGAGGGGTTTTTGCAAGTTTGATATCTTCCTCAGGTATAGTCCTGCAGTTCGGGTCACTTGGTTGCGGTTCAGATCAATTTAAGATTGTTTGATATTCGGTTTGTGTCCGGTTTGGATCGGGTGAATTTGGTTTTCCGATTATGTTCGGGTATGTCATATTTCAGATCGTATTCGATCAGTTCGGTTACTCTCGGTTTGGATGAGATTCGGTTCGAAGTAACAAATCAAATTATTTTGTATATTATATATACGTGTTAGCACATAATGGGGATTTGTGTGACTATGGTCCGGATAATTTCAATCTGGGTGACTTTCTGTTGGACTTTTTTATTGGATTTGGTTTGGATTAATTTGGATATTGGGTCATTTTTTTAGTATATTATTGGGTCAAATTATTGGTTTGGATCAGATGGTTTCATTTCGGGTTTCGGGTCACTTTTGTCAAGAGTAGTGTAAGTTTGTTGTGATTATCCTTCCATACTTGTTTTTCATACCAGCAGGTTAACTTGAACCAAAATGATCATTTTAAGCTTGTAAAATTGTGTCTTTTTGTTAAAATCTGTTGATGGATATTTGTAAAATTGTCGTATGCTTGTATTACGATCTTTCCTTACAAATTGTTTGTTTGAGATTTGCTTCTCATAAATTTGATTGGACAGGACGAGAAAAATGATTCTTGCCTGTGATGCTATCAGTGGGAGGGATTTGGAGGCGATGGAAGACTTGTATTCTTAAAGTTCTTATGGCTATGACTGTTTGAACTTTTCTCAGAAAATAGACACCCTTTTAAGTTGTTGATGTGATATACAATTCTAGCTTTGAGAATTTTGGCTCTTTTTGTATTCTTTAATATCGTCATCAGATATTTTAGTTAGATTGAGTTGGTGTATGGAACTATTTATTGGCATTTGTTATAGAAACAGAAGTGCGAGTGGCTTTCGTTCTGGGTGTACCGAGTGTGTTAGCTTTTTCAAGTATTAATGAAAAAGCTTCTCGTGCTGTTTCCCTTACCGTTCTTTTTCTTTCTTCTGAGGCGATACGGTTTACTCTACTGTACTTGATTGTTTTGTTTTGTAAGGAAGAAGCTTCACTCCACTGTTTCGTACACACTTTACCCTCCATGGTTGGCCTACCTCATCTAATACCACTTTCTTACTTCTCCCTTTGATTTGAGTTGTAATTGACAACTGAAAAGAAGCATATTGTGAACCACCTGAAAGAAACGGTCGAGAACCAATTTTGGCGGACATGTTTACGGTTACTCTTACAGTTTCGTTAATCGAACGTCCATTTTGTGGACTGTTCCTTCCAGAATTCAAGTGACACATTTACTAGCCATTCTCGAATCCTTCTAACGCCGAAGAAGAAACCAAGATTGATTGATGACTCACCTTTAGCCTTGAGCTTGTTCACATCCACGTCCATGTCGTATGTGTTTTTTCTTCAAACAAAGCAATCCATAATTCCTTCCCATCTCATGTTTCCAAGAATGTTTCCCCATCGATTGTGTTTTTTTCAAAGAAAGTTACATTTGTATTATTTTAGTTTTTAAAATTGTTTATTTTCATTACCATTTTAATTAGATCAATTAATTACAATCAGATTTTTTAAACATCAAAATTTGTCAGCTTCCTAACCTTCAAAAAATCTAAATGTCATGGCAGAAGCGTAATAGGGTTGGTAATACACAAGCATGAGTACCAACCGCATGCAAAACAACCACGTATACCAATATCAACTGATCAAACTTTCAGATTAAAAACATACCTACCCAACATCCAAGCAGGTCAACAGTAGCTCGCAACAAGAAAAGGAAACCAAAGCAAACTAGGGATAAGAACAGACGTTTCTCTCCTTTTGAAATGCAACCCCTCTGGACTAGAAATATACAAATAAATACGCTTCCTTTCCTACAGTTCGAAGGAGAAATTCTTAGGATGTTTCCATGGCTTCAGCATGATATTGTCGAGTTCCATGTCCAGCTCCGCGGCAGATTTCTCTTTCGGCTGCTGCTTCTTTCTATATCTGTTCCCACCGCCACGGTTGTTGCTTTGTACCTGAGGTTGGCTTCGTCCACTACCTCTTCCACGTCCCCTCATACTATTCCTCATCCCTCCTCGTCCCCTCTGACTGAAAGGTCCAGAACTGAAAACGAGATTCAATGTTACACATTATGATGGGACATACAAAGCACACTACGAATGTGCTCCGCTATGATGAGACATTATTAGAGTAGTTTAAGGTAATGTGCTCCGCAATGAAGTATTTGCATCACTGATAATATCGGCTCATATGTTGTTTTCCCCGCCTTTTGTGGAAGAGTAAAGATCGCAAATATGATGTGGCTCAAGGCTCATATGAGCCAAAAGTGTATCTGGACATAATTATCAGATGAGAAACGCACAAACAGGGAAAAAAAATTGATAGGCCTCCAAAACTTACAAAGCACCCTGGTTGGATCTACCCATAGGCTTGAGACGATCACCGCTGCCTGGCCTGCATTTCAACAGAGTTTGTGGTGATATTCATCCAAACGCACAAAAACAAATATACTTGTTGAGCATGCTAAATCTAGCAAAGAAAGGAAACATAAATCCATGTTCATAAAAAAATCATACAACATGCATCCAAGAACAAGAGAAATTATTGATACATCGAATGTTTTTTAGTTAAGAAACAGAAGTTTACGGGGGGCTTAAAAATAGTGTAAGAATTCAGATAGATAAGAAACAGAACAGCATGCATCCAGGGAAGGGGTGACGTGCAGCTTTGTAAAGTGAGCAGAGGGATCATAAGGTGAAGATTCAGCAGCATACCTGATAACAACTCGTCTGACTGCAGCCCCATTTACTCTGCTCCCAGTCACATTCACACGAGCAGAAACAGGCACTGCAGGGGTAGGGCTTATAACTTCAACCTTTAAATGCCTTCCATCTAGTTTTGCATTGTTATAACGTTTCACGGCAGCAAAGGCATCACTCTTTTCATATACACTACTTCAGCTGATCCCTGAACGAAATATAAAGCAGGAGTAATCAATCATATCAACTTGAAAACAAAGAAATCAAATTAGACTTGTATGATTGTCTAAACCAACACAGCACCCTGATCTCATCCATCAGAACTCAGAAAATATGGCTATATCGGGATTTCAGCAGAGGGAAGGATAAGAGGTAAGCAATAATTTGCAAATAAGGAAAAAAGATCACCATTGCACAAAAAAGAAGAAAAATGTAGGGAGGCAGTCTTGTTCAATGGACAGACCAAATATTAGTACAACTCAGTTAAAGATCGAATCTATCTACTTTTGGATGGAAAGCATGGATAAATGTATAATTGTAATTCAATTTAAGGTGTCCATGATACAACTAAATCACTCAAAAAACACTATTTCGCAGACAAGAAACTACAAAAGAAAATAACAAAATACTATTACCACGGAAGACAATACAGAATTATGGGATATATCTACAGTGCAACAGAAACTGCAGGTAAAACCCTAAATTAACTTACATAAAAGTTAAGACAAGACAATATTATAGCAAGGCTAAAGGTAAAACCCAAAAGCATGCCCTTAATATCACTCCCAAAATGAAATTACAGGCAAATCAAGGAGCGATAGTAACAAATTAGTGACTGAGCTGAAGTAATAAAACCCAAGTGACAGTCAATCCTTAAACAACTAAGATGACAAGAAAATGCCACATGAAATGCAGAGCCACACAATAAAAGAATCTATCCACTCAGAAAGCTTACACTTGGTAATCCATCCTTATTGTAATGCAAAGCATAGCGATTCAGCTCCCCAACCGTAGCAAAGATATCCTGAGTTCCAAACCAAGTTTGAGGTCCAAGGACAACCAGTTGCTAAATGTCTTGTAATAGAAAAATGAATCAGTGAAGTTATACCCTTATATCATCACTGCTGACCACCAATATCCAAGTTGGATTACACATGCAACTTTGTTTTCACTTTCCATTGGAGACAATCCTGCAGCAGCAAGGCTGTCTTCAAACAAATCCTGCTTCCATGGAAAGGTTCTGGCTCCCGGACAGACTGGTGATATCACAGCGAAATGGAATCAAGATAGGAGAAACCCAGGTGGCATCATATGAGAAAAAAGGATAATTCGCCGCTCAGGGATCATGAGAGATCAGTAACCATAAATGTAGAAGAAATTTGCAACAGATGATGATTGAAACATGTGGACGAGCTCAAACATGCCACAAGCCTTAGAATATGTTTTTACAAGAATGATTGATGGGATAATAGTTGCTATGCTGCAGTCTTCATATCTGAACTTTCAGGAGAAGACAACTGATCAGGATTACCACTGACGGATACATGCAAACTATGAGTTTGAACACCAGTTCATGAGTTCTCTTGATGAAGTTATCCAGAAAAAAGAATACGCAATAAAATACACACAAAGGTGCAAGGCGTAAAATTTGGAATGTAGTTTCATTAGCTGTTTAAGCTACCGAATTAAAGGAAGTTCTGCTTCACGGTAAATAAATGATGCAGCTCCTTCCAATACTTCCATCAACATATTTCAGAGCTCCCCATTTCCAATTCTCAATAAACCACCAAAGCTCTGGTCAGATAAAATTTATGTTCATTCTTTCAGGCAAATGACTGTAATATAAGCTTCAGGGAACCAATCCATGGAAAGCTCCCCTCAAGCAAACTTCTCAGTGCTTCTTCTCAAGTCATATATTTAGATGCATCACCATTTGTTGAAGTTCATTAAACATGCAGATTCCCAACTCATGAACATAGATCGAAGCTTGCCTTGGAGATTATAGAAGCTGACGGTCTGCTATTCACCCTAAGAGATCCCTGAGCAAATCTCCCAGAACTCCTCATCCTTCCACCCACAAAAGACTGTCTGGCCCCACTACCTCGTGGACTTCCACCTCTCCCTCTCCCCCTAAAAGAGCTATTGCGACCATCAAATGTCCTATTAAAAGCCCTATCCATAAGCACACACTGATCGAAAACGAGAGAGACCTGGAGAAAACATAAGGCAAACCAGTTTAGAAAAGAATATTAATAAATCAAAGATAAGGCTACTCCAGCCTCTGAGTTCAAAACAAGGAAGCAAATGCGCAGAGATCATCCGTATAGATGATACCAAGTCAACTTGGATATGAATGCAGAACCACCAGAAAACAGCATTCAACATGATTTTCATCTTTAGTAGTCAAATTTACGAGAATGGAAGACCTTAAGTTCCAACAGCTTAGGATCCTTCATAATCTCTGCCTCTTTACAGGATATATATCAGTTAGAAGAAAATACAAGATCAAAGACCGCGGACTAAAAGTTTTAACCTTGAAATACAACCAATCATAATACTACTACCGGGAATATAGACCAGGTCGGAAAATATGCCCACATCAACATGATTCCGATTCGAAATAAAATAAAACCATGGTTTTAAGAACCCTGCTAGACACTAATCATAGGTAAGACGACCAAGGAAGAACAAGAGGAAAATTGACATGGAGAGGGAGAAAAATGAAAGCTCGGTTTGATATATGGTTCTCAAACGGCGGGGGAGCCATGGCTCTCAAACAATTGCAAAAAGCAAATTAACAATTCAAACACAAAGGGAGAAGAGGCCCCCGTACCTGAACAACGCGAAAGTAACCCAATAGAGAATCTGTTGCCGGGGAAACTTAGCGGAGAGCTCAGCCAAAAGGGAAGATGGCGCACGAATTCGGTACAGGGGAAATAGCAAATTAGAAGAGAGAAGAGGAAAGAATTAGGGTTGTCGTCGAAAGCTACTGGCTTAGGGACGGAGAAGGGGAAAATGCCTTGTGCTTCTTCTCTTTTTGTGGCTCTTTCCTTCCTATAAATACAAACAGAAAGAAATTGAAACATTGGCTCTTTCCTTTCCTCCTCATTATCGTGTTTTGGGAATTGTGATGTATTAGTGTAAGGTGAATGGTATGGTTATGTAAAATGAACCAGTATTGTTACATAAGTGAATCTTACGTTTACGTAAAATGATCATGAATATGTTTTGGGAAAGTAAAATTTTATGTTTTACATTGTGATGTATTAGTGCAAGGTGAATCTTATGGTTATGTAAAATGAACCAGTATTGTTACATAAGTGAATCTTACGTTTACGTAAAATGATCATGAATATGTTTTGGGAAAGTTAAAATTTAATGTTTTACATTGTGATGTATTAGTGTAAGGTGAATCTTATGGTTATGTAAAATGAACCAGTATTATTACATAAGTGAATCTTACGTTTACGTAAAATGAATCAGTAGTGTTATAAAAGTAAAAAAAAGTTCTACTATAAAATTCAGTTTCAGATTATAAAGTTTTATATACATTTTGATGTGTTAGTGCAAAGCGAATCTTATGTTTTTCGTAAAATGAATCAGTAGTGTTATAAAGTAAAGTATTGTTTGGTATAAAATTATAGTTATTGCTATAAGTTGTGATTGATAACGGTCCACTTAGGGGCGAAGCCAGAAAATTCGTATAAGGGGGGCGAGAATTTTTTAAATAATATTAATTAATATTTAAAATTAATTTTGATTTAGAATTAATATAAAGTTTCAATATATATAATATTTATTTTAAAAATTGATATTAGATTTACGGTTTGCATAAAAATTACATTAAAATTGAAATATATAAATAATAAATAAAGAAGTTTGCTTTATTTCTCGTTTAAAAACCGGGTATAGAAAATTATAAGTTAATGCCAATAATATAAAACGATAGTTCTAAACTAATAGTTATTTTTTGAAAACTTCTTCTAAAAATTGTTTTGACTAATTATAATATTATTTAATTTGAAAAATCTATAATAAAACAACGAAAATATGTATTAAAGTGAACCATTTTTTCTGCTATGAAATTCAGTGTCAGTTCAGGTTATAAATGTTCCTATACATTGTGATGTGTTAGTGCAAAGCGAATCTTATACTATTTACATAAAATGAATCAGTAGTGTTACAGAAGTGAACCTTTTGTTTACGTAAATTAAATCAGTTGTGTTTAAAGTGAATTATGTTATGCTATAAATAAAATTCAGTTGAGATTATAAGTTTAAGTGACGACAATACAAAGTATAGAACAATTTCCAAAAAGATTACCTACCCCAAAACCAACCTAAAAACCACCTGTGAAAGTTAAAACGTCAAATGCATTTGTAGAGTTTGTAGAGTAGGGTTTAGGGTTCCACAAACCCTAAAAAAATGTCGAGTAATTGACGACAATATAAAGTATAGAACGATTTCCAAAAAGATTACCCTACAAACACCTAACCTAAAAACCACCCTATGAAAGTTAAAAACGTCGAAGGCATTTTAGGGTTTGTAGTGCAGGGTTTAGGGTGCCACAAACCCTAAAAAAACTGTCGAGTCAGTGTCGACAATATGAAGTATAAAACGACTTAAAAAAAGACAACCCTACACCACCCAACCTAAAAACCACTTTAGGAAAGCTAAAAGCGTCAAATGTATTATTAGGTTTGTTGTGTAGGGTTTAGGTTCAATTCAAAAAACTCAAATGATTCACATTGTTTAATGTGAAAAGGTTCATTTTTCTTAAACATAAGATTCACTTTTTTCAAACAAATGATTCACTTTCAATCAATGAAAGGTCAAAGTGAATCTTAAAACATATGTACATACAAAAAATATAAAATTTTAAATTTGTCAAAACATATTCATTGGATTTTATTTTGAAGAGCTCGAATTATGATTAACGGTATAAAATTTATGCTATTTAGACTTATATTTAAAAACTATAACAGTTATGAGCTATTAAATAGAGGATATAAAATAAGAAAAAGTTTATAAAAACGCACAGGTGTCCAGTAATCACGATAGTATGGGGTAGTCTAAGTTAATCTCAATGTAAGCTAAATTAAACAAAAATTGTTGTTATTGCAACATTATATTTTATGTTTGTAGCTTTTATAATTTTACAATCTGTAGCTTTCAAATCAATAAATTAATATTTTAATTAAATTAAACAAATAGTAATTTTATTTTTTATTAATAAATTGTTTTGGCATGAGCCAAGTGTAATGGTTACCCGCTAGATATTGATATTTGTATTTTAGGTTCTATAATATTTAGATTATGTTTTTCAGTTGTGTTTAGTATTATTATGATAGTTTGTTCTGCATGCCCACGGGTAACATTTTAGTCTGAGTGAGAGACTAAAAATACTAAATATGTGGCTTAACTAAAACACAGTGCCAAAGACGCACCCAATTTGCCACCAGAAGATTTAGCTGTTGCGTTTCATTTGTTCCTGAACCAACCAAATCGTTCATCGTTTGGTCGTTTTAGGACCATGTTTGAGCAAAGGAAAAAGGAAGATCACATGAATAGAAGTACAACATTGTTGTTTTTAAACCACGTGTGAGCATAGGCGTATCGAGCATGATACACAAAAGATGAGAAACAAGAGAAGGGAGTAGCAATCCTACGGAGACGGAATGAAATTGGAAGGGATGTTTGGTTTGTAAGGGGAAATTGAATAGAATTGAAAAATCAAATATAATGAAAAATTTTAAGAGACATAATTATAGTTCATCTTTGTTTAGTCAATGGCCATTAATTAGTTATTAATCAACAGTCAAGGTTGTTCATCGGTCAAAGAGTTTGAAAAAAAAAGGTAAATTCTTGACTACATACACATGTAGCCATCTCAGGCTACATTTATTGTACAACCAACAATGAAAACATGTACAATAAATAAGGAAAACTTGTATCGCTCCTTTAAACCCTATGCTATCCATAGAGGAGCATGATCCTAACTCCATAAAGCTATGGGCCTCTATTCATAATCTCCATATATCCTTCTATAACAAATCTGCAGCTTTGGGTCTGGGTAACAAGATAGGCAAGTTTGTCTCGTGTCCTGACCGGTTGAATCCACTAGATGTTAAAGTCCTAAAGGTTTGTGTTGAAGTTAAAGTTTCAGACCCTTTGTGTAGGTTGCTAATGTTGTCTGTTGAGGGTAAAGATAGATGTTGTAGAGTTTCCTATAACAACTTGCCTTTCCTATGCTTCAGATGTGGTAGGATTAACCATGTCATCTCTGAGTGTCCTTATAAAAGTGATTCACCCTCTAAGCAAGAGAAGTATGGGCCGTGGACGCGGTCAGAGTATGCTGGATCTGGCGGCGGTGTTAGAAGATGATGTGTTAATTGAACATGCTAGTGGGAATCTGAGGATATTGGGCAATGACTTACTCATAGAAAAAGAGATGGAAGATGGTTTGGTTAGTAGAATTGGTGACAAGAGCCCTGAGGAAGAGCAGGCTAAAAAAGATATAGAGGAAATTGGATTTCTGGACATGGAAGTAGAACTTCACCCTTTAAGGAAAGTGAGCAGGAGCCAGCTGCTAAGCTACAAGGTGGAAAATACAAAGGTAAAGAAATCTTGTCTAGCCACTCTCCTCAGGCAGTGTCGAGTGTTAGGGAGAGGCTAGAAGCTGATAAAGGAGCAGATAATGGTATCTTAAAAATTGCTACTAAGCTTGTTATCACTCTGGACAAGAATCAGGTTAATGATAAGCCTTTCCTTCCACAGAAGTTTGATCCCTTGTGTCTGAATGTGGGAGAAAAACGAAATGGCAATCCCCTTTAAAAAGAGGTCTATTTATCAGATGGAGGATTGGAAAGTGGCTCTCGAAAATTTCAAAGAATCAAAGACGAAGAAAAACAAGGTTTCTACTAAAGAGGATAGTGATCTTAACAAGTCCATTGCCCAACTAATGGAAGATGCCGGTAACTTATCTCCACCCCAGGCTTTCCTAATAAGCTATTCCCTCAGTTAGATACTGAGAATCAAAGAGTGGGGAAACAGTTGTTCAGTCAAAGATTAGTGGAAGATGAGAAAAAAAAAAGTGCAAGGGGAATAAATCCCCATTCAAGAAAGAGTCAGAGAAGTGGGAAATCCCAGGCTGTTAAAGTCTTGCCTGGGTCGAAGAGCACTAAGGTAATTCTGTCTAAGGCTGCCTTGCTGATAAGCAAGGCAGCCAAGTGAAATGAGTCTCCTAGAACTGTGTTGATGGGGGTTTGGTCTCCTCCTAGCAGCTTATCAGGAAGGTTTGCTTAACTTAAATAATCGTGTGCAGCTAACTTTCCTGTGACAGAGACTGAGAAGCAAGAGTATAGAATCAACAGAGAGATGAGGTATTCTAGGGTTATCAGGTCTGGGGTGTAGATGGATTGTGTTCAAGCTGGGTAATGGTGCGGTCTCTCAGTTGATAAGGGTGAAGCTCTTTAGATGGATTTTCGGGCTGCAGATTTATAAGGGGTATCAGGAGAGGAGACACAAGGATAGTAAAGAAAAGAAGAGGAGATTCGACAAAAATCAGAGTAAGTGTTATCTGTTAAGATTTAAGTTCAGTCTACAGATCCCTACTAGAAAGATCCAAGCACTTTGAATGTGCATAGAGTTGGATTGTAAACACGCCAAATAGCTCTGGAGCTTGTCAATCTGATGGGTAGCCTTAGCTTGTGTTTAAATCTAATGGACAGATCGATCAAGTGGAGTGCTTGGAAGGAACTAAAGTCTCCAGTTATCAACTTTTTTCAAAACTGGAAGGCTAAGAGGTGTGTCTATCGAAGGAGAAAGCACAGGAACAACATGGCTGCTCTGGGTGTTTAGTTTGTAAGGATATTCGAAGCAGGTCAAAGTTTAGTAAGGCTGCTTTTTTGGGTAAGGGTTGGGGTTAATCCTAAACTTGTTGGCAATGTTAGTACTGATTGTATCATGAGGCTGCTTAAGAGCCCAGTTTTTGTCTCTGTAACTACTGGTAGTGGTAGCTATAGAGTTGTTCATATGTTAGTATTATGTAGTATTTGAGGAAGGAGGTGGTTTCTTTGTCCACTAAGCTGGGGGTATGTAAGATGTTAAAAACTCCTTGCTATGTATTATGAATGAAAGTATCCCAATGTTAATAAAAAAAAATAAGGAAAACCTGTACAATAAAAATTATACTGAAAGTACTATTTGTGTATAATATTTGTTATATAAGTAATGTACAGGTTTTATAGGTGTAATGTGCATGTTTTGTTTACTACATGTACATGTAATGTAGCTATCTTTAACTACATGTGAATGTATGTCTTCAAATTAACGTAATTTAAGATAATTCCATTTAGGCTGGATTGAAACTGTACTAATTAAAAGGCATGAAAAGAAGACCATAATGGTATACATGCTCTCTTTACTGAAAAGAGATGGTGATACTTCTCACGCTCACAGTCACAGGTCTCACAGTATCATCCCCAATGTATACGAACACACAGTAAAGCTTCATGACCAAGTAGAGGATTTGTAGACTTGAACAAATGTCTTCTACCCACCTGACAACTAAACTACAACTATAAGATAACTACAGAAAGGAACTGAAGAAATATAACGGGCTAGCTATACATCTCAAAAGACCATGATCAATGAAGACAACCATGTCATTATATAAGAATACATCACGGAAGTTACACAATTGTTTCAAGAACTCAGTTGCCACAAGCCTACCCCGTGTGTTCACTGATACTTCAACTCATTGATCTCTTTATCAATATCCTGAAACCAAAATATTACAATAAAAACATATCTTAAGGGAGATAATCAAAACAAATATTCGACCAGACTATGTTCTGGACAAGTTTGATGGATAAAGAAGTGAGTTTACATATCAGCACATAGTGAATTGGGAGTCAAAAATCAAGTAGCAGTCAAACAAATAAAGATCTGTGATGCCATTTCATCCCAAAACTTGCCTCCATAAACTGCACGATGAAATCTATGAGCTTTGCTTCTGCAACTCTTCGCAGTGTGAGTTTGTAATTAGAAAGCTAATGTCATAGCCCTGCAAGATCACAGTTCTCTTCAGTCCAAATTTGCATCAGCAACCACCTCAATTACACAAGACAAACCTCAGTACCTGCACAGGTTTTCTCCTCAATATCTCGAATGCTTCTGCTCTCATTGACAGGAATCTAAGGATTTTTTGGAGAGTATGTCTTCAAGCTCATCTGTTTGCCTGACCTGCAAATACAAGACGAACACGTCAATATCAGTTCAGGGGCATATGATGAGAAACAGAAAAACCAAAGCAGCAAACAGATGCTTAACAAATGAAATTTGTTTACCTTCAAGCTTATGCGCAGAGGAGTTAATGATGTTCTATCAAGCTGCATTTTTCAGCTTCATTTCGACAAATTACAACCTGTGAAGATGGCAAACAGAATGAAGGGCAAACCGTGGATATTAACAAGGGCAAAAATGGAGCATTATCTTGCAGCCTGAAACAATTGAAGATAATTCTTACAGAATTCAGCAGAAGCCGGGGCTGGTCCTGAAAAGGCCAAGCAGAGAAGGAAATAACATCAGTGTGCCAATAAAATCATGCTTTTGTTTCCATCCAAACATGTACCACATACTTTATACATACAACGGTGAAGATGACAATCATGATCAAGGCAATTCATTTTGATAAGATAACATTAACATATCAGCTAGCATAAGCAACGGCAGGGTGAAGGCTACTTCTCAAGTCCAAGATTTAAGACGAAATGACACTGAAAGGACGTGCCACAAGATTCCTGAAGAATTTAGATTACTTACTTAACTTCAACCTCGGGTTTGTTATATCTCTCCACTTCTTGACATGGAAAATTCTGCAACAGAAAAAAACCAATTCAAATAAAATGTTTTTCCATCGCTTAATTACCTCTCGGTATTATATTACCTGAAGACATAGTGCCGCTTCGAGGGTGTTCCTTATGCAAGTGAGATACAATTTCATTGTGTTTGCCTGTAAATGATCAGATTAATTTAGATCAAATTCGTACAGGAAAGCGAAATGGACTGCACTAATTACCATGAATCCCTAATAAAAAAGAGCGCTCGACGACAAATTTCCGCCCAGATAGGTCAAAATTACTACCCTCAATTTGATAATATGATATCAACCAGCAGAAATTCAGGATTGAAACCCTGATCTCAGTGACTAATGACCAATGCAGACTGTCAGTCATGTAAAAAAAGAACAATCTAAAGAGAAACGGAATTCCATTCGGCCGATAAGAAAACCAACGACTGTTAAGCTTACGGTGTCGTCGTCCTTCAGCGCAGATCTTAGTATGATGTAAATGCCGAAATAACATTACAATGATCAGACGTGAATTTACAGCTGAGAGGATTTACAGATTCGATTTGAAATACCATGGGAATCTGGGAGGCAGTAGAAGAATTCAGCTCCCGTGGTTTCGTTACTGTTCGTTTGCTTGTAACTTCCAAAGATGCAGATCCAATGTGACGGAAACGGCTGTTTGTCAAGATGTCGATGAAAGTACAGAACTGAATCACCTTGGAAGGCAAGTGATACCTGAATCCTGATATAGTTTTAGGAAGATGAACTATTTGAGAACACTTTCCCCACAACTTAACATCTCAGTCACCACAGATCAGCGCATTATGTCAAATTATCATTTACATTTACAGAATTTAGTTTTCTATTTACAACTTCTCATCTTTTCATAAGTAAGTTTTATATTCTTTTTTTAAATATAACTTTTATATTCTTTTTTTTTAATATAAGTCATGACGTTTGACGAAATTGCACAGTCCACCCACGAGGTTCAAAAATTACTTTGCCCACCCATGTGGTTTCCACAATTTTACATCTAGCAACTTTTCTAATATTTGATCAACTTAAAAGATGGTAAATGATATCCAAATTTGATGAAACTATACATGGACGAAATTAAAGTGTTATATTTTGGTAAAACGTGAAATCCAACATTTTTAAGCTCATATATGATCCGTGGGACCCGATGAACTTGTCTCATGTTTCATTGGGTCCCACAGGTCATATATGACCTTAAAAAACTTTGGATTTGGCATTGAACAAAAATATAACACTTAGCATCGTCCATGTAAAGTTTCATCAAATTTGGATATCATTTAACCATCTTTAAGTTGATCAAATATTAGAAAAGTTACTGGATGTAAAATTATGGAAACCACATGGGTGGGCAAAGTAATTTTTGAAACCTCGTGGGTGGGCTGTGTAATTTCGCCAAACGTCATGGGTGGGCGATGTAATTTTCCCTTCTTTTTTTATCAAAACTAGAAATTTATCTTTTAAACGGTAGTATCCACACCAATAGGAGGACGCTCCCGGATGAGCACGGGCAGTAATATGCCGGTGGTGATCTAATAACAATACAACCCCTATCCGAGCTATGGGCCAAATTAGCCAGCCTATCTGCCAAACAGTTTTGCTCACGACTAATGCTACATATACAACAATGACTAAGTGAATACATCAGTTTCCTACAACTAGAAACTAAACTCTCCTAGGGATGATTAGACTGAACTCCCTTGATATCAGCCGTATGGCTTCTCGTGAATCACATTCAACAATGAAACCCCTGGTAACTGGAGCGTCATGCCAGCTTTAGAGCATCAAGAATACCCCATAATTCTGCTTCTAGGACTTCAGTACCACCTAAATTCCATAGGAAGCCGCATATCCAGTCTCCTTTGTTGTCTCTGCCGACCCTGCTGCTGCTGCCTCTCCGGATTGCCTCCGAGAAGCATCAGTGTTAAGCTTCAGGAATTCGGGAGGAGGAGGTTCCCATCCCTTGCCTTTTGTCACGCATATTGGCGGCAAAACCTGCAGTATAAAGTGAAGAATTACAGATCAGATGCCTCTATAATCTCGAAAATAATATAACTAAAGGAAGAGATGGTTGAGTAATGTTGTTGTGGAACTTGACATTTCTCCAATACCATAAAGTATGGCATGTAACTGCAAAGAGCTGGGCCCACTTCATGCAGTTAAAACGAAAAGAAGTTTGCGTACTACTCAAATTAGAAAGAAGCCATTCATTAAAATTTAAATTCAGGGAATCACAAAACAAAGTCACATTATCAATAATTGATTTCCAGGCATTAGTGGCAACGCTGCAATGTCTAAGAACATGCTCCACATCTTCCCTGCCACCACAAGCATTGCAAGTTTGAGTTGCAATAAGACCATATATATAAAGTAAGGCTTTTGTTTTGAGGGTGAGCCAAAGAAAACATTTAATTTTATCAGGAAGTTCATACTCCATATCCCTCCAAATTATTTTTTAACTCCGGTTTTATCCATTCTGGCATAGGCACTAGCCACAGAAAGTTGGCCATTACTACTATCAGACCATACAAGGTTATCACCCCTTACTTCCTCCGAAATAAATTACTAGATAAAGTGGTAAGGATCCTAGGCGGTAACACAGAAGCAAGATAGGTGAAATTCCAACCAATTCCAGGGGTACAGAGATAGGCAACCTTGGCTGATAGGTCAATTTCCTTATTGCTCTGCATAAAACACCATACAGCCATCTATCAAGCCAAAAGAAATAGATTGACCATCTCCTAACTTCCATCTAGTGCCGGAAGCAATAAGGTCTCTACTAGACTAGATATTTTTCCAAACACATGATGCTGATCTGGTCTGGGGATTTATATATGTTAGTGAGAACCTTCACCCATAAACTGTCCTGATTCTGAAGGAATCTCCAACTTAGTTTAGCAAGACAAGCTTTATTCATAATATTAATATTCCTTAGTCCTAAACCTCCTTCAATTTTAGGTCTACAAATGGTAGGCCAGGCAACTGTGTGCAGTTTCCTATCTGTTTCCTTGTGACCCCATAAAAAGCATCTATATTCTCAATGAGAGCACAGGTATTGCTAGGGAGTTTCTGAGACATCATGTAAAAAGTGGAGATTGATTCAATAACTGACTTAACTAAAACTAAGCGGCCGGCGAATGAAAGAGAATTGGCTTTCCATCCCGCTACTCTTGACCTAATTCTTTCAACCAAGTCAGCAAACATATTAGAGCTAGTTCTACCATGGAGTAAATTAATAACAAGATGCTTCCCAAAGTTATCAGTCACGGGGATGCCTATTGCTTGACTAATCCTAAGTTTTTTTCCTAGGTAAGACATTCTTGGAAAAAACCAGTCTTGATTTCTCCAAACTTATTTTCTCACTAGAAGCAGAATAGAAGATATCAAGAACAACTTTCATACCCAAGACATTACCCTTAGTAGCAGCCCCAAGAGAACCAAATCATAGGCAAAGAACGAGTGGAAATACAAGGCCCTTTTATGGTAGATTTTGATTGGTTTCCAGCTTTTGTTAGTAACATGCCACTCTATAATATGAGAGAGTCTCCCCATGCAAAGGACAAAGAGGTAAGGGGAGAGTGGATCCCTTGCCTAATGCCCCTAGAAGGAAAAAAGGGCTCAGATTGGCACCCCTTCCAAAGGATTCTCATACTAACTGATTCAACACAGAACACGATAAGCTCAATAGCAGACCTAGGGAGGTTAAGGCATTGTAAAGAGAGGTTATACACAATTAATGTTTTATCAGATATGTCTCGATTCATCATTATTTTTATTAACTCTAGATCAAGAGTTAAAAAGGGTTAACAAACAATTTCAACATTATTTAGAAGCTTTAAGCGATTCTATTCGTACAAAATTATACATAAATCAAACACGATTTTATACCATCACATCACTAATCTAGTTTGACTCATGAAGTGGGCCCTAATACACCACTAAGTACTACGATTCACATTTCTTAAACCTTTTAATCACTTTAGTTAAACAATCTATGCTTATGAAATTCACTTTTCTTATTGCTCTAATTCACTTTGTAACAACTTGTGATTCACTTTTTAACAACCTTTGATTCAATTTTCCAAAAATCTGATTCACACTAGTCAAACAATCAGAATCACTTTAGTTAACAGTCTCTGTTATGAGATTCACTTTTTTTAATCCTCTTATTCACTTTAAGTAACTCTCTGATTCACTTTTTAGCAACCTTTGACTTTTCGTAAACTTAAGATTCACAATTAGGTTCGTTTGGGGACAGCTGCTGGGGGCTGCTGCTGGGTTCTGCTGCTGGAAATTGAGAAGCTGTCTGTTGATGGTTTTACAGAAGCTGACAGCTGCTGGTTAGTGTTTGGTGGATTGTGTTTTAAAAAGTAGAGGGGAAATTGAGAAGCTGTCAGCTGATGATTTTGTAAAAGCTGTCAGCTGCTGGTTTGGGTGTTTGGTGGAAACCTGCTGATTTAAAAATTGAGAAGTTGTCAACTGCTGGAAGCTTGAGAAGCTGTGTCCCCAAACGACACCAATGAATCTTAAAACACATGTACTTACAAAAAATAAAAATTTATCAAAGCATACTCATGTTAGGTCTTATTTTGAAGAGTTCGAATTATGATGAACAATGGTATAAAATTTATATTATTTGGACTTATATATAATAAAATACAACATTTTAAAGGTTTCAAAATGATAAAGTTTAAAAACACAAAATAGGTGTCAAATACTAAAACTCCCTATCTTCACCAAGCGTCACGTTCAAAATCGTGTATATTTCAGGCTAATTTATGAAATGTCACTAAAACAAAAGTCATGAAATGTCACTATATTTTTACAAAAGTGTATAAAATGCCACTATATTATTGACTAGAAGCAAAAAAAAGACAAAATACCTCTACTAGTTAACAAAGTATTTTTAAAGTTCACAATATGCCCCTAAGTGTTAAAAAATTAACTAAAATTCACAAAAAATTCAGAATAATATAAAAATATAGATAACTATAAAAATATTTTAAAATTTATAAACATAAATACAAAAATATTGAAATTTCATAAAACATTGAACAAAAGTAAATATTTCTTATATTTTTTTCAAAATTATTTAGTATCTTAGAAAAAAATATAAAGTTTTAAACACATAATTTATACTAATTTTTCTACAAATTTAGATGAATATAGTACCATAATATATACCAATTAATTATCATAATTAATACCAATTAATTATCATTAATTTTACCATACATTTTTAAATTATTATCTTTACCAATTTAGATTATATTCAAAAATATATATTTTAATATTATAACTAATATTTGGAAATTATTTTTAAATATATTTTTAATATTTATTTTTTAAAATTTATAATTCTATTTTTTATTTGACTAAATAATTAAATTGATGGAAAATAAATAATTAAAATGATGGTAACAAATTACGGATACAATGTATAACGGTTACGGTAATACGTGGTGACTATTCTGTGTAGTTAAAAATTGGTATAAATTATGTTAAAAATTATGACTAGTAACATTTTTCTAACAATTAAGCACCATAACTTGTACTAATTAACTACCATAATTTATCATACATTTTCATATTATCTTTCTTATCAATTTAAATTATTTATTTGAAATAAATTATATTATGTCATAAAGTCATCTGCAAAATAGAATATAGATTAACAAAATCCCAAATATCAATAAAAAAGTAAAACAATTGTTTGAATAAATAATTTTTAAAAATAATTTAAAAATGTATGGTAATTAATTGGTATAATTATGGTAATTAATTGGTATAAATTATGGTAATTAATTGGTGTAAAGTATGGTAATTAATTGGTATAAATTATGGTACTATATTGGTCTAAATTTATAGAAATATTAGTATAAATTATGTGTTTAAAACTCTATATTATTTTTTTATACTAAATAATTTTTAAAAAATCTTAGAAATATTACTTTGTTCCAATGTTTTTTGATATTTTAATATATTTTTATTTATTTATATAATATTGATATATTTTATAGTTATTTATGTTTTTATAGGATTTTGAATTTTTTGTGAATTTTAGTGAATTTTTAACACTTAGGGGTATGTGTGAACTTTAAAAGTATTTTGTTAACTAGTAGGGGTTTTTTACTTCTGGTCAATAACATAGTGACATTTCATTGGAATTTTGTAAAAATATAGTAGAATTTTGTGACTTTCTTTTTTTTTAGTGGCATTTCCTGAATTAGCCAAAAATATAGTGATATTTCATGAAATTTTCCTTGTTCTTTTTATGGCTCTTTCCTCCTATATGGGTTAGTAAGAAAACTAAAAAACTAATGTAGTGATGTGGAATCCATCTTAATACTCTCACATCGCTTCTTATCCAATGAATGAACGATCTTCAAATCAATATTATTGGCTACAACACTACAATGATAACAAAAAAAGTCCTAATAGAAAGCTAAAGTAAAAATAGTTGGCGATGGAGAGAACGCTAATGAACTCCCCCTATTGTACCGTGAGAGTTTCTTAATTAATAAAACAACATATTTTGTTGACACGACACATAAAAATGTGGTAATAAACTCAACACCATTGTAGATGCTCTAAATACAAAACATTGCCCGATAACACCAGCTCGGGATTGCCAAAATGAATAATCTAAAAGAAAATTAGTAGGATTCAATTGTGAGCTCTTAAATAGAGGAGAAAAAGTTTATAAAAACTCACAGTTGTCTTTTGTTACTGTGTGTCCAGTAATTCAAGATAGTATTGGGTAGTCTAAGTTCAGTTCAAACTCTAGTAAGATTTGAAGTTAATTATTTGTAGCTAATCTCATTGTAGGCTAATTTTTTTATTATTTGTAGATATTTATTAATTTTAATTTTTAGTTTTCAAATCAATAAATATAAAATTAATTAAAAAATAAATTTATTTTTTAAATTATAAATTGTTATAATGGCAACAATTTGTAATGGTTACCCACTAGATATTGATATTTGTATTTTAGGTTCTATAATATTTAGATTTGTTTTTCAGTTATGTTCAGTATTATGATAGTTTAGTCTTCATGCCCACTGGCAACTTTAGTATATTTTTGGATGTAAATCCAGTTTCATATCACAACAGTTGAAGTGACTTCAATTCAAATATCTTCGGGATAATTATATTTCAGTTTATAAATACCGTCAAATTTTAGGTTTATATCACATTAATTATACTTGGTTTTTTTGTTTTAGTTTAGTGAGCTGATATATAGTAAGAGCTCTTTAGGTTGCTCTCGAGGGCCATATAAAGAGAAGTTGTTCTCGTCATCACTGACAATATTGATTGTTATCTTATTCCGGCCTGATCTTCGGTGCTTACAACTCATGACTTAGGCAAAAACAATTCAATCTCTTTCCTACCCGAGCATCAAACTACAATGCATGGTCAAAATTTGAATGTTTGATCCCAAATTTTACAGCAACAATCTCTTGTATGCATCCCATCCAAGATGGTGGTAGTTAGTTTCACCACCCAGCCCCTCTCCCAGAGTTGCTTGAATGTTTCCAAAAGCAAAATTTACCTACTTTCACAACTAATTTGTCCCCAACAAAATACTCAACTGAATCCTCTTCCAAAGTGTCCCATGGAACCGAGGCATACCATATGAGCTAAATAATCATAATGAGACACTTACTGTCAAAGTTCCAATCTTAATCAATAGATCAATCATAGGCAATTCATATACAAGTGCAATAAGTAGCACACTAAAGCAGCCCAACAGTCCTAATATGAACTAAATAAAGATCATACAACAAAGCATGGTAAAAAAACACTTCTGGCCATACCAAACACCATTAACCAAATCAACTTAGTAAATTACATAAACCATAGTTCTTATCTTAAAACCAAGTATTCATTCGGAAAACTAACAATCAATTTAGCCATATCAACTAGCTCCTTAACCATATTAGTTTAATAACTTAAACAACCATAGTTTATGTCTTAAACAAAGTCGTGTTCATCCTAATAACTAATAACCAGTTCAACCATAATAGCTAACCTCTTAACCAGATTAGTGTGGTAGTTTAATTAGCTATACTTTATGTATATTTAGTGATATATAGTCTTACACTTAGAAACATAGCCAACAATATCCAATCCATTCGGCCTTAAGGCCTAAATCTCTAGATTTTTTCCAACCATGACTTATACTTGGATTAAGCCATAAAATTACCTCACATGATCATATTAGTTTATAGCTTAATATAGTTCATAAAACATGATAAAAACCTTCCAAAATACTCCCCATATACTCGGCTACATGTGAAATACCCCGTAATTAAAATAGTGATTAATTAGGCTAATAAATATTTTAGAAGCTTAATTAAGTCTAAATAATTATAAGGGAATAAATCCCGAAGAAAAAATCCTTAAAATGGATTAAAAAATACAAACGAATCCTAAAACGCGCTTTTCGAGGAAACGGACGAAAAACGCGATTTCACCGGGTTAAATGGACCCGTAATAATTATAAGTAGTTAAATGATCATTAATAAATATTAGTGAAGCTTTAGAACTAATAAAATTAATTAAACGAGAAAATTCCGAAAAACGGGTACCGAATAGTAAAATCTGTCAAAAACGGGAACTTGTGGGGTAGTAGAAACATAAATAACCAAGACTAGTGTGTCCAATATTGAATAAATTTCAAACCCACAAGTGGGTCTGTATGCTAGCCGATTTTAAGGCTCCTCACACTCTCACCCTCATTAACTAAAAACAAAAGAAATAAAGTAAACTTATATTACTTTATACTCTCATCTTCTCTCTCCAATTCACTCATTCCTCACAGCAGCTCACGTACTCACCCTCACCTCTTTGATTTCTTCTTCTCCAAACCACCGCAGCCATGGAGAACTAGAAAGCTCACACAAATACCACCTTCTCTCCTTTGTAACTTCTTTAATACTTGTCCAAAAATCATAAAAATTACACCATTGTAATCTCCTCATAAAGAGCAACAATTCCCTCTTTTCAAAATCCAGAAAAGAGCATTTTCATTTTGGTGGGTATACCCCATTTGGAGCTTCAAGACTACCACAAGGAAGCCCTCCTTCTCCTTGTTCTTGTAAGGTAAAAAACATTCTCAAAAACTACATATTTTTCTAGCCTCAAAGGCAAAACGAAATCTGAAATAAAACCTTTGTTTACTCCCTTTTGTTCCAGCCGATTTGGACTCATTGGTGGAGTTGGAACTTTGTATTTGAACCACTCCAAGCTGTTTTACACTCTTGAGAGGTAAAGGAAATTCTAAACCTAGATCTTATATTTAACCGTACGTAAGGTTGGTTAGTTTTGGTATTGAAATGGTGAGTGGTGATATTAGATTTGTGAGGTAGCTGGCTGGTGGAGAAAGGTGAGAGGGCAGAGAAGAAGGAAAGGAAAGAAACAAACAAAGAAGCAAAACAAGGTAAATATTTGCCTCTGTTCAACCGTGAGCAAGTGTGTACGTATATGTATATTGCTAAACTAATGAAAAAACCACTGTAAAACATGTAAACAGATGAGCTAAATGGTAGTATGAATATTAGTTGTGTGGATAGGTTGAAATCTGTCAAACAAAAATAAGTAAGCTGCTGCTGTTGTGTAAATGGAAAACTGATGCGCATACAAATTTATATACATGCTGCAGGTGGAACCGATGTTGTTTTGTGAAGGAATTAGTGTGAGGATAATGTAAGATTATAGGGGAAACTATGGCAAATTTTATCTAGAAACTATGTGACTTAGAAGCTGTTAGCATTTGTAGAAGAGAGAGGAAAATAAATCAAACAGAAGCAGCAGTTCGGTTGAACTACAACAGAGAAAAAAATAAGTGAAATAGTGAAAATGGTGAGATAGCAGTAGGTTGAGAGAATGGATTTTGGTGATGAATTTAGGTAAGTTAGATACTTGGGTAAGTAGTTAAACACATATATTAAATATTAGAAAACCATTAGGAATTGATCAGAGGAAGAAAGAGATCGAAACAGAGCCTGGAAAACATTTCTGTCGTAGCAGACCATTGTTGGTCCGGGACCTAGTCCTACCTTAAGGGGCAACCTAGGTCCTACATAACCCCGACCACCTTGTAGTTTCAAATTCGTGAGTTTCATCTTCGGTCCGGTCCGGGACTTAGCCTAGGTGCAAGGACCCGGACCACCTTACTGAAATAAACCGAGATTGAATAGCCTATGGGTCCGGGACTTAACCCATGAGCAAGGGCCCGGACCACCTTACAAAATGAATTCGAGACTTAGCTGCAAACGGTCCGGGACTTAGTCCTGATGCAAGGACCGGACCACAACTAGAAACAAGCCGAGACTACTGAAATGAATAGGTCCGGGACCTAGGACCTAGACAAAGTCCCGGACCAACACCCAGTATCACCCGAGAGGAAATTTTAATGGGTTGTAAGGTAAGGAATGTTAGGGTATAATTTATAATTGTTAAGTACTAGGACTTAAGTAATCATAATTAAGAGTCACTAGGAGTATAAACAAGCTAGAATAAGAATGAGTAAGTAAATAATGAAAATGAAATTATACAAGTAAGAATTAATAAGTATGTAAAACAGATGCACTTGTATAACCCTGAGTTAATAAGTATGAACTGGGAAATTTAAGAAACGAAGCAAGGTTGGTAAATCATAGCTGATTGGTGTTGTGTAATGTTATGTATGTCATAGGACTTGATTTGTGACACCGGAGGACGTTCGGAAACACGTACAACGGGTGAACGGTATGAATTCCTCATGCCCCGTATGCTACCTTGGTTACTCTGATTTGTGTGTTGTGTGCTAATTGATCACCAAATAAGATAAATACACGAATCGGAGTTATATTGCTTACTTGTGAATATGTAGTGTTGTATGTTGTATATATTGTCTTTAAAACTCAGTTTGTATAATTCATGAAATGTATGGATGATGATGAATGTGTGTATGTATGTGTTGATGTATTGTGACCGATATTAATTGTATTGGACTTTAAACTTATTCCTAACAAGCTAACCAATCTAACTTAAATTGGTAATTAAATTGGAATGAGTAGAAGTCCGATATAGTTTCGGCCACGCGTTTGAGGATGAGGAGACAAAGAGGTTGGATCCGATTCCTGACTCTTAAACTGGTCCGCGGCCCAAACCCCTTAAATGGGTAGCATCCCGGATTGGTGAGTCAAGTAAATCCCGGATGTGGGACGGAGTAGTCCCCAAGGCCGGAAGGTCCCGACGACTTAACTTGAGTATAAGCAAGTAAGTAAGAATGAGCAAGTAAGTAAAGGAAAAGGAAGCAAGTGTAAGTAAGTGAAGTGGATGAGTAAAAGAGTAAATAGCATTCCGATTAACCCGGATGCTCAATTTGGCTAACCCTTGAGAAGGTAAGATGGTATGATTTGTATGGTTTGTATTGGATTGAATGTCGTATTGTATGAACATGTATGTTGTATGCGAAGCATGTATGTATGTAATAAATGAAAAGCATGTATATGGACGTCAAATAGTCGGCGTGCCCTCGTTAGCACTCGGTATATGCGGAGTTTATGCGCAGCGTAGCTGACCCCCTAGGGGGCTGTTTTTTACCACAATGCAGGTACTCGTGAAGGATGAAGACTAGGAGAGTTGAAGTTAAATTCTCTTGTCTTTCTTTTTGGATTGTAAAATTGAATTATGATTGGTGTACTAAGTAGTACACGGCTAGGAGCCTTTTTGATTAGCCGGGTGTACCATGGGGTACACCCTTTTGGATATTGAGTAGAATGGGAATTGGTATAGATGAGTAGCTCTTAGAAACTCATTCTTTGGGAAACTTGAAAGGTTGTAAAGAACATACTTAAACACTCGGTAATTCATTAATGTAAGTGCAAGGTATTATGTAATCAGTAAGTAATGTTTTTGGTAGCTCGGTATACTTAGGCATCAGACCGTCACTGTATTGTAGAGTAAGCCTTGCTAGCTGTATGGGCGGTTAGCGGCATTGTTTACCCGCCGCAGTAAGTAAGTAGTATTATTTCCGCTGCAAACTCGTAGGACTACCAGGACAATTAGAAGGTATGTATAGGATTAACGGTTGGGGTTGTTACAACATGGGATAGGTTCCTAGAACAAATTTCCTTCCTTAAAGCATATTTCTAACTCCATGATTTTATGCTCTAAAATAGCTACGAATTTAAATGGTTTCCTATGAATACTAATCCTTGAAAACACATAGGTTTGATAAGGTATGGTAGTCTTGAAGATACCTTAAGAAGTGATGAAGAAAACCCTCCTTAAAACCTTGAAAATTTTGGTAGGAGATTGACACCTTAAGACACCCTTGGAACTCCTAGAAGAGTACATGAATGGAGGTAAACTTTATTGTTCTCTTCTTCTGATTTTTGGCCATGGAAGACTAGGAATGGATGGAGGATACTCTAGGAACAATCTTACCTTGAAAGTAGGACAACAATGGAGCTTTCCTTCTCCCTTCTCCTCTCGGCCAAGATCTTCCTCCTAGATGGACTTACTTCTTTGCTCTCTCCTTATTGATCTACAAGAGGTTTATATGGTGGATGAATGATTCGTAAAGGTAAGGATGGACAAGGGTCTCTCTTCTCCTTCCTTGCTCTCGGCCAACACAAAAACACTAGGAAATCTTCCTTCTCCTTTGCCTTATTTCTCTCTTAATGGAAGCTAATGTTTTTGGTGCTGAATGGAGTATTTTGGAGTGGTGGCTGATGGTATTTATATGCAATGGAATTAGCTTGACTAGCTTCCTTCCTAAGGTGGTAATGTAATTAAGTGATGACACATTGTTTTTCACTTGCTAGCATCCTATTTGTTCCATAATGTGGCTTAACATGTTAATGATAACACATGGGCTGACTAAGGGTGGATGGAGGCAGCCGCCACCTTCTCCTTTTTGGCTTGTCTTGATGCCATTGGACCTAGTGTGGTCTAATACTATATTGACATGTCATGGCTGAATGGTTAAGGATGAGGGTGGCAACCTTCTTATTCTTTGCCTAGCTTTAAGCTCATTGGACCAACAAACTAGCTTAGGAAATCATATTACTTAAGATGAAGGAAAGGAATGCGTGGTTATATTTCAGCCAAAACGTCACCAATGAGATGTTTCCACCTCCTACTAGCTTGCTTACGTGTAAGGCTCCTATAGGTCTTAGTGTTTGTCAATTATAACTTGACACCTCGTACTTAAGATGTCCTACTTGCTAGCTTGCTTGTTGAGTCACCTCCTTGCTAGTTGAGTCACCTACTTGTGTGCTTACTACACTTGCTAGCAGCTGCATCACCTACTACTTAGTTGTCTTAATGATATTGGAGCATTCTAGCCTAATACTTCCAAAGGTACTTTAAGGAATAAACAAGCTAGGAACTCTCTTTATATGCCCAAATTTTGTCCAACTACACTTTGAAAGGTATTTTCAAGATAAAGGAACTACAATAGAACAAGATAAGTCTTAAAGATCATTTAGGCATGGTCCTATTGTGTACTTATGTTGATATTAGGGTTTAAAAATGCTTTATAGCCCATTAGGACTTAATTATCAAGATAATTCATTCGCTAGACACTTGGGATATTTCATTCACTCCCCCTTAAAAAAAAAGCTTTGACCCCAAAGCTCCTACTATTTCCAAAAAATTCAACTAATAGGTCAAGACATAGCTAATAACCACTTAACATTCACATTGCATTCATAGCAAAAATTCAAACATAGGCAGAAAACATTCATAAATCATCCATATCAAAGATATCAAAAGTAGGAGTGTCACAGTCTTCCTCCCTAAAATTTAAGTTGCACCCTCGTAACTGCTTAAAACTTACCTAGGATTCATGAAGAAGCTCTGGGTATCTAATTCTCATAAACTCCTCAGTCTCCCAGGTTACTTCTTCAACCTTGTGGTTGGTCCAAAAACTTTCACCATCTTGGTAGCCTTAGACCTTGTTTCCGTGACTTTAGTATCCAAATTTTTTACTAGAACTTCCTCATAAGATAAAGTCGGATCAAATCAGAAATTTCTCTGGCTGTATAACATGAGATTGATCATGGACATACTTCTTCAACTAAGATATATGGAAAACGTGTGAACTCTGTCTAGTTTCATGGGCAAAGCCAACCGATAAGCTAACGAACTGACTCTTTCTAGAACTTAATATGGACCGATGAACTTAGAGTAAGCTTCTCCCTCCCCTTCCAATCTCATTGCACCCTTAGTAGGTGATACTTTGGTTACCAAGTGTTTAATATGTGGTACTTTAAAACTATGGGATGTTTTGTTCGAGTAGGTTCAAAACATACCTGAAACAAAATTCTCTTCCCTTTAGTGGAAGTTCCAAGTACATTTTGATACTTTGAGTGTTTGAAATAAGTTAATATATACATTTCAGTTCTGACTATCTATTCACAGGATCTTTCAATAATATGGATATTGTAGAAACAATATTTGTTGATACCAAATATAGTTTCTACTGACACTTGTTAGTGTCATTATAATATTAGTTAGGTTGTGTGTTAGTAAACTATAGAGATAAAAAAATGAGTCAGTAAATATTTTTACTGGCAGACAAAAAGTGTCAGTATAGCCACTTCTGAAACACTTATTTAGGTGTTGAAGTATTGTTCAATGACACATGTATAAGTGTAACACCCCAACCGTTATCCTATGCTTACCGTCTAATCGTCCTGTTAATCCTACGAGTTCGCAGCGGAAATATTACTACTTACTACTACGCGGGTGAAACAATGCCGCTAACCGCCCATACGGCTAGCTAGGCTACTAATACTTACAGTCACGGTCTGATGAACATAGTGTACCGAGCTACTAATAAATGCATACTGAATACCAATAACCTACTTACATCCTGGAATCACCGAGTATTTAAAGTGTATACTTACATCCCAATTCAAACTTCCCAAAAGAATGAGTTTTCTACAAGCTACTCATCTATACCCCAATCCAATACTTCCACTATCCAAAAGGTGTACCCCATGGTACACCGGCTAACAAAAACTTACAGCCATGTACTACTTAGTACACCCATCATGAATTCATTGTTTACAATCCAAAAGAAGATAAAGAACTAGAACTAAGTCTTCACATCTTCATCCTTCGCGGGTACCTGCGTGTAGTAAAAACATCGCCCCAAGGGGCTCAGCAAAAGCTGCGCATGAACTCCGCATATACCGCGTGCTAGCTAGGGCACGCCGACTATTTGACGTCCACTAAACATGCAGTTCGTTACTTTCATACATACATGCTTTGCATACAATCATACATACATGCTCGATACCATATACAATTCCAGGCAACAATACAACAGTGCATTCATTACTTACCTTCACAAGGTTAGCCAAATTGTGCATCCGGTTAATCAGGATGCGTATTACTCTTTTACTCATTCACAATGCTTACTTTTACTTACACTTACTTACTTCCATTCACATGCTTACTCATTCTTACTTACTTACTTATACTCAAGTTAAGTCGTCGGGACCTCCGGCCTTAGGGACTACTCCGTCCCACATCCGGGATTTACTTGACTCACCATCCGGGATGCTACCCATTTAAGGGGTTGGGCCGCGGACCAGCTTAAGAGTCAGGATTGGAGCCAACCTCTCGTGACTCCGCAATCCTCACGCGTGGCCGAAACTATATCGGACTTCTACTCATTCCAATTTAGTTACCAATAAGTTAGAATGGTCAGCTTGTTAGGAAAGTTAGAAGTCCATTCATACACATATTCGGTCACAATGCAATACCTCATACATACACACATTCATTTCATCCATACATTTCATGAATTATACAAACTAAAAATTAAAGAAAATATACACAACATACAACACTACATATTCACAAGTATGCATATTAACTCCGATTCGTGCATTTATCTTATTTGGTGACCAATTAGCACACAACACACAAATCAGAGTAACCAAGATAGCATACGGGGCATGAGGAATTCATACCGTTCACCGTCGTACGTGTTTCCAACGTCCTTCGGTGTCACAAATCAAATCCTATTATATATGTACAAGTGAATGATTAATATTACTACTATCAACTTAAGTCCTACTTACTATGTCCTTATACTTCTTACACTTACACATTACTTACTTATCTTTCATTACCTTAAGTTTCATTTTCTTACTTACTATTGGCATGCTTACATACATGTACATATGTATGTATATATATATATATATATATATATATGTGGGCTAACATACATATATATATATATAATATTATTTAAATTAAAATTATTTTTTTTTTTGACAGGACCGGACTTGCGACCTACCTTGCGACCTACCTTGCAAGTCCGGTCCGTTCCAGTAGCTCAGATTACGGAAATTTTTCTGGTCGATCGACCGGACTTGCAAGTCCGGTCGCAAGTCCGGTCCATTCCAGAAGGTTTCGTCGGGGAATTTTTCTGGCCCGACCGGACTTGCAAGTCCGGTCGCAAGTCCGGTCGATTCAGTAGCTTTCTAACGGAAATTTTCTGCTCCGACCAGACTTGCAAGTCCGGTCGCAAGTCTGGTCGAGCCCAGTATTTGCATTTTCATTTTTCTGTTTTCAGTCCTCTCTTTTACCCATTACTTCCCCATTGTTCCTACACTTATTCCCACATGTTATACACTAATTAAACCTCCTAATACACCTTAGTTCATTCATTAACCCTTACACAATTCTATACTCATTCACTCACATAATTTTCCAAGTTCATACAACACTCAAACTAGTTTCTTCTCTAGTTACATCTTGCTACAGATTTTAGCACTTACACTCCTCTTCTATATCTCTCTCTTCTAATGCCATTTCTAACACCCCTAATGCATTTAGAATACATTATTTATCTCTCTCAACTTACCTACTCTACCTTCTCAAACAAAATCTGTTACACACTCTCATTAGTCCCCTAGTTTTAATTCTCTAAGTGTTCTATCCTAGGAAAATTTTGCCATAGTCTCCCTTATAATTTTTATACACTCTCACCACATTGTTTCACTCACATCCCATTACTCAATTCACCTGTTTATACCATATCAAAATACAAGCTCCCATATACAATACCAATACTAAAAACACTCCTAAAATTCCTGCACATTATATTCATTTCTCAATCTGTTTTGTAACAGTTTTTTACAATGTTTTCAAAGACTTCAAAATACTTATTTTCCCTCTTACTCATTATACTACTAATGCATTACCTTTTTCAATACACATTTTTACTTCTAAAAATCTGTTGCACATACATATACAAGACTACACCAGGTGAGCATTCCTTACCTGTTTCTCTTCTAGTTTTCTTTGTCTTCTTCCTTCTTCCTTCCTTCTCTCTCTCTCTACCGGTTTTCAAACCAAACCTCCAATGCTACAGCCCATCAACATACATATTTTCAATACGAAAACTAACCTTAAACATTATTTGAGTTCTAATGCACATTCTAGGGTTTAGAATTTATATTACCTTGCAAGGGTTCAAATGGAGCTTGGAGTGGCTCAAGAACAATATTTCCAACTCCACCACAAGCCAAAATCGGCTAGAACACAAGGAACAACAAGGGTTTAGTTTATGAATTTCGTTTTGCCTTTGAGGCTAGAAAAAGATGGAGTTTTTGAAGATATTTTTACCTCAATAGAACAAGAGAAGGAGAGCCTTCTAATGGTGGTGTTGAAACTTCCAATGGGACATACCCATAAAAACGAAAGGCTCTTTTTTTCCGGATTTTGAAAAGAGGAAAATGTGCTCCTGAGGAGAGAAGACAATGGTGTAATTTTGTAATTTTTGGAAGTTTTTGAGGGAGTTACAAAGGAGAGAAGTAGGAGTTTGTGTGGTTTCTCTATTTCCCCATGGAAATCGCATGAGGTAGGGGAAGAAGAAAAGAGAGGGTGCTGGTGAGGGATTCTTACGTGAGAGAAGAGAATGAGATAGGAGAAGAGTGGTAAAGTGAGGTGAGTGTTTACTTTTGATTTTTAATTGCTTTTGTCTTTAGCTAATAAGAGAAGAGTGTGAGTGAGTGTGTGAGAGAGGGAATAGAGGGGGGGGGGGGGGGCTGGCATACACACACACACACACACTTTCACTTTTTATTTTAAAAGTGGAACATAAGTTTGTGTTATTTATATTTCTACCCCACAATTTCCTATTGTTGACAGTTTTTACTATCTCTCGTTTTATTGATTTTATTGGTCCTAAAGCTTCACTAATATTTATTAATGATTATTTAGTTGACCAAAATTGTTACGAGTCTATTGACCCGCTTAAAGACACGTTTTCCCCGATTACCTCGAAAAACGTGCTTTAAGGTTCGTTAGTGATTTTAGACCATTTTAAGATCCGTTTTCTTCGGGATTTGTTCCCTTATGCTTATTTATACTTAATTAAGCTTCTAAATTACTTATTAGCCTAATTAATCACTATTTTTAATTACGGGGTATTTCAATCTACCCCCCTTAAGAACTTTGCCCTCAAAGTTGCTCAAGGTTAATGGTTTAAGTATTCTACTCATTAGGCAAACCATTGTCCTAATGCATCTTTCTACACCTATGAGTGTTTACTTCATTCCACATTACAAGCATACACAGTTCGAGTACAATACACAATTTACAATTCACATACACCATGCATCATTTCCATTCATACCATACCACAATACACAATACATCATTACCATTCACGATACACATACACCGTACATTGCACATACACATCCATTCACTACACGTTACACATACATACCAAGTTCACTTGCAACTACATGTGCCATACAAAATGCAATGCTTACCCCGAAGCAATGCAAAAGCAAAAAGGCTCTACCCCCCTTAAAAGGGGTACGCCCCGTACCCGTATACTAAATACTAGACTAACTAGTCTATGAATAACTGTGGGTACGTAGCCTTCATGGCATCTTCCAACTCCCATGTCGCTTCTTCTTCGACATCATGGTTAGACCATAGGACCTTCACCATTCGTATCGACTTATGGCGAGTGTCTCTGGTCTTCCTATCCAAGATTCCTCACTGGGGTTTCAACATATCTCATATTCGGATCGATGGAAAGTCTCTCGGGCTCCAACACATGAGAAGGATCAGCCATGTACTTCTTGAGTTGTGACACATGAAATCATCATGGACACGTCCAAGTCCTCAGGTAATGCTAACTTGTAGGCTACTGAACCAACTCTTTCGGTGATAGTGTACGGCCCTACAAATTTTGGGCTCAGTTTGCCCTTCTGGCCAATCGGAAGACACCCTTCATAGGTGAAACGCGCAAGAACACTTGGTCGCCCACGGCGAACTCAAGTCGCGTCGTCGCACATCCGCATAGGATTTCTGTCTATCTTGGGCTGCCTTCATATTAGCTCGAATTTGCTGAACTTCAGCTTGCACTTGCTCAAGGTACTCCGGTCCTATGATGACCGCTTCGCTTGATGACTCATCCCAACACAAGGGTGTACGGCAAGGTCTACCGTATAGAGCTTGAAAGGCGACATCTTAATCGAGGCGTGATAACTATTATTATACGAGAACTTGATAAGATGAAGCTTATCTAACCAACTTCCCTGAAAGTCTAAGGCACATGCCCGAAGCATGTCCTCCAATGTCTGGATGGTCCTTTCTGTCTGACCGTCGGTTTGAGGATGGAAGGCGGTACTCAACTTCAATTCTGTACCCAGCGCTTCCCTTGTGTCTCTCCAGTATCTCGAAAAAAAATCTGGTGTCGCGGTCAGATACTATGGTCTTTGGGACTCCGTGATGTCTGATAATCTCCTTGTCGAATAACTCAGCTAGTTTCACATACCTTCCAGGTGTCCTTCATCGGTATGAATCTGGCCACCTTGGTAAGGCGATCAACTACAACCCAGATCATGTTGAGTCCTCCCCTAGCAGGTGGGAGTCCTACAACAAAATCCATGGAGATATCATGAAATTTCCACTCCGGAACTGGCATCGATTGATTGACCATCTGCCCGGTCTACGATGTTCGAATTTTACCTTTTGGCATGTTAGCATCTCAATACGAATTTCGTCACATCTGACTTCATTCCAGACCACCAGAAGTACCTCTTCATGTCTTTGTACATTTTGGAGGCTCCCGGATGACTGATAAAGTAGAACTGTGTGACTCTCGCAGGATGCGATCCCTTAGCTCTGCATTGCTTCGGGGGACGCATAGCCTGCCATTCAACCGAATCAAACCCTCTTCATGTAGCTTGAAGTCATACTTTTTCTTTTCAAATGTACCATTCTCGATCTTTTTTGTTTGATTTCGGTTAGGTAAGGGTCGCTCAACTGAGCGTCTCGCACCTCGTCAACCAAGCTAGAAGAAGCGCGAGTAGCGAATGGAGTGAGTGTGCTCGACGGCTCAGGGCGTTGGCTACAACGTTTGCCTTCCCTTCCTTATACTGTAGATTAATGTCATAATCTGAAAGAAATCCATCATCTTCTCTGTCTCAGGTTCAATTCTTTCTGCGTGAATACATACTGTAAGCTCTTATGGTCGGAGTAGAGGTGATGCTTACCCCATAGAGGTAGTGTCGCCATTTCAAGGCGAAGAGACAATGGCTCCTAACTCTAAGTCGTGAGTCGGGTAATTCTCCTCATGCTTTTTCAGTCTGGCGGGAGCATAAGCAACAACCTTGCCATGCTGCATGAGTACGCACCCCATTCCTTTGCCTGATGCATCACAGTATACCTCAAATCCCTCTGTGCCCTCTGGAAGAGTAAGGAGGGCGCTGAGGTCAATGAGTCTTAAGGCTCTTAAATGATAGCTCGCACTCGTCTGTCCATACAAACGGTGCATCTTTCTTCATCAGTGTAGTCATGGGCTTAGCGACTTTCGAGAGTCCTTTACGAACCTCCGGTAGTAACCGGCTAGACCAAGAATGCTCCGAATGTCGGTAAACAGTCTTAGGTCTAGGCCATGATCGTACAACTTCTATCTTAGAAGGGTCAACTGAGATAACTGCGCTCGAGATGACATGTCCAAGGAATGATACCTGATCAAGCCAGAACTCGCATTTGGAGAACTTCGCACTACAGCTGGTTCTCGCGCAGTGTCTATAGTACTTTCCTTCAAATGAATTCATGTTCCTATGCTGATTTTGAATATACAAGGATGTCGTCGATGAAGACCACAACGAAGTGTCCAACTGCTCATGAATAGTCGTTCATGAGGTCCATGAATTAGCTGGTGCATTTGACAACCGAATGGCATCACTGTGAATTCATAGTGGCCATATCTGGTAACGGAATGCCGTTTCTCAATGTCTTTTCTTTGATTGTAATTTGATGATACCCTGAACGGAGGTCGATCTTTGGTGAAGACTGAGGCTCCTTTCAGCTGGTCAAATAGGTCGTCGATGCGTGGCAATGGGTATTTATTCTTGACTGTGAACGCATTCAGCTCGCGGTAGTCAATACAAAGTCGGAGACTACCTTCCTTCTTCTTCACGAAGAGGACCGGTGCTCCCCAGGGTGATACGCTCGGGCGTATAAACCCTTTGTCGAGAAGGTCTCGTAACTGTTCTTTCAATCGGTCATTTCAGCAGGTGCCATGCGGTACGGTGCCCTAGCAATGGGACGGTACCTGGCAAAAGATCAATTTCAAATTCCACTCTCTCGAGGTGGCATGCCGGGTAGCTCCTTAGGGAATACATCGGGAAATTCGGAACAATCGGTACATCGTCACTGAACTCTGGATCTCTCTCCAGGTCTTGACATAACACAGATACACTTCTTGGTCCTTTCGGAGCTCCCGGTACATAGCCATAGCAGATATAAGTGTGGTTGAAGGCTCTCTTGGTCTCTGGCGGTAAGATACAGTAACCCCAGAAGGACTCTTGAGCAGCAATCGTGCTCGGCGCAGAGGATTCTACCCTTGTGCCGCTCCAACCATTCATTCCAATGATTAAGTCGAATCCCAATCCATTGAATTCGATGAAGGAATGGGAAACGCTTCGTTTTGATTTCAATGGTGGCTGATTGTAATATTCGGTGCACTTTACTCGCTCCTTCGATGGGAGAGTAACCATGAAAGTTCGGTAGCTCATCCGCATCTAGCTTCAACCTCTTCACAAAAGATGGTGATACGAAAGGTGAAGAGGCGCCGAGTCGAATAATACATTGGCATCAATGCCATTTACTGGGAATGTTCCCGTTAGAATGGTGCCGCTTCTGCCGGCTTGTGCTTCGGTGAGGATGCTCAGGTTACCTTCGGTACCGAGCCCACAACCTTTGAAGTCACAATTGGATAAGTATTGATGGTGGACACAAGTGGAATTAAATCAACACTGCTCTTATTGATAAACCAACCATCATAATACCGTGTCTCTAATACACGTTACTAACCGATTACATGATACTACGTAATTAATACTTCCTAAAGGTAAGGTTCAGGCGTCCTGGTTTCATGTGTGTGGCATTGATAATTGCCGGTGGTGGTGCTGTATCAGCTTGATCTTGTTGATACCGTGATACAGCATCCTAGAGTTTCCACCCATGATTAGGACATCTCCTGATCTCAATACCAATTCTGTGCAAGGTCCACACGCTTTCGCTGTACATAAATACGGCGTCATCACCAATGGACCAAGACACTACGGGCACTCCTTGTTCAAGAGATTCCGCTGTCTCGTCCTTGTCTTGGTGTAACCCAAGTCGTCCTTCTTTCTCATAGAAGTTGACAATACAAGGTCCGCTTCAAGTGCGGGGATCGGATCATGTTCGCATTGTTGTGCAAGTTCTACTGCTTGCGTGACGAGTGTCTGAAACTCTGGAGGTATTGTCGGTGGCGTCGCTCCATCGTGTGTGTCGTGTCTCCTGGTATGTCATGGTATAAGGATTCCAGTCCTTTCCCAAGCACATCATCTTCAGCTTCATCTTCGCTCCACCGGGGAATTCGGGTGTGTAAAATCCACCTTGACCCGTTCCTAGCTCGTTGCATCGTCGAATGATTGAAATTGCGCTTCGGGTGTCAGGTATCCCCTTAATAAGATCATACCTGGTCGGATGACCTGACACTGTTTGTTGGTGTAGTCGTGGTTGGTGATGTCGATCTCTTCTTGATTCAAGGTTACCGGTATCGGATAACAGATACTAAAGCTTCCTAAGGTTACAATTTCATCTACGGTGAGTACTAGTTTCAACTACTTCATTTCATGCTCAAATACACTTCAATTCATTTACTCATGCATTCACTCAAATAATTACTCTACTACTTAGTCATGCTACTTCAAGGATTAAAGGTTTAGATTAATTACCTGGGCCGGATTTCGAACCGGACCCATCACGGTCAATCACATGGAGAACAGGCTGCCTCTGAGGGTGCCCCCTCTGAGGACCCCGGGATCCCTGTCCCTGTGGTGCCTGCTGGGCCGGTGCATCGCCAGATGCCACCTCCTTGCCCTCTCTCTGCTTGTAGTTCTGGAAGTTCCCCTCGGCTTGGTGCTCTCTGGGCATCTATGGCTGTGTGGCCTACCTTCTGACAGTTGTAGCATTGATCTCCCTCCCAAGCAAGTCTTTACCAGGATGGTCCTGGTTGCACTTCCTGCACACATAGGTGCGGCCATCGGAGAAGGTTTGGTGTGAAACCGGAGCCAGAACCTACGGTTTAGGGGGTTAGCACATGTGTGCGTGGATATACTAGATATGGTACTTATATGAATACGATTTAGGAATAGAAGTTTACCCTTAGGTGGGTATGATCTCAGTGGCTTAGCTGCCACTGGTGCAGAAGAAACCGAGTTGAAGAAGTTCAACTGGTTTGCCCTGCTCAGCATGGGCACTGCTCTCACTGGGGACTTCTTCTGAGAAAAGAAGTCCCTTTCTTCTTCTTCCAGCTTTTACCCTGGTTCTGCTCCTCGCCATTGGTATTCTTGCTATTGGCCTTGCGCTTCAGCGCGGGTTCTTCATCCCTCAATTGGCAAGTGATCTCAACGCGAGAAGCCGCGTGATAACACTCCTGAAGTTTGAGGTATAGCCGGGATTCTCATTTATGAAAGGATAAGGAAAAGATTCAAGGAATTCAAGGAATTGAAATGATACTAAGGGTTAACTGATATTTACCTGAAGGGAGGTAAATCTAGTGTAGCCCATACCGTACCGAAGGCGATGGCTCAGACCGCCATAGAAGCGATCGACCAACACCTGGCCGGTGTATCCTAGATCAGGGAGAAGATGGAGAATAGAGGTAAAGGTACGGTAGTACTCATCCACAGACATCTTCTCTGTCATTTTCAAGGCGTCCAGCTCTAGCCTCTTCTTGGTTTTCACATGTTCAGGATAGTATTTTGATCGGAGGAGAGAAGTGAAAGACTCCCAGTCAAAGGTGGGGTCGTTGACGTGCTCTTGCTTGATTAGCTTCCACCAATCCATGGCTGCATCTTTCAGATAATAAGCAGCAACTCTGACTCGAACTCCAGCGGGAGCTTCGAGGGTCTCAAAAGCAGTCTCCATCTCGGAGATGTATGCTTCTAGCTTAGCCGGGTCACTCTCGCCCCTAAAGCAAGGAGGGCGGAGTTCCGCTACAGCTTTCACCCAATTAGCTTCTCTGGGAGGAGGGGGAGGGATTGGCCCCGCTTGAGTTGTTGGTTTTGCTGGTTTGTTGCATAGCCTGATTACTTGGGGCAGCATCTGTGCTACCGTGGCGGCGACGATCTCAGCTATCGTCTGCGCGCCGGTTCCATCTGAGGCTTCGCCTCTAGGTCGGCCTCGGCCTCGTCCTGACATCTGAATGTTTAACAGTTACATTAGGCTTGCAAGATGTGACTCAAAGGTCTTGGAATTTAAGCAAGGTATCGTTCCTAAGAACGTCAAGGGTATCCGTTGTTAACAACGGTAGTTCCTAGTTAGGTTTCTAAGTATTCGTCTTTAAGACGGTTGAAATCCTAACTCGGTAATCCCTATGCTCGGTACTTTGGACATCAGAGCGTAACTACGCTCTGATACCACTTTTTGTAACACCCCAACCGTTAATCCTATGCTTACCGTCTAATCGTCCTGTTAATCCTACGAGTTCGCAGCGGAAATATTACTACTTACTAGCGGGGTGAAACAATGCCGCTAACCGCCCATACGGCTAGCTAGGCTACTAATACTTACAGTCACGGTCTGATGAACATAGTGTACCGAGCTACTAATAAAATGCATACTGAATACCAATAACCTACTTACATCCTGGAATCACCGAGTATTAAAGTGTATACTTACATCCCAATTCAAACTTCCAAAAGAATGAGTTTTCTACAAGCTACTCATCTATACCCCAATCCAATACTTCCACTATCCAAAAAGGTGTACCCCATGGTACACCGGCTAACAAAAAACTTACAGCCATGTACTACTTAGTACACCCATCATGAATTCATTGTTTACAATCCAAAGAAGATAAAGAACTAGAACTAAGTCTTCACATCTTCATCCTTCGCGGGTACCTGCGTGTAGTAAAAACATCGCCCCAAGGGGCTCAGCAAAAGCTGCGCATGAACTCCGCATATACCGCGTGCTAGCTAGGGCACGCCGACTATTTGACGTCCACTAAACATGCAGTTCGTTACTTTCATACATACATGCTTTGCATACAATCATACATACATGCTCGATACATATACAATTCCAGGCAACAATACAACAGTGCATTCATTACTTACCTTCACAAGGTTAGCCAAATTGTGCATCCGGGTTAATCAGGATGCGTATTACTCTTTTACTCATTCCAATGCTTACTTTTACTTACACTTACTACTTCCATTCACATGCTTACTCATTCTTACTTACTTACTTATACTCAAGTTAAGTCGTCGGGACCTCCGGCCTTAGGGACTACTCCGTCCCACATCCGGGATTTACTTGACTCACCAATCCGGGATGCTACCCATTTAAGGGGTTTGGGCCGCGGACCAGCTTAAGAGTCAGGAATTGGAGCCAACCTCTCGTGACTCCGCATCCTCACGCGTGGCCGAAACTATATCGGACTTCTACTCATTCCAATTTAGTACCAAAATAAGTTAGAATGGTCAGCTTGTTAGGAATAAGTTAGAAGTCCATTCATACACATATTCGGTCACAATGCAATACCTCATACATACACACATTCATTTCATCCATACATTTCATGAATTATACAAACTAAAAATTAAAGAAAATATACAACAACATACAACACTACATATTCACAAGTATGCATATTAACTCCGATTCGTGCATTTATCTTATTTGGTGACCAATTAGCACACAACACACAAATCAGAGTAACCAAGATAGCATACGGGGCATGAGGAATTCATACCGTTCACCGTCGTACGTGTTTCCAAACGTCCTTCGGTATCACAAATCAAATCCTATTATATATGTACAAGTGAATGATTAATATTACTATCATCAACTTAAGTCCTACTTACTATGTCCTTATACTTCTTACACTTACACATTACTTACTTATCTTTCATTACCTTAAGTTTCATTTTCTTACTTACTATTGGCATGCTTACATACATGTAATATGTATGTATATATATATATATATATATATATATATATATATATATATATATATATATATATATATATATATATATATATGTGGGCTAACATACATATAATATATATATTATAATTATTATTTAAATTAAAATTATTATTTTTTGACAGGACCGGACTTGCGACCTACCTTGCGACCTACCTTGCAAGTCCGGTCCGTTCCAGTAGCTCAGATTACGGAAATTTTCTGGTCGACCGGACTTGCAAGTCCGGTCGTAAGTCCGGTCCATTCCAGAAGGTTTGGTCGGGGAATTTTTCTGGTCCGACCGGACTTGCAAGTCCGGTCGCAAGTCCGGTCGATTCCAGTAGCTTTCTAACGGAAAATTTTCTGCTCCGACAGACTTGCAAGTCCGGGTCGCAAGTCCGGTCGGGCCCAGTATTTGCATTTTCATTTCTGTTTTCAGTCCTCTCTTTTACCCATTACTTCCCATTGTTCCTACACTTATTCCCACATGTTATAACACTAATTAACCTCATAATACACCTTAGTTCATTCATTAACTCCTTACACAATTCTATACTCATTCACTCACATAATTTTCCAAGTTTCATACAACACTCAAACTAGTTTCTTCTCTAGTTACATCTTGCTACAGATTTTAGCACTTACACTCCTCTTCTATATCTCTCTCTTCTAATGCCATTTCTAACACCCCTAATGCATTTAGAATACATTATTTATCTCTCTCAACTTACCCTCTACCTTCCTCAAACAAAATCTGTTACACACTCTCATTAGTCCCCTAGTTTTAATTCTAAGTGTTCTAATCCTAGGAAAATTTTGTCATAGTCTCCCTTATAATTTTATACACTCACCACATTGTTTCACTCACATCCCATTACTCAATTCACCTGTTTATATACCATATCAAAATACAAGCTCCCATATACAATACCAATACTAAAAACACTCCTAAAATTCCTGCACATTATATTCATTTCTCAATCTGTTTTGTAACAGTTTTTACATGTTTTCAAAGACTTCAAAATACTTATTTTCCTCTTACTCATTATACTACTAATGCATTACCCTTTTTCAATACACATTTTTACTTCTAAAAATCTGTTGCACATACATATACAAGACTACACCAAGGTGAGCATTCCTTACCTTGTTTCTCTTCTAGTTTTCTTTGTCTTCTTCCTTCTTCCTTCCTTCTCTCTCTCTCTACCGGTTTTCAAACCAAACCTCCAATGCTACAGCCCATCAACATACATATTTTCAATACGAAAACTAACCTTAAACATTATTTGAGTTCTAATGCACATTTAGGGTTTAGAATTTATATTACCTTGCAAGGGTTCAAATGGAGCTTGGAGTGGCTCAAGAACAATATTTCCAACTCCACCAACAAGCCAAAATCGGCTAGAACACAAGGAACAACAAGGGTTTAGTTTATGAATTTCGTTTTGCCTTTGAGGCTAGAAAAAGATGGAGTTTTTGAAGATATTTTTACCTCAATAGAACAAGGAGAAGGAGAGCCTTCTAATGGTGGTGTTGAAACTTCCAATGGGACATACCCATAAAAACGAAAGTGCTCTTTCCGGATTTTGAAAAGAGGAAAATGTTGCTCTTGAGGAGAGGAAGACAATGGTGTAATTTTTGTAATTTTTGGAAGAGTTTTGAGGGAGTTACAAGGAGAGAAGTAGGAGTTTGTGTGGGTTTCTCTATTTCCCCATGGAATCGCATGAGGTAGGGGAGAAGAAAAGAGAGGGTGCTGGTGAGGGATTCTTACGTGAGAGAAGAGAATGAGATAGGAGAGAGAGTGGTAAAGTGAGGTGAGTGTTTACTTTTTGATTTTTAATTGCTTTTGTCTTTAGCTAATAAGAGAAAGAGTGTGAGTGAGTGTGTGAGAGAGGGAAATAGGGGGGGGGGGGGGCGGCTGGCATACACACACACAACATTTCACTTTTTATTTAAAAGTGGACAAATAAGTTTGTGTTATTTATATTTCTACCCCACAATTTCCTATTTTGACAGTTTTTACTAATCTCTCGTTTTATTGATTTTATTGGTCCTAAAGCTTCACTAATATTTATAATGATTATTTAGTTGACCAAATAGTTACGAGTCTATTTGACCCGCTTAAAGACACGTTTCTCCGGTTACCTCGAAAAACGCGCTTTAAGGTTCGTTAGTGATTTTAGACCATTTTAAAGATCCGTTTTCTTCGGGATTTGTTCCCTTATGCTTATTTATACTTAATTAAGCTTCTAAATTACTTATTAGCCTAATTAATCACTATTTTTAATTACGGGGTATTTCAATAAGTGTCATTATAAAGTCAATTGGCACATAAATATATGTTAGTATAGGATAAATTGACATAAATAAAAGTATCAGTATAGCTCTACACCTTTCACATGCATTATAGTAATCACGGTACCGCCGACTTTATTTTTATGTGTCGGTAAATCCCAATATACCCCATACTAACACTCTTTGGGGTTTTATTGACACTTTTTATGAGTCAGTAAAAGGCTTTTCCTTGTGGTGTATATTAATGAAAAAAGGCATTTAATTTTAAATTCATGTATTGTACTTTCCACATGTTAATAGTCATCTAGGATATGAAAACCTAAAATTGGTTTTAACCTTCTCTCATTTTTTTCTTTCCACCAAATCCATCAATTGACAATATATAAACATTGTGTGTATATTGTCATGTTTACGTATGTCTTGCTTGTTAAGTTTGGTATTGTCTTTTGAGGTTTGAAATGCCAATGAGCATTCCGGCTGGAATCATTATATCTATTAATTGTGATAGTAATATATAGGCAAAGTGTAAGGTCCCATTGATTTTGTTATACGTACTAATTAACATTGCTTCTATGGTGTATACTTTCTAAAATCAAATTATATATGTCTCAACCGAAGTCGTAATACTAAAAAGATGGAGACTTCATCCGGTTTATATTAAGGTAAAATTCCGTATCCCTAAAATTTTCCGATGTTCATAATATATCCATAAAAGTTTTGAAATTCACAAATACTATTGAAACGACCTTAAATAATGACTATCTTATCCTCAACGTTGCAGATATTTCTCTCTTATATTCAGGGGATATTTATGATTGTTTTTAAATAATTTCAAAAAAAGTAATAAAATTATAAAAATAACTAAAATATATCTAAAATTGAAATAAAATTAATAATTTTTAAGTAATAAACATAGAACAAATTTAAAACAAATTTAAAACTGAAATGATTACTCTTTTTTAATAGATGTTAGGTTAATTCAAAAGATATCACATTAATTATTATAATTCAAAATAGATAAATTATAGTATCATTTATATGAACAAAAAAATATGTAAGTAAGTTGATATATGAATAAATATAAAAAAAAAGTATATAAAGTATGAATATATATAATTACAAATTTAATAACATATAAAATTAATAAAAATACAATAATATTACTGAAAGTTAAAATTTTCATTTATATATAAAAAGTATTATCAGAAAATTTGCAATTTTTGTTCTCTTTTAATTTTAAAAAATAATCAAAAATTTGTATGTTTTTATACTTGGAAACATTAAAAAATCATAGAATATACTACTATTTTGTTTAGAAGTTACAATTTTTACTTAAAATATAAATTTGAATTATTTATTGGATATATATTTTTTTATGTTCTTCGTTATTTAGTTAGGGCTTTAACTTTAATTAACTACTCATAGTTGATGAGCTTTGTGAATAGTATAAAATGAAATTTTTGATATTTTGATTATATTTGTATATACTCATTAAAAAATCATAGAAATACTATTATTTTGTTTAGAAGTTACAATTTTTACTTAAAATATATAATTTGAATTATTTATTGGATATATATTTTTTTATGGTCTTCGTTATATTAGTTAGGGCTTTAACTTAATTAACTACTCATAGTTGATGAGCTTTGTGAATAGTATAAAATGAAATTTTTTGATATTTTGATTATATTTGTATATACTTAATTTATGCACGGATAAATGCTAAATAATGTATTATATTTTTATAATTTAGTATGATTTTCAATTTGAAAAATTATATATATATATTTACCATTTTTTAGATAATATATCAATTAAGTCAATATATATATTTTCTTCCCATCTTATATTGGCTTAATTTGTTATAAACACATATATGCTTATGTAATATTTAATCATTAATTTGTTTGAAGTATTGTGTATATTCAATATAAGAAATTAATTATATTTCAATTATACATATATTTTTTTTTACTTTTTAAATTACTTTTGTAATTATTTATATTTGTAGAATTTTAAATTTTTTTTTTTGTAAAATTTCATAAGTTGACCCTGAATAAAAATGTGACATATTGAACTTGAAACCTGAATAGGGGATTTTATAATTTTAAAACTTTTAGCAATATATTGAGGAGAGTTATCAGGTGTGACAGGTTAAGGTAAACAAGGAGGGGATTGAGAGTGTGTAGTAAACAGTTTGAAGGTAGTGATGAAGTTAAACCAAATCTACCTCTTGAAATTGAGCATGGCTTGAGTGTTGCCTTGATTATTATCGTGAGATTGGCCCCCTTTTTTATATCTTTGGAAGTGGATTATCTCATTTTCTTATTTTAAATTTATGAGTAGATAGATTAGATTTTGTGTCAACCTCCGCTATCTTTAGTATAAAATTGTCAGATGTTTTAGCAAGCAATAATTACTAAGAAAATGATAACTTAATCCTAAAAATAGCTAGAATTAAACATTCTGATCCGGTAAAAAAAGAGATCCACAATTTTCGTTGTAGGATGGCCATGGAAAAGAACAAGATCTAACAACCTAAAGATAGGTAAACCTTAATTTCAGTCATCACAACATCTAAATCGGTGCTTATAATTCCAAAAACTGTAGTATAAAAGGATGCATACCCTTCCTCCATAAATCATCGATCCCTTCAAGAGCTATTCAGATATCATTATTTCCTCCTGTGTCTCCTTTCTCTAATAAACGCAGGAGAAGGGATCTCCATTGACATAAGAGAAAGGAGTCACATTATCTATATATATAAAAAAAAAAAGAAAAATTCATCATCGTCGTCATCATGGATTCACAAAAGATGGTCTTCTCTGTTCTGTTGGTCACTGTCATGGCTTTTCTGTCTGTTGAAAAGACCAATGGACTTATTCACGTTGTTGGAGGAGGCGTCGGTTGGACTATTCCTCCTAACCCTAACTTTTACCAAAACTGGGCTAAGACTCGCGTATTTGGTGTCGGTGACGAGCTTGGTATGTAGGAGTTTTATCGTAGCATCACAGGATTTAACTTCTTAAAAAACTGGACTAAAACATAGTAGTATTATTCTTCATATACGTAATTACTAGTAGTATCTGATTTGATTTAATAAATGGTACGTTTAATTTTCTCTGCGTGCAGTATTTCCATTCAATGGCGGTTCACAAACCGTACAGCAAGTACACAAACTGAACTACGACCAGTGCAGCGTCGACGACTCACCCTTCGTCTCATACTACTCAGGACCCGTCAGGATGAAGCTCGACAAAGTCGGTGACTACTACTTCTTAAATCACATGGGTCTCTACTGTGAAAATGGCCAGAAACTCTTCATTAAGGTCGTAAATGCTCCTGGATCCTCTGGCAAGTTATTCGGAAGGAAAGTTCTAGCCCTTCCTGCTGCTGATCAAGCTAAACCAGCTGCAACCACCGCCAAGCACCCACCACCACACGCTGTCCCAGCCTCAGCCCCCGTTACTGACGCAGCAGCCACCGCCCCTGTTGCCGGCCCTAACGCAGTTTCAGGCCCTGAATCTGCCTCCACCACTGACGCATCGTCAGCCACAACTGACGGAGCTAGCACCGCCTCTGGTGGTGATAAAGCTGCAGAGGATAAGAAAGCTTCGGGGGCAGTGAGAATGACTATTGGAAGACTGCTTTTGTGTCTTCTGCTTTGGCTTGTTTGTGATGATGATGAGAATTGGACCAAAGCCATGATTACTGTCACGATGACGAAAAAAAAAAAACTCTGATGTACTACTAATCGAATAATTTTTCTTAAAACAAAGATTTAAGAATTATTGTGTTTCTAGATCAATTGTGGTGAAGAGACCGCGATGAGAAACCCCATGCAATCTGATGATTGCTTTTGGGTCTGAGTCTTCCCATGAAAACTTCCCAGGCATAACAGCAAAAAGACAGTCCAATCCTTACTCTAATTGAGCAGATTCATCAAACTAGGAAAACAAAAATATAAAAGCTGTGGAATCGAACATAAATGTCTGTAAATTGCCGTCTATCACAAACTCAATCACAACCAGTATTCATATAAAGAACACAAACAAATCTCCTTGTAACTACTTATATCTTCTTACTCCTTACAGATGAGTAGTCCGCAATTCTCTTCAGCCCGGAGTTCCCTAAGATGTGCCAGTATCTCTCGAAGAAGACCAATACCCTTATCTCCTTTATCCAGTGAGCTCACACAGTGCCTTAGAAACTCTCTGTCTGCTTCCAATGCATGTAACCGCCCGTAAACATGATCCATCTCCTTCACAATGGCTAAAAATTTTCTCTGCATTGATTCATCACCGAGGGGGGGCGCACCCCAACTGATGCAGGATTTCTTTGCTTCTGTACATTAATACCGTTGTCTGATGCACATTCTTGACCTGACTCTAGCATTGGAAGCAACTTCTGCGCAGCCAGAGCCATACTGTTTGACTGCACTATACACCCATCACCAGAGATCTGCAGGTTCACTTCTTTGCTGCATAAATCAATGGGGTTCATGGCGTCGCTATTCTCTTCTTCTCCTAATTCCTCACATTTAGCATCCGTAAGATTAAGCTCAAGTGGCTTGTCTTTTACTTCTCAAATTCATCCTCTTCACACAGTGTGTATAGCCCTCTTCCAGTTCTTTAAGCTGTTGCAGAATTGAAGTTCTTTCCTCCTCAAAATCCTCCAATGAACCATCAAGCATATTCCAGCTCTTCACTCGATCAAGAACATATCAACCGTAGTGAACACTTCACCAGTCAATTCATCCTCCTTGTACTCACACGTTCCTACCATCTCTTCATCAATTTCACCATTCATTTCATCGCTGGCAGACAACAATAACTGATCATCCTTGCGATCACTATCTTTAACGGTGCACCGCGATGATGAGCTTCTCTCACTTCTTGCTCTATTCTCTTTAATAAGCTTCATCTCCCTATTGCACATCTCGAGCTCCTCTTCAAGCTCCCTTTTCTCCTTCTCCCGCTTGATGACTAGCTCATTTAATAGTTGTAGTGCTTCTTGGTCATACTCGGCTTGCTCCTCCATCATTCTTTGGTACTGTAATGCCTCTGTCTTTATGGCTGATTTCTCTTCCTGAAGTCTTGTTATCATTGCCATCGTTTGGTTTGCAGAGACAGCTGAGGCATTCCTCTCTGCTTCTAGCTCCAAGGTAAGTTGACTTCTAGTATTTTTCTCGGATTCAAGGTCAGATCTCAGCCGGACTATTTCCAGATACGGATCCACAACGACAACATCGTGCTGATCACCCTGTGTTAAATTCTTAAATGGTTGCAGTGTGTTTCTGAGTCATGATTCGCTTGTGTTTTATCATGACTATATGATGAGAGTATTCCGTCTTGCAATTGACCTGACAAAAACTTCAGCCAAGCATTAGAATTTTCCGAGTATGGGCTCAGACCAACAAATTCACAAGATGTCTCTTTCTTACCATTTCTTCAGATGTATCTTTTTTTTTTTTTGAACAAGCAACACCAAACAAGTTTATTACCAACAAAAAGAGCCAGATTTTTTCCCTCGTTTCTACTAATGAATTGGTTTCTGGACATACAATAAGTAAACGAAAAAAATCTTATTCTATCAGGCAACAGACAACATAAAACAATTTCATTCCATCAGACCAATTAAAAGTCGGAAGTGCTCAACCTCCATAATAACACAATCGATATGCAATCTTTACCTGAACGGTTAACATCTATCTCTTCCTCAACATGTGTATCCAGATCAGCAGTCATGACCGAACACGTTTGCCATTCACTAGGTTTGATATCCGAGTTACAACAATTAGTTGCTTCTACCGCATGAGTTTCTGCTTCCAAAACTTCAATGCACTCGGTCTTCTTTCATCATTACCGTCACAAGAAAATTGACGCGGATCAAAATCAACTTTAGTAAAGTCCTGTTCCTCGATGGAATCAACATTAGCTTCTCTGAGTTAAATAGAGCGTCTGGGATCAGATACACCTGATGGAGACTGATAATCAGGGAATTTGTACTCATCTTCATTCTTGCTGTGATGATGTAGAGATTGAGGTATATCATCTCTTCACATGTATTTTCCTTCTGTGTGGCACTGTCCAATAAACCCTGGGTGAGAAAATCACAACCACGAGAGCAAAATTCTCCACCCCAGCTCTTACCACAGCAAGAACATTGCGATTTCATCAATCTATCGTCATCATCATCGTCCGTCGTGCTTGCTGCACTGATCTTCATGATCCGTGCACACAGGGAAGCGTATTGGCAGCAATGAGTTGGTGTGGACTCGGATTTCAGCCCGGAGAACACACAATCCACACACACATTCTTCGAATTAACCAGTTGTTTGTGGTTTGCGCAGTAGCTGAGGTCGGAGATCAGAGCAGAGTGGGTCTCACAGAAAAATGGGAATCATTTGAGGTGTTGTTAGGGGAGGAAGCACGAGGTTTAAAGATAGCAGTAGTGCACCAGAGGCAAGTTGGTTTGAGTCGGAAAATGTGGCGAATCTGTTGATGGAGTGGTAGAATAAGGAGTTAAGAAGGAGGAGTGATATGAGGATCCATTCCAGCATCGCGTGTGCTAGGACGGAGATGATCCGGTGCGTGCTTCTACCGATCTTCATTGAAAGGTTTGTACAGACCATGGTGGTTACTTTACTAATTCGCTTAACGAGGGAGGGCTAATGATAGGAAGAAACCATAGTCATTAGCCAGGTCGAGGTAACTCAGAGAAGGAAGTGTTAGTGGGGTGAAGGGTAGATGGAAGTTGAGATAGGCATAGAAAGAAGAGTGGTTTAAGACAATGGGAAGCGTTAAAAGGCATGGGAAAGTGAACAATGTGTGCAAGCAGAAATGAACGCCGGCTGTTAGAAATGTTAGGGGCAGCAGATTTGGAATTGATGAGATTACATACTAGAAGCCTATTGACAAGGTAATTGGTGTGGCTAATTGTAGCATTACGACAAATCAGCGAAGAGAAACTCAAAGCAAAAATGGAAATATGTAGAGACCGGACCGGAAGAAAAAAGTGTGAATTTGGCTGGAATGCACTAACCGGTGTACAGTGAACATTCAATAAGTGTAATTACTAGTAGCTAATTAGCTCCCGCCCATTATGGAGGTTCAGCTGGCAATCATCATAGTGGCCAGCATAATCATAAAATGGGGTTGGGTTGGGCCATAATAAAGGAGAGGAAACAGCAAAAAGTATAGGTTGGTCGTAGGATGATAATGACAGTAACAAGCGGGGGAAAGAATCATCACACAAATGGTGTAGACAGTAGACTGTAGAGTGTGGTGTGTGGGATCAGAAGATTCAGAACGTTCTTTTGAATTCTTAATTAAGGACAACTTTTCTATTTTGGGTCCCCAACTGCGCGACCATCCGCGCCTGTTATTGATTTTTCGAACATTATTTTTCGTCTCCTCCCCTCAACATGTTTGTAGGTTTTTTTTTTTACTACTATTGTTTATGTCATAGAATGTAGAACTCACGCTTATCTCGCACCTGTACTATAAATATGTGCTATCAAATGTATCACAAATGCTTCTGTAAATGTATATTTAAACCTAATCGAGATTATATGATCTTTTGTTTATAAATAATATCCTTTAAGTTGGATTTATTATTTATAGATTTAAGGGAGTTTATTACCTTTTATTGGTAGAATTGGAAAAACTTCAAAAAAGTGAGACTTTCTCCTAAAAAGAAGGGAGTTGTTGAAGGAGAAAATTTTGTTGTAACATCAACTAGACTGGTCAAACGAGTTATCCGGTCAGGTTTTGGATTATATCTATTCGGATCATTAATTTTTGGGTCGTTTCAAGTTCGAGTCATTCGGGTTCAGGTCAAATTGGGTTTGGGTTGTAATAGTGGCAGTTAGAATCGGGTTTTGATTATTTCGGGTCATGGTTAATATTCTTTTGAAAAAAACTATAAATAAATATATACCTAATTTCTATTAGAATATACTAGGGTTATCAATTTTGGGTTTTGGGTTGGGTTGACTTCCACTCGAACCTGACTTGTTCATATTTCACCTCAACCCAAAACCGACCCAAACCCGAAACGGGTAATGATTTGTCAACCAAAACCGATCCGACGACCCGAAATCAACCCTAAACCGACGTGACTACCAGAAATCAACCTAAAATTAAAAATATTGTACTATCAATACGAATTCGTCACAAAATCACCAAGACAATACAACATACATATAAAACCATCAAACATAAATGTTACATGATTGATATATTTGGGGTTATGTCGCATAACTATAAGAATATACATTTTCTTTCACTTTTTTAAAAAAATGTTTCAGGTTGCAGGTTGAAATTGGGTTGGCAGGTCAAACCCAAAACTAAACCGGTATTTTAGCAACCCAACCCTAACCCGACCAAAAATGTTTTCGGGTTGAAAATTGCAGCCCAAACCCGCATTTTAGCGTGTCAATTTTGGCTCGGATTTTGGGTTCATGTCAAGATTGACAACCCTAGAATATACTACACATAGATTACAAAAAAATTCAATACAATGAATATTCTGAATTTGTTTGGATATAATAAGGTTAAATAAGCTTTTTTGTCATATTTATTTAGGTCATTCATGTTTGGGTCAATTTAGGGTCACTATTATTTCATGTTATTCAAGTTTGATAAAATTTTAATTATTATTATTTCTAGACATTTCGGGTTATAAAATTTTAGGTCATTTCGGATTCAGGTCATTTTGGATTTAACCCAATCGGGCTTCAGGTTTATTATGTTTAAATATTTTTAGGTTTTGGTCGGTTGTTTCGAATTCGGATCAAATAGCCAGGTTTTCGGGTTGGGTCAAATTTGACAGCTCTAACATCAACATATAGTGTAGTGATCAATGTGTGTGTGATTGTTCAAAGTTATTGAACAGATCATATGAGAAGTTTCAAAATATAATAATAAGATTAATAGCGAGGTATTTTCTTCTAAACACTTTATGTCTCGTTTCTCTCTCTTCGCCAGTCTAATAATGAGTGTACTTCACATTACGAACTTCACCTTCTAGTTCATAAATTGGTGGGGAGAAAATGTGGGACCTTAACTTTTAACATAGTGGGAAATCATCCCGTAAATAAATAAAAAACGAGAAAATTCACAATATACCCTTTTTTCTTTCATAATTCACAATATATCCCAATTGGTTTTCGTAATTCAACTTTAAACATGCTTAAATGTTTTTCAAAATTGATGAAACTTTACATGGACGATGCTAAAGTGTTATAATTTGGTCCAATATCAAATTTGAAGTTTTTAAGCTCACATGTGACCTGTGGGACCTAATGAAAATTGTGACATGTTCATTGGGTCCCACATGTCACATATGAGCTTAAAAAACTTTAAATTTGATATTGGACCAAAATATAACACTTTAGCATTGTCCATGTAAAGTTTCATCAATTTTGGACAACATTTAAGCATGTCTAAAGTTGAATTACGAAAACCAACAGGAGTATATTGTGAATTACGAAAGAAAAAAGAGGTATATTGTGAATTTTCTCAAAAAAATTAGTTGATTATCTCGATGTATCAAAAACCCATATCCATAATTTGATACAAAAAAATTGATTAAGAGTGAGACTTGCCTAACAAACTGTTAATATTCTGCATAAATGCATACCGTTATAATGTGCGATGACCGTCCAAATAATCAAATCAATACTCTACTAAAATGGCAATAATATCACTCACACAGTTTCTTCTGAACCTCTTCCATAATATAATAAAGAATTGCACTAAGTCTATGTCCATGGGCATACCGTTTGCATTGATTTATCAAATATTTGCCACTTTGTTCAAGAGACATTAAATCAAACATATAAAATATTCCAGACAAAGCGACTTCCAATCATCGGCCAATCTGTGGGAAAAGAGCCCAACAAAGCAAAAGCGTCAGTCCTCCACTATTGGGCACAAGCGAAGTACCATGTATACTGTTCAAAGGTAGGCTTTAAGCAAATCCAACGCGGAGCGAGTCTCGATACAGCCCATCTCGACTCAAGTAGTAGTATGAGGTATGTGTGTCGTCCTGAAAGCCCATCAATGTTTCTCAAAGTGATTTATGAGTTTTTTTGTTTGTGTTTTTTTAGGTATAGTTTTTTCCCACTTTGTAGTCGCCAATGTATATGCAGCATTGTCCTCTTAGCCACTGACCTTAAATGTATATGTAGGTTTTATTTGAATAGAGAAAAACTGACCTTCGAATAAAACTAGTTAGGTTTGTTTTTTTTATAGTTGAGGCACGAGACCTAGTACACCGTAAAGCGGGACAATAACAAAACCAAAAACAAAAATACCAAAAACAATCAAGAGCCACAAACACCCATACCTTTCTAGATCTATCCTTTCTACCTACAATGATGTTATCCCATCCCTTAACACTAAGTTCTTGCTCTACTCTTATCTCTCCTAGCAACCTTACTAGCACGAGAAAATTTGCTAAAACCCAAGAGACATTTCTTAGGCCCCACCTCTCTTCTGGATCTAACTCTAGAGGTGGTCCGCGAACAGCTGTCATAATCAGCCCCTGCTCCGTCCTTAGAATTCTGACTTCTCTTGCGAGCGCAATCTCTTTGATCGCGGTTGATGCCTTCGAGATTTCTAAGGCATGCCCCTTGTCGCGAACGTGACAGTCAAGATCTTTGGCAAGCAAAAGAGTTTGCCTTGCTTCTTCCTTGATGTACTCTCATCAGGGTCCACCGTCGGCCCAGAGGAACCTCTAATAGGCTCAAGCCAAGGGTAAATTTTGGATCTTCGAAGAGGCTCCGAAGGTCGTCGCCTTCCCCTCCCTCCTCTATCTACTCATTTTGAGGGCATCCGGTAGCTCGATCATCAGGGCTAAAGACAAAAACATCATCATCAATACCGGAAACACGCTCGACCTCAATCATTTCATGATTAAAAGTCTTTCCACACCCCTTACTATCTACTAGCGGACTATCCCGACCATTCCTTACAATTTCATCCGCAATTGGATCAAGACCTTCCACCTTACTGCCCAACGGCTTCCGAATAGAGAGGCGCTCGATCAATATTATCCACTACTCCAACCCGGGTAACATTAATGGGGGCAGTCAAGGGGACCGGGTCAGGATTAGGCCCATTATGCTCCTCAAGGGGGCCCACTCAAATCACGGGACGATCGGGTTGCATCAGTCACCGCCCCCACCCATAACCTTGGCCCCACACCCATTCTGAACATGACCTTGCGTGGGTAACCAGACCAAAACCCATAGTACGGGCCCAACCATCCTGATACACGGTATATAGACCGCTTTAAGCCCAACCTAGGGCTTTCATTCCTACTACAAAACCAACATACTCCTACGTCGCATTAATATCCCCACCAAACAGCCCTGCATCTCCCACCTCGAGATTTAAATGCGCTGCACTATTCGTAATTCCCGACACCAAATTTCCAACTACAGCATCGTGACCCTTCCCTTCCCAGAGACAAATGTGATTGAACATGCGCGGTTGGGGTCGCCTTCGGCATCAACGCGCATAATTCAATTTTGGAACAAGAGCCATCCAGCACCACCTCAAGCTCAACAGAGAACTCGGGCCGCCGACTAGGATCTCCACCAACATGCTCCATCGAAGAATCAGACTTTACCCCGTCCCACTCTATAGAATGACTGGACATTTGACAAATTCCCTTCGCACTTATTTCCAGGTGCTGAAAACGGCACCGACTTATCCCTCCTACTCCCTTCATCAAGCCCATTCGCAATACCTCTAAATGACGAATATTTCACCCGTCGAGGAAAAAGTCTAAAACCTAGGAACAAGCGGCCATGGATATTATCCACAACTTCCGTAACCCGAGCATCATTCTCGAGTTTGACCAGAGCAAAGGCCAACAGATTGTTGCGGCGATGCTTCCTGGAAATGAAGATGCTAACAATATTGGCACCCAAACGAAGGAGCCATCGAATGGCTCTCTCAGCCACTTTCCTACTTAGGTTGTCGATGAACAGTGAACCCTCTCCTCCAGAGACGACAGACGAATCGTCGTCACCTCCTTCCTCTTTCGAACCAGCTGCACGATTCCAGCTCAAACCCACTGGCCTACCACACCTCCTAGAACGAGACCTCACCGAAGCGCAACTAAGTAGGCGAGAAGCTCGTAAGACCTCCGCCGCTGACAGAATCCGACACCCACCTGACCGACAGGCTACTCTTAGACTGCCTCCGAGACCGCGACCCTGGAAAAACATCTCTGAGAACACCTCCTCTGGAAAAGTACCTCTGAGAGTAAACACTTGGTGGAAGGCTTTTCCTCTTTCTGGTAACACCATTGTGGGTTTAACGTCTTTGAAGGACTTTGTGTGAAGCATGTGGTAGGGGGTTGTGATTTTGGACTAGGAAGTTTGGCTGCTGTATTATTTTTGTGATTTGCTGTTGTTCGATGTCTGTAGCTTTGATCTTTAGGTTGTAACATTGAATGGTGGGGTACTCTTTTTCTTCCTGGGCTTTTTCCCACTAGGTTTTGCTTAGGGAGGTGTTTTAACGAGGCCCTTTCTATGCCACTCGCTTTTCATTTCAATAATATGCTTTATGCCACAATTATCAAAAAAAAACTTGGACAATGTCAATTTCTTGCGTATCCAGAAGATCAATCTGGATTGCGAGGTCTGCTACGCAGCCACTCCCGTTCCTTTCTCGCCCTCTCCTCTCCTCTCTTATTGTTATAAACAGTGGCGGACCCAGAGATTGAAAATTATGGGGTCACTGACAAATAAAAATTTCTATAATTAAATTTTATGACATTTATGGGGTCACTAAGACATAAAATATCTACTATTTTATAAAAAACTACATTAAAACTTACTATAATTAATTTTTTTTACGAAAGTCATGGGTCACGTGACCCCACCTAGATCCGCCCCTGGTGATAAACTAGTTAGGTGAAAATAGACGTGGACTCAAAAGAGGAAAAAAGGAACAGTAAACCAATATAGTTTTTTTTTTTAACTAAAACCAATATAGTATTATTGATATGTGTTACAGTAATATATAATAATCTTTTACTGAAAAATGAAAACTAAATGGTGAAAGCGCTAACAGTTAGAGAAAAAACCCTATCGCATTCTTTTATATAGTGGTTGTCAACTAGTATTGGTTTTGTCCACGTGTACCTGTAACTAGTAACAATATTCGAACGAGAGTGACATAGTTTATGGCCATAAGTGCATAGATATTTTTAGCATTTTTAGGGTGGTATTTAGGGTGTTTGGGTAGTGAAATACCCCTAAATTAATTTATTAATTTAGGGGTTTTTTTATTAAACTTTAATAATACTACTCCCTCCGTCCCACCTTGACCGTCCTGTTTACTATCTGGACATGTCGTTTGACTTCAATTTTTAACATATAAGAAAAAATTAATTTTGAAAATTTAAGTTTTGCATATGATTCCTTAGATGATAAACTATATAATACAAAATTCAGTTTTATAAAATTATTTTACCTTATCTGTTTAATTATTGAGATGGAAAAACGTGTCAAAAAGCAAACAGGACACTTATGACGGGACGGAGGTAGTGTAGTATAAAGTATTAAATTATATATGGAATTATGAATATTAAATTATTTTATGGAATTATGAATATTAATTATATTATTGGAATTGGGAAATTATTTAGGGGTTTTCTCCTATTTAACCCTAATTATTATATATTATTTATAATATTATGAATTTAATAATAAGATTTATAAGTCAATAAATCTTGGGAAAATTTCTAAACACTCCAAATATATTATAAAGATTTTAGGAAGTGTTGGAACATTGTTTGAAACATAAAAGTCAATATAAAATTCTAGAAACCTTAAAGCTTATTAAGCCTTGATAGAGTTGACTTTTTGAGAATGGTCAAACCAGGCCATGAAACCTATACCAATAAATAGGTTATGGAAAACCATGAAGATCGATAAAAAGAACGTCAAAAACGGATCATCCTAGCCAAAGTTATGCTAGATTGAAGTTTTGAATCAAAAATTTGAAAGTTGCCACGTGTCAAGCTCACAGGCGCCAGGACTTAAAACGATTCTGGAATCCCTGAATTTCGATAACAGAATTCATGATTTTTCCCTAACTTTAGACGGCTATATCTTATTCATCTCTCCATATTTTCAATGCCGTTTTCTTTGTTGTCTTCTCCTACATTCCCTCTAAACAACTATAAACTCATACAAACCCTAACTCTTTCTGAATCAACGGAAAATCGAGTCAAAGTAGCCACCCTGCAAAAACTGAAACTGCAATTCCAGATTTCTCTTCGAAACAGGTAACTTCAATCAACCATAACTTCTTCGCTACTCATCCAAATTCCATGTTCTTTAGCTCGTTTTGAAGAGCTCTAATTCCTCTAAAACTTTCATGTTTATGGTTTAAGCTAATTCTCAACCGATTGGAAGGGAAAGTTGTTTAAATTTCGGTTTCACCAACACATAAAATCATACCGAAACAGAGAGGTAAACTCGTGATTTGTGACTTCAATTTCTTTCTGTGTGGTGTGAGTTAGGTTTAGTTCTTGCTATCAACACGTAGATCTAAGTTTGCTCTTTCCAATGAGCCCTTCACTACTAAAAAGTTGTCATTTACAAACGGAAATTGCATAGGGAATTCCTTCCGTTGGTAATTGTCAACGGAATACCAACGAAACATTACCAGAGTTGATTAGCGTGACTTTCCATGTAAAATGGCAACGGATTACATACCAACAAGTTGTCTATAAAATTCATATGTTCCACCTTATTTACGAACAAGTTGTCTATAAAATTCACTTATTGATAAATAAAAATAAAAATTAATTAAATTTTTACATACAGATTATAAGTACTTTGGCAATGTGATGTAATTTTTTAATATAAAAATTATAAACGGAAGAATCCGTTGGCAATTTCAGCAAAATTAAACAGCGCGCGTCGTATTGCATATTCTCTTTCACCCTAAACATATTCTTTCACCCTAAACATATTCTGCCGAATTACTTGCTTCCTTCTTCCGTTCAGTGCGAGCGAGACTTTTCGTCGCCATCGCCACCACCTTCACCACCATCCCTGGCCGCGCTTCTGTGCAAGAAATTCGTGTCGCTGGAGGTTGTGGGCGTTGTTGACAGCGAGCGATTGACGGTGCCGACCGAATTGAGAGAGTAGTCATTATGCACATCGAGCCTGAAGGTGGCGGAGCAAATGCTGTTCGACTGAGTGTGGCGGAGCGAAACTGTTTTGCTGCAAATTTCGACCAGGTATACCTTCTAACCTTATTTAGCTTCGATTCTACGTGGATATGGTTAGGGTGTACATTAATTCAGTATTCGGAGAAAAAGGTCACGCATTGTCGATTTAAGCAAGAGTATGGAGTTTTGATGCGCTTAATTTTCACTGTTCCGCCCTATCCCCTGTTTGCTTGGTCTGATTAAGTGAGTTGTTAGGATATATTTATGCAGTGATAGCTTTGGTTAACAAATCTGAATTGGGTTGGGTAGTTCTGCGGTCGTCCTCTTACGAATGTTTTTTTTGTAATATATTCAGGGCGGTGAAATGTAATTCTACATCTTGCACTTTGGTTCGGAGGTGTCTGTGATGATAACCAACGAGGGTTTTGATTTTTTTAGTAGTGATTCTTAAAACATTGTAAGGCAATCGTGCTAATTGAAATTACTTCCAGACCAAATTGGCATTGTTCAAATCTTTGGCAATGATACAAGCACTGAGTAGAAAATCAAGAGACCTCCTTGGAGTTTGAAGTTTGAGCTAACTAAACCGATATTTTTCTTCTTTCTTTCCTATGAATCTAAACTTTACTTTTTCATTCTTTGCTAGGTATAGAAGGACGGACATCCCAATTGGGATTATTTTTATATAACTGAATACGAGGTTTTTAATCTAATCACATACGGTGGTTAAATTTTGCAGCTTAATCTATATATACGTAGTGCTTTAAGTTGCTAATCTAATCACATTACATCTAGAGAACATTGTTTGCTTTATAAACTAGTAAGATATGTAATTAGCATGATGAACTGATTAGCACTTGTCCGCTTTAACTGATTAACTTGCATTTAAACAAGCTTCCTTGTCTTACTCGTAAATTTTGGATATATTGATTTTTTTTTATAAGTGATATATTGATTAACTTGTATTTTAAAAACCTTCCTTGTATTAATCGTAAATTATGGGTGTATTGGATAACTTGAATTCAGACAAGCTTCTATGGCTTATTACATGCTGATTAATTAAATAAGATGATGTGAACCTAAAGACTATAATGATTTGCATAGTATCTATTTGTTCTTTTCATTAATTATTATACTAATAACTGTATTATTTGTTAGTTTAGACATGGCTTCTGATAGAGAATGGATGTACGCATCAGATAGAATACAACGTGGTAGAGTCACTAAACAGTGGTTGGAATAAATGGAAGATGCGCCACTTGGTGGATGATGATGTCTATAAGCGTGGGAGGAAAAATGGAATGAAGATTCATATAAAAAGCTCTATGAGATTAAATCATAAAAAGTAGATCAGAGCACGTCCCTGGAGGTGGAATATCCACTCACTCTTGTGGTTCCTGATCCATTATCGATCACAAAGAGGCAATGGTATGCTATATGAAATCTTTACAAAGTTTTTTTGTCTTTCCTATGTTGTCCTATAGAATTTGCTGGATGTTTTTGTTGTGTGCTGATTGAGACATTCACTAGTGGAAAAAATGTTTTTAACCACGGAAATTTTGCCTATATACCACGGTTCTAACCGTGGTTTATGCTCGCGTCGTATATTGACAAATTGAGATAAACGACGGTTCATAACCGTGGTTTAAAGTGAGCGAAAAAACCACGGTTTGTCGAAACCGTTTTAAGACCCCTTCTCCCGCGAACATTCACTGACTTTATACCACGGTGAGAGTCTGAACCGTGGTATATAGTGCATTATAAATGACGGTTTTACTAAAACCGTGGTATAAAGTCTATAGAAATCAACGATAAACCACGGTTCTACATATAACCGTGGTTTATAGTCTGCGATTTTTTCCCAGTTCGCCGGCGCTTTAGCGCCGCCGCCTTCGACGTAATTTCTCAACAGAGAGCGCAATCAGAAGAGAATGAACAGGCCAGAACATGTATGTTACTTGTTTGTGTATTAGGGTGGCTAATAATGAGTGAAGTTACATTAGGTTCATTTGTTCTTCGGTAGGTTGCAAAATTACCGTGAAAGAGAAGAATGAGAGGAGGGCGAGCGCCGGTTAGGGTTGCACAAAATTACCGTGAAAAAACAAGAGGCGCAGAGCATGTCATTGTTCGCCGGCGATTTACAAAAATTACAGAGGCGCAGAGGATGTCCTTGTTCGCCGGTTAGGTTGAAAAATTAGAGAGGCGCAAATGTGTTCCTTGTTTCCAGTAGGGCGAAGAGCATGCATGTTCGCCGGTGGGTTGAAAAAATTACAGTGGCGCAGAAGAAGAAGAAGAAGAAGGAGAAGAGTTGCAGAGCATCCTTGTTCGACAGGTAGGTTGTAAAAGAGTGAGGAGAAAATATATATATAAAAGAAAGAGAAAGAGCCGCGTTAATTTTCGGAGAAAATTTGCATGCACGTGTACACTATTATACCACGGTTTTTAACACCGAACCGTCATTTAAAGTTTTTTGACCACGACTAAAAACGACGGTTTTGACAAAACCGTGGTATATATAAACCCTATATACGACGGTTCTCCAAGAACCGTGGTATATTCACTCCGGCATGTACTATATACCACGGTTGCCCTGAAACCGTGGTATATAACTAACCTATATACGACGGTTCCGGAAAAACCGTGGTATATGCGCTCTGGTATGCACCTTAAATGACGGTTTCTATTAAAACCGTGGTTAATAAACTTTAAACCACGGTTTTCCATTTAACCGTGGTTTAAACGCCGTCATTAAAACATTTTTTCTACTAGTGATTGTTTATTCGCATATATGGTATGAAACTAAAAACATGGACTATTTTAAAAGTAGGGGAGGTTATGGCGATTTTTTTCAGGAAATGAACAGGTTGATTTGATTTTTACTATTACTCTTTGGTACAATAATGGTTTGCTATTTCAATTGGTAATGTCTAGATAATTTAAGGGATTCGCTATCAGCAAATGTGTAGTAATGTATTGATTCATTTGATCATTGATCTTTGGAACTGTTGGTATCATGTTGAGTTGTTTAACTTTTGGATAATTAGTGGCTATTGATCATTTTAGTTTGTACTTATTGCAGAAGCGTACGAGTAGTGGAATAGAACCTTTGGCATTTGAGTTGTTTAAACAAACTCATACAACAAAGAATGAGCATGGAGAGACAATATGTATGTTAAAAGGCACAGAAGGTGGCGATAAGTAGTTTACTTACATAATAATCAAATATTTATTCAATTTTATGTTCTTATTCTTTTAATTATATTATCTTTTGTATGAAAACTCGAAGGATAATTACGTTGAAGAATACAATTCAACTCAAAAAGATGGTGACGCCGCACATGGTGAAGGGGAATGGAGGAAGCAAGGTAGAGATGGTGGTGATGAGCATTTGGGGACTGGTGGAGGAATATGAGGTGCATCATGGGTCAATTCTTACTTTGAAAGTATTATATGAAGATGAAGTGTTTTGGGTGTAATTACAAAAAAACAACTAGTGTTCTATCACTTGTCTTGTTTGATAACACTAATATGGATTGTGTTATGGTTAAGCCATTGACAATGAATGATGTAGGATCATATCTGTTTTGAAATCAATGAATCTGGCTGCTTTTTTATTGATTGTATTAATTTTCAGGTCACTACTGGTTTGTAGACAATTACAAATATATTTTTTAAAAAGAAATGAAATGCCAACGGATTGCCAACGGACAACCTTGTCTATAAATTTTTAGGGATGATGCAACATTACAAACGGAACATAACCGTTGGCAATTGCAAAGGGAACATCCGTCTGCATTCCGTTGGTAAAAGCATTTTGGCGGACAAACTTGGTCCATTGGCAATTTAGGCAATCCGTTGGCAATTTGCCAACGGAATATCAGATATCCGTTGGTAAATAAATTACCAACAAGCTGTTTGCAAACAACCGGTTTTTGTTGGTATTCCGTTTGCAATACTAATTGCCAACGGAATACATACGGATTTGTCCCTTGGGAAATGAAGGTTTTCCAGTAGTGCTTACTCATAGCCTAACTCTTTTTGTACTGCTAGTTATAGATCTTCGAAGTTGGCACCACGAACTGCTCAAAGTTTATATTTTTTCCAGATTTCCGATTTCGAAATCACTAAATTCGCACAACTCCGGTGAGTCTCCGATCAAATTGCTCCGATATTGCTGTTCGTAGTCATGTTTCCGACCTAATCCATGTTCCAATTTAGTCAATTACGTGTTAGATTAGGAGAATTTGATAGAATTGCTGTCGAATCGAATTCTGTAAACAATATGAACCCTAACTTCGATTTGAATTCGAATCCCATCGTATACTGCATAATAATTGGGGAAACCGGTATAATTGGAACCGAAATTTGATTACGAAACTATAGAAACAAGAATCACTCGATTTCGTTCTGTAGATTGTGAGAAAAACGAGAATTAGTACTCGGGTTGGAATTCAAACTCGCTGATGAACTAGGAGTACAGGAGCCGTTGATTTCGTTTTAAAGGATTTGGACGTCCGAGATTAGATCTGGTAATTTAAAACTGTTTTAAGTTTTTATAAATTTCAGTAAATAACCCTAACTTGTTGAATTAATTTAAATACCTTCCCGAAGGTATTTTGACTTTAAATTTTAACCATAGATTCCTTATTTAATCTAGTCTATTTTGATGTAAATTAATATGGTTTTGGAGTTTTTAAACGTAAGTTATGATTTTTGCAAGTTACGGGTTTTCTGGAATTATTTGGCCAAATTAAAAAGATATTTTTTATGAAATAAAAATTTTATAATACGTCTAAAATGTTATAGTTGCTGTATATTAAATTTGGGAATTTTTGGGAACTGGAAAAAGGTTTTAAAAATTGTGTTTATGAGTTTTTCATAAGAATAACCTATAATATAAGGTTTTTAATGTAACCAAAAATTAAAGTATGGTTTGTTAATTAACTTTTAAGCTGGGGAAAATAAAGGAAACTAAATTAACATTTTATAACAGTAAGTTTATAAATTTTTGGGTATTAGTTTTTATGAGAAGTGAAATTATTTACATTTATGTATATATATACTTATATGGTAGATTTAAAAATAGGAACTTATGTTAAAACAAGGAATTTAATTATTTTTACGTTTTATTTATTATATTATATGGGAGTTAATATTTTTAATTTAAACTAAGGAAATATATATATATATATATATATATATATATATTTATACATATATATAAAAGGAATAAATAGTAACTTAGGTTAAATCAAGGAACTAAATTAATCTACATGTATATTAGTTATATAATATGGTGGTTAATAGACTTAATTGAAACTAAGGAAATACTTTATTTATAAACCATATTTTGGATATAGATATGTGTAAAGGTTAATATAAATGATTAAATGCAATAAAACTAAATAAAGGATGTTTGGAATTAATCCTAATAAATACACATAAAATAAATGAATAAATAAAAGGAATAAAGTACCTTATAGAAAATATAATGTGAAGGAATTATGAGTTAAACTAAACCTCTGCATGATACTAATAAAAGAATATTATATGAGGTGTTATTAATTTATGGTTATGGAATTGAGTTTTGAGTTACCCTTGAATTTCTAAGATTTATATAAACAGTATTAAAATACATGTGTATATTTAGTCAATGACCACAATGTAAATCTATAATTGGGTTAAGAGATTAATAAGTTGGAATTTAGGAATATTTGTGATTAGTTTGCATAAAGGGTTACACAAATAGATCTTATTATATAATTAATAATAAAATGAATGGAATACTTTTACATTTAAAAGTTCTTATTATATAAATAATAATAAAATAAATGAGACACTTTTACATCTAAATGTGAAGAGGATTAATAAGTCTAGATTTAATCATTTCTTAATATTTATAGTATTGAGTAATAGCTTAATATTTTAAGAGGAAATGATTAAAAGGATTATGATATAAAACTGTATTAAACTATGATTTGGAAATTTATCTAAATAATAATCCTTAAGTTTCTTGGCATTAGATAAGCCATATGAAATACACTTGTAACGTTTGTTACCAATACTTAGGTTGTGAGTTTACAATTAAGTGGAGTATTTAGTGGTTAGAATTCATAGAAGGTTTGTAAATAGGAATTTGATACTTAAAACCTTAAAACCTTTAGTTAGACGAAACTAGGTTATATAAGAGATCATACTGGTCTACTTTACAACATTGAAAAATATTAATATAACATTTGAACATAAGGTATGGGGATTTTTCAGAATATATTAACTTATTTCATAATTAACAATTTCACTTTGGAATCGGAGTTTAACTCTTAGATAAATTCTACCTTATGTTAAGATGTAATGTTATCCAAAACATAAAAAAATAGGGAATTGATTTATTAAGTTGTCCCTTTGAAACTTTAGGTTTGTAAACAGTTTAAAACGTATTTAAGACTTAAGTTTATTAAGGTTTAGTACAAAAGGATTATACATAGTCTATAGAGTGAATGGGTGTAAAAATAAAATATTTAGGAGATTAAAGGTAAGTAAGGATACATAAAGGTTTATTTAAACACCTTATTGTATAGGTAACAATTAAGCAAATAATGTACCTCGTGAATACTAAATGTAAGAGTTTGATAAGTCTAAGTTCACTACAATATAGTTGTTTCAAGATGAAAAGTAATTTAACATCTTATATCAAGATTATTAGCTGGATGTAATAAAAAGTCTTTCTGGACTAAAGATAAGATAAATGAGTTAGTAACTCAATTAGGTTATGATATAATGCGTCTACAACACTATGGTTCCAATATACAAGATGTAGATCTTAATGAAGTTAAGGGGAAAACTTAATCACAATGGATTATCTAGTAGATATTGATAAAATACATAATCATTACATTGTGAATTAATGGTATAGTATTCTAAGATAAACCTATTATAGGTCATGAGACGATGTCTATTCTAAAGTAAGAATAAAAGTATTGAGCTTAAGAATTGTTATTGAAATTCTGAGATGGGTTGAATAACATATAATGCACTTATGTTATAAAGGTCTTTAATGTAAGAATTATGGTTAAGTATGGGTAAAGTGGATAAGGGTGGAACAATTAACAAGTGTTAATAAAATACTTTCGTTGGTCTTACAACCTTGGGGTATACAACATCCTAAGACAAGTCAAAGGGTATACATAACATTTAAGTGAGGGCTTAAAAGACAATTGGGACTTAGGAATATGAGTGAGGAGTTTATTTAAGCTTAACGTAGACTACAAGTGATTGATGATAGACTACCTTTAATATTCTTCAGAGTATAGTTGATTGTTTGCGCAAGTTGACTAGAACTGCTACAGCATTATCCAGGTACAATTTCTCGTACTCAGCTTGTTGTGTTTTGGACTCTGTGGAATGTTTTGTACGATTTCTCGTACTCCGATATTTTTGCTGATTGACTTGTGGAATGTTTTGGAAAACGCTAACTGACTTTAAGAGGAACTTCTAAAAAGGAAATGGTTGTGTGACTGACTCATCTTGTATGACTAACTGAGCCTTGGATGTGGAACTCAGTTGGGTATTGGTTTCTTCTATTTGGTGTCCCGTTAGACATTGACTGCTTAGGGTTTACGCTTCTGCACTCTGTAGGACTGAGTGTTTTGGTATTGCTCTGGGTAGTTGGTGATCTAGTGGGAATTTGGAAAAAGGTCAATCTTGGAAATCTTTCCTTCGGCGTGCGCGAGTCTTTAATGGTAACAGCAGGGGGCTGTATATCCCTCGCCCATAGGGGCATTGATATTTGACAGCAGGGGGCTGTATATCCCTCGTCCACTAGGACATTTTTATTATGACAGCAGGGGGCTGTATATCCCTCGTCCATACGGACATTGATATTTGGCGGTGGGGGCCATCTCTCCCAGTTGAATTATTCCACTCTTGAGTTGTTGATTCTTGGATCTATTTCATCATTCCTAGTCCTTTGTGACTACTTAAGTCTTTCTCTTCTTAACCAGAATTGGTTCTAACATCAACAAATGATGCTTACTAACTATGTGGTGTGACTACTTAAGTGGATGACTTGGTTTGGAAGTTCTCTATCTTTGTCTTGTTTTCTTTTCTCTTTAACTTGATTGTTTTGAAGTGCTTTATCTCTGTTTTACTTTTAAGAGTTTGTTTTCATGTTACTGTTTATTTTGAAGAGTTATGTTTTATAAGTTTGTTTTTGGAGAATTGTACCAGTTCCATTCCAGGGAACTGACTCACCCCTCTCGGGGTGGGCTGCTTGGTTTCATCTTGCAGGTACAAATTGATTTACAGGTAGCCACGACGAGCATGAGTGATTGGGACGGGATTAGGTTTATGGAGAGCGAATGTGTTTTATTATTGTTATGTTAATGTTAAGTTTTCTCGAAGTTCAGACCGTAACTTAGTTAATTGTAATGGTTGTAATTGGTGAGGTTGGTACCGGGTGTTTGGAGCCCGATGGTCTGTAGCACATTTAGCTTATTTTCCGTTGTTGTTTATTATTATAGGGGTGTTACAGGTAGGGTAATCTTTTTGGCATTAGTTATACACTTTATATTGTCGTTACTACTGACTCGACAAGTTTTTAGGGTTTGTGGTTTAGGGTTGCACTACAAACCCCAAAAATGCCTTCGATGTTTTAGATTTCCTAAGGGGGTTTTTAGGGTGTTTGGGGGTAGGGTAATTTTTTGGCATTTGTTCTACACTTTATATTGTCGTTATTGACTTGACAAGTTTTTAGGGCGTGGTTTAGGGTTAAGGGTCGTTAGACCCTAAACCTGTACTACAAACCCTAAAAATGCCTTCGATACTTTTTACTTTCCTATGGTGGTTTTTAGAGTGTTTAGGGTTAGATTCATTTTATTAATGAATAAGGTTTTTATTATTAAAGAAGATTCATTTCGCTAATGAATAAGATTCACTTTAATATACCTAATATGTACTCATTCTAAAAAAATAAAATTTTAAGTTTACCAAAACATATCCATGATGCATATTGTTTTGAAGAGTACAAAAAATGATGAACAATGGTATATTTTTTTATTTTTACACTTATATTTTGTAAGTTATAATTTTTTAAAAAATACAATTTCTCTCTCCTAATAACAAAACCAAATTAGCCCCCGGCGAGTGTAGTTTTTTTTCTTTTTATTTCTTCTATGTTTCTTCTCTTAATTTTTCCTTGGAAACTCTCGATCTTTTAATATGACTCCAGTGCCTTTGAATATGACTCCAGCGCCTAGGGGTGTTCATGGAAAACCGGAACCGTCAAACCGGACCGAAACCGGTGAAACCGAAACCGGAAACCCGGTTAACCGAAGTCGTTTGCCGGTTCGGTTAACCGAACCGTTTAGTTTCCCGGTTCCGGTTACAGTTATTGATTTTGACGAATCCGGTTAACCGAAAAAACCGTTTAAAAGCATTTAATTTATTAATTTTTTTTAATTTTGTTTTGAGTATAAGAATAAAACTATATGGTTAATTATTAGATTTACCTAAAATAAATATACAATTATAAAGTTAATGGTTAGAATTATACCAAAACCAATAAAATCGTATCAAAATCGGCGGCTAACCGGTTTAATATCGCACCAAAACCGGGAAAAACCACACAATTGTTTACTAATATAAGAAAAAAAACACATAATCTACATCATTTCGGTTAACTTTAAACCGGTAAAACCGCACTGAAACCGACGGTTAACCGGCCCGGTTAACCGCTTCTAAATGAACGGTTACGGTTATCAAATTTGACTAACCGACAATCCGGTTAACTGAAAAACCGGTTAAACCGGTTATGAACACCCCTGCCAGCGCCAAGCTCCCCATTCTGAAATTAAATCAAAGGGAAAATTGCGCCGTCAAAATTAAAGAAGTGATGCCCTGTATTAGGTAATTCAGTTACTATCACATTGAGCTGATCGTAACATAAGATAACATGTATGAATTGCTTACCCGATTTGATATGGAAGAAGTATGACAAACGGGTTTAATAGATTTTTAGATGGGTTGGACACCAACTGAACAATTAAAAAAAGGGAAAATTCACGATACACCCCTGTTTTCTTTCGTAATTCAATATACCCCTGTGATTTTAGTAATTTAACTTTAAACATGCTTAAATGTTGTTTTAAAATTGATGAAATTTTACATGGATGAGGCTAAAGTGTTATATTTGGTCCAATATCAAATTTGAAGCTTTTTAAGCTCACATGTGACCTGTGGGACCCAATAAATATGTGACTGTTCATTGGGTCCCACAGGTCACATGTGAGCTTAAAAAACTTCAAATTTGATATTGGACCAAAATATAACACTTTAGCATCGTCCATGTAAAGTTTCATCAATTTTGGACAACATTTAAGCATGTTTAAAGTTAAATTACTAAAATCACAGGGGTATTGTGAATTAAGAAAGAAAACAGGGGTATCTCGTGAATTTTCCCTTAAAAAAACTAGGCCAAACTTGATTAATCCAAAAATTAAAAAATCTAGACGACAAACACTGTAAACAAGTTCAACCACGTGTATAAAGATGGTCATTAGCCAGCGCTGCCCCAAGGCAAATACGATGCTGCGGACCGTCCACACACGTTTAGGAATAGGAATGAGAGGATGATAGGCAGTCCCAGTCAGCTGGTGACTGGACCATTTTGTTGATTGGGTGTTTTTTTTTATTATATTAACTTTAAATAGTTGTAACTTTTATATATAAGTCCAAAATAAAAATAAAAATATCATTATTCATCTAAATTCAAGCTCTTCAAAACAAGATCAGTCATGGATATGTTTTGACAACTTTAAAAAAAATTTATTTTAACATGTATATGATGATACACTAAATCATAATATAATTCATTAATTTTAATATTATGATTCATTAAAATTGATATTATGATTCATTAACTAATAAGTGGTAAATTAGCTAATAAACTTCGAAATCGATATTATTATTTTGTAGTGTATTATTATTGTATGGTGTACGTTAAACTTTATACGGTGAATCATGTATTTTTCTTACATACCAAATATTGTTTTGTGTTATATTATTGTTTAAAATTTTTTATTTTACATGTTTACGATGATACACTAATGAAGATATGATTCATTAATTTTGTATTATGATTCATTAAAATTGATATTATGATCATTAACTAATAAGTGGGTGAATTACATAACAAATTTCGGAACTGATAAAAATCATTTTCGTTTTGTAGTGTATTATTATTGTTGTATGGATATTTAAACATTATGTGGTGAATCATGTATTTTCTTATTACCAAATATTATTTTTGTGTTGTATTATTGTTTAAAAAAAATCTTTTTATATGTATACGATGATACACTAAAATCATAATATGATTCATAAGTTTTGAATTATGATTCATTAAAATTGATATTATGATTCATTAACTAATAAGAGGTATATTTGATAAAAAAACTTCGAAACCGATAAACATCATTATTGTTTTGTAGTGTTATTATTGTTGTATGGTGTAATTTAAACCTTATATGGTGAATCATATATTTTCATACATACCAAATATTGTTGTGTTTTATTATGTAATTTTTTTAATTTTTATATGTTTATAATGAAACACTAAGTTGATGATATGATTCATTAAAATTAATATATGATTCATTAAAATTGATATTATGATTCATTAATAACAAATGGTTAATTAGATAACAAAATTCAGAACTAATAATGGATCATTATTGTATTTGTGGTGTATTATGATTTGTATGATATTTTTTAAGCCTTATACATATTGAATCATAAATTTCCTTAATATACCACATTTGTAACAGATAATGGGTCATTATTGTTTGTAGTGTATTATTATTGTTTTATAGTGTATTTTAAACGATATATAGTGAATCAAAATCTAGATGATATATACAAATATATACATGTAACTAATGTAAATTTTAAAATTTGTCAAAAAATATCCATTATTGGTCTTGTTTGAAGAGCTTGAATTTAGATGAATAATGGTGCAAAAAATTTTTATTTTGGATTTATATTTCAAAAGTTACAATTATTTAAAGTTGTACATATTTACTCTCACTTATTTACCATATAATAAGTCCAGTCAACATGTAGACTGACACGTATATGGACTGCACGGAGGGATTGTCCAGCGGGAGTGCACGCTCGACCGTCTGCTGCCCCAAATGATTGCTCCACTGTATTGTTTGGAGTTTCTCACTACCCATTTGACGCATATGCGTGCCGAATTACAAATTATGTTGGACGACACAATGATAGACGACTGAGGACCAAACTTTTATTCCATTGCTGGAATATGTCGAAAATTTGATATCTTCTGTGTCCAGATTCGGACAAGATGTATGTTTTAGCCGGCAAGAATCAACGGTAGAGATAAATATTACGTCCTCTCCCATGGCTGGATCCGGACGTGACCATTTCCCTCGCCTGGACAGTAGTATGATAGTATCTTAGTTTGTTTTATCGTTCCTATTACATATAGTGGTCGACGTCACTTTTTTAATTGTATGTTCTTTGGTTATACAATTCAAGAACCTAGAACATATTATCATGGTTTTCACTCATGTATCCATATCAATCAAATATAATTGATTTCTATTATGGTATCAAGAAATTGTGTAATTGTTCCTTCTTATAGTTAAATTTTAACAATGGGAGATGACGGGAAGGGAAAAGTATCCCTTGGAAATTCATCTTCGATAGATCCATCCGATCCTCTGTATGTCCATGGTTCAGAACAACCAGGAGTGAGCTTGGCGCCAAAGTTCATCGAAACTGGTTTTCTAGGATGGAAGTGGGCAATGATGCTCGGCCTAAAAGCAAAAAACAAGTATGGATTTGTCACCAGAGAAGTGAAAAAATCCAGGTGTTGGGAACCGGTTCGCGCGGCTAGGTGGGTTCATTCCAACTCACTTGTAGCTTCTTGGATCACCAGTTCACTGGATCCAAAAATTACAAGAAGTTTGATGTTCTCTAACACCCTAAGCAGAGAGATATGGGACTATCTTCGTAAAAGGTACGAGCAAAACAACCTTGCTATGGGTCATGGTTTGAAACAAATGCTCGTAGATATTAAACAAGGAGATGATTCTATTACTAACTATTTTACAAAGTTGAAAAATGTCTAAGGAAGATCAAATTTGCCAGACCACTACTAGAATGTAATTGTGCGTCTCACGAGATCTTGAGACAACGAGAAGAGGAGGATAAAATGATTCATTTTTATGGGCCTGATAAAAGTTACGTTCATATCAGAGGTTGAATTCTAGCAATGAAAGACGGAGCTAGTGTAGAGAAGGCTTACTCAAAAAATACAAGAGGAGAATCAGAGGGAAGCATAAGGAGAAAAAAGACCTGACGTCGTTTCTTGGTACAAGTTCGAATACAGGCACAAGCAGAGATTTTACAAAAGGGAAAAAAATGTAGATAGAAGAAGGCAAGTTTGTTCTTTTTGCAAAAAGACGAGGCATATTTATAAGAGTGCTTTCAACGTCAGAAATGTACTCATTGCGGTAAATCAGAACACCTTGCTACAGATTGTTATCAGCTTTATGGACGTGATGTTGTTCTTCTAAAGAAAGAAAACTTAGCGGTCATGTCAACAAGAGAGAGAGAAGCCTGTGAAAGAGAATCATGCGGCACATGTGATAAATCAGTTGAGTCTTGAATTGTTACAGCAGATTGCTGGCTTGATTCAAGGTGGCAGACATAATGTTGTGAAAGAAGAGAGATCATTTGTAATTTTTCAGGTAATAATATGAATTTACAGTTTCTAATCGATGTTTTAATCAGAGCAGAAGGCATCAATTTTTGCTGCCAAGTGGATCTTAATATAGGGACGACAGATCATTGAGTGGCTCTTTGATATGATTGAAAATCAGAGAAGTTACAGTATAATAAATCTGTTATCTTACCAGATGGTCGACCATAAGAAGTTAGTATAGTAGGTGATGAGAAATTTGGAAACAATTTTTGGCTTAGAGGAGTGCTTTATGTTCCATAATTTCAGTTAAATATTGTTTTAATACAAAAGTTGATTGAGCAATACACACATAATCTTACCTTTACTTTTGTTGTTGTTCTGCCCAGGATCCTATTACAGAGATGACTGAACTACTGGGAGAGAGCATGATGGGTTGTACTTTCTAGATGTACAACGAGCTGAAAGCTAGGCAAAAGGACTGATCCAACAGGAGAAATTTACTAATCACAGAGATTTGAGTTTAGTTTCTTTTAGTAAGTTGTCAGCATTTGAGACACATGTTAAGTTAGGACATGCTCTATTTTGATAATTAGTTGATATGGGATTAATATAGAGGTAAGAATTTCCCCTCACTCAGATTGCGATGTATGTTATAAAGCTCGGGCTCAATGCCATCCTTTGGTAGTTTTGAAATTAAAACTGTGAGACCTTTTGAGATGATACACATTGATGTTTGGAGACCGTTCCGCTCTAATACATAAAAAGGCTTCAAGTACTTTGTTGTTTTTTTAATGATTATACTCGTACGATGTGGGTACAACTTTTATCATAGAAAGAAGGTGAGGCATGGTCAGCCATTGTACATTTCATAAAAATGGTATATAGGCAATTTGACTCGAAAATCAGAATTGTTTGGAGTGATAATGCTATAGCTTTATATTTTCAGTTTGAATTTCCTATGTTGTATTGGGGAGAGTGCATATTACATGCGGATGTTTTGGTTAATCGTCTTCCCACAAAGGCTTTGAATGGTAAGACGCCTTTGAGTGCCTTCATGGGAGAAAGGTCTCTTATGATGACATCCAACCTTTGGGTGTCTTTGTTACAAAACTGTTGTGGGACCCAAAGATGACAAGTTTGCTCCATGTGCGGAGGCATGTGTTTATCTAGGGGAAGATCCAAGAAAGAAAGGACACCAAGTACTGTTGAGTTTCATGTCACAGAGGGTGGATATTTGCAGAGATATTTAGTTTCATCCTCACATTTTTCCTTTCAGGAAAAGTTTGTGTGAATGTTCCTGATAATAATAATGCTGATCTGTCTAGAGTTTTTCCGATTTTGTGGTGTGATTCGGATGAACCTGTTTGGTCTTCCCCGGGTCCATCGATGCTTGCGAAGATCGGACTATATTGACTGAATTGGTGGAAGATGTGCCTTCTATTAATGAGTCAAGTGCTACAAAGCAATCCATGATAAAATCAACACTTGAATTAGGATTGCTCAAGAACAACTACAAGCAATCCGCCTCTCCAACGTGGAAGGCTTGTGAGAATCAGAAATAAAGATGAACCCTAATAGCTCAAAGCTACACAGAGCGAAGCAAAAGAAAAGCTACAGTAATACACTACCTAAAGACAAAACTAAACAAATATAGACAAACGCGAAACCAAACCCTCCAGACTCTACGGGCCAACGGACTCGATGACAAAGCAGGCCCACTAGCCCAAACCAAAGGGACTTAACTTAGACAAATGGACAATATACTAACACGCCCCCACAAACCTTAGAAGGAAAAAACTTCTAAGGTTTGCAAACAGACACAGCAACTAACCAACGAACATACAGACAAATCAAAGCTTACAAACCCATCTTCTTCATCTTAAACCGGGGTCATCTAAGGGGTACACGCCCAGGCAGCAACTTCGTCAAAGCATCAGCTAATTGATCTTGTGTACTCACGAACTCCACTAGCATCATTCCCTCTTGCAGCTTCTGGCGCACAAAGTGGATGTCAAGCTCTATATGCTTGGTTCTTTCATGCAACACAGGGTTCCTCGCGATGTAGATGGCTGCTTGACTGTCTGACTTGACGGAACAGGCAGGATGTCGTGAACTCCCAGCTCATTCAAAAGTCGAGTAACCCAACTGAGCTCAGCCGTCACATTTCTCATGGCTCTGTACTCTGCCTCTGCAGATGACAGGGCCACAGTTGTTTGCTTCTTACATTTCCATGATAATGGGCATCCTCCAACTGAATAAAGTAGCCACTAATAGATCTTCTGGTGTTTGGACATCCTGCCCAGTCAGAGTCACAAAACGCAGTCAGAGAAAAATCATTTCTGTTATTAAAGAACAAAGCATAGGACAGAGTGTCCTTTATATAACGCAAGGTATGAACAGCGGCTTTATAATGCAAATCAGTAGGAGAACTAAGGAACTGGCTCAGCACTTGTACAGTAAAATTAAGGTCAGGCCTGCTATGCACCAAGTAACTAATTTTACCAACCAATCTCCTATACATACTAGGGTCATCCAGAGGCTTCCCTTTATCTCTAAGTAACTTCTCACTAGCATCTAATGGACCAGCAACCTTTTTACTGTCAAGACAATCGAATTCCCTTAAAAGATCCTCACTGTATTTCCTTTGAGTCAAGATAACTCCTTCTGTGGTATGAAGAAACTCCATTCCCAGAAAGAAACCTAGCCTACCCAAATCCTTGATCTTGAACTGCTCATTCAGGTTCCTTTTGACAGATGCTATCAAATCTAAGTCATTCCCAGTCACTAATATGTCATCAACATAAAAACAACTAAATAACAAGACATATTGTTTCTCAAGCTAGTGAACAGCGAATAGTCATTAAGAGATTGAATAAACCCAAGAGATTTAAGAAGAACACTTAGCCTGTAATGCCACTGTCTTGAGGCCTGTTTAAGGCCATACAGAGATCGTTTCAGTTTGCAAACCTTACCAGAAAATTCCTCCTTATGGCCTTGGGGAATCTGCATATAAACCTCTTCTTCTAATCCCCACGAAGGAAGGCATTGTTTATATCTAGCTGACTAATCAACCAGTTCCTTTGGTGGCAATTATAATTAAAGCCTTAATGGTTGTAAACTTAACAACAGGGGAGAAGGTTTCTAAATAATCTATGCCATATCTCTGAGTGAATCCCTTGGCTACTAACCTAGCTTTAAATCTCTCTATGCCCCCATCAGCTTTATATTTTACCTTGTAAACCCACTTGCATTTTATTGGCTTAAAACCCTTTGGTAACTCAACTAAATCCCAAGTATGGTTCCTGTCTAATGCCAAAAATTCATCATCCATAGCTCTCAGCCATCTTTTATCTTTAATAGCCTCCTCATAGCTACTGTTCTCTATGATCTCACTCAGGGTGGTAGAACAGAGAAACCATGTCTATGTTTCCCCACCAGAACAATCCCTAAAGTCTCGGACAAATTTCTGCTATCAATGATGCTATCTTCCTCATACAGTATACAGGAATCAGATTCACACTTTGAAGCAGCAGTATTAACAAGACTAGCTGTAGCTATTCTATCATTCAAAATCTGAGTGAAGTAATCATGAGAGGAGTGTAAAGAAGACTTATCTTTTTGCAGGCTTGTTGTACCGACAATGTAATCCTTGAGATATGTTGGTGGGTTTCTAGTTCTGCCAGATCTTCTCACACTTGATTCTCCTTCCTCTGAGGGTAGAATGGGAACAGATCCTTCTCCAGCTTCCTGCTCAGTGTTAAAATCTGGTGTGTAACTCATGAGTTTCATCTTCTGTGAAGCTGGGAGGTGGAGGTTCTTCTTCAGTTCCATGCTGCCTGTTGTTCCCATGGGCAAAAATTATTCTCCTTGCTGTCTTTCACTAGTGTCAATCAGGTTAGTATCAACAACAGTAAATATATCATTTTCAGACAGCCCTGTTTCTTTATGTGGATCAGGAACATTCATTCCTGTATCTGCAGGAATGTAATCTACAGAGGTATCTATTCCTGCTTTGAAGGGGAAAATCTGTTCATAAAATATGACATCTCTATTGTAAATGACTTTTCCATTGTCCATATCATAAAGCTTAAAACCCTTCTTGTTCAAGCCATATCCAAGAAAAACGCATTTTAGAGATTTAGGAGAAAAATTATCATGTTGTTCTTATTAATATTGGCAAAACAGAGGCATCCAAAAGTTCTGAGATCAGAATGATTAGGTCTAGAATCGTAGATTATTTCAAATGGGGTTCTGTTTTCTATACTGGATAGAGGCATTCTGTTTATGAGATATGTGGCAGTGAGGATGCTTTCCCCCCAAAATTTATAGGAAGGGATGAGTGAAACATGAGAGCTCTAGCAGTATCTAAGATATCTATTATGCTTCCTTTCTGCTACGCCATTTTGTTGGGGTGTGTATGGGCAGGTGGTCTGGTGTTTATACCTTTGGCCTTAAAGTATTCACTGCCTAACTTCCCACTTCCCAACTCATAGGCGTTATCAGATCTAATGCACTTAACCTTTTCTCAAATTGTTTTTCTACCATGTTAATGAAATTAATGAGAAGGTTAAGGGAGTCAGATTTGGCTGCACAAGTGTGTCCAAGTAACACGGCTCTTGTCATCTACAATAGTGAGAAAGTAGGAATAACCATCATGAGTTTTCTGTTTGTATGGGCCCCAAAGATCCACATGCAACAAATCAAACAAATCATTGCTTTTATTGAACTAGAGGGGAAACTCAATCTATGGCTTTAGCCCTGCTACAAGGTTCACAGACAAAAGGTTTCTGCAGAGACTTCTCTTAGCTAGCCCTAATCTCAATAGTTTCTCCCTTGGGACATGCCCAAGTCTGCAATGCCACATGCTCACTGAAATCTTACTATGTGCTTCTAACTCAGGAACAGTTTGCCTTTCAACCTGACAACTGGCTGAAGTTCTAAGTTTCTTATCACATTCTTTATCTAAGACATATAGACCTCCCAGAACCTGACCAATTTCAACCTTCACCTTCTTCCTGTTTTCATAGGCCTGGTAGATGCAGCAAGTGGGAATAAAGTTTAACTCAGCATTGGAATCAGCAGACAATTACTCACAGAGATTAGACCGAATTTAAAACTGGGGACAAACAAAACATTCTACAGAATAATCAGATTATTTATCTTAACATTCCCTAATACTCACTAATTGAGGGTGCCCATCGGGCATACCAACAGTGGGGTTTATCAAGAAATGAAAAATCAGAAAAACAAGGACAGATTGCCACACATATGGTCAGAGGCACCGCTGTCTATTATCCAATTTGTCTGATGATAATTAGTATTAAGGTTTTCAGAAGCATTCAAGGTTTATAAATGTTAAAAGTCAGGCAGTTAATTTGGGCGATAGAAGTTTACCAACGAATCCGCAATTGGATTCGGATGATGCCTTGACTCCTTGCTGTTGGATTGAGACTTGCTGATGTATTCCAGCAGCTGGGTCACTTGCTCCGCAGTAAGGTTCCCATTGAAGGGGTCCTTGGCACCTTCTTCTCTTGGTTCTGTCTTGGTTATGGTGTTGTGGCCTGGGGTCTTTTCTCTCTATGTTCTGCCATCCGGGAGGAACCCGTACTTCTGGAAGCACCTATCCTCTGTGTGGCCGATCTTGTTACAGTGGGAACACTGAGGAGCGGCGTGTTGTTGGTGTTGTAGCTTTGGCCGCGACCAACATTTCTTCTCCCTCCTTGAGTAACTGAGAAAGCCGATGGTGCTTCGAGGTCTAGGGTTGGTGTGGTGGCTGTGATATTTTCTGCCTCTTGCTGGTATTAGAATGGAGAAGGCTGTTGTATGGTCGGGATAGGCGATATCATCAAGATGTTCTCTCTGGCGGAGTTGTATTTGTCGTGAAGCCCCATCAGGAATTTAATCAGGCGATGATCTGATGTATCCGCTTAGGGCTCCTTACTCACGCAAGGGCAATCTGGCAGAGACGTTGTTGCATCAAATTCGTCCCATAAACCTCTCAGCTTGGCGAAATACTCACCGATGGATTCGTTGCCTTGGACAGTATCAGCGAGTCTCCTTTCCAAATCGTACAACCTGTAGCATCGATCTGGTCGTAGCGTTCACACAGATCTTCCCAAATCTTTGCTGCGGTGGAACGAAAAAGAATAGAGTCGGAGACTCGCTTTTCCAAGCTCATCAATATCCAGCTCCTTATCATGCTGTCACAGCAGAGCCACGCCTCAGCCCTAACGTTGCAGTCAGTTGGCTCTCCAAGGAACGGTAACGAATCCAAGTTTATTCTTGGATCCTAGGGCAATTTCAACTTGCGCTTTCCATTTCGAGAACCCTGGGCCACCGTCATACTTGGCGGCGAGAGAGAGACCAGGGTGATCCGAACTAGACAGATAAAGGGGATCTCCCACTGGAATTTGCACGGTCCTGTTGTTTCCAGTATTCTGATCTTCTCCCTTCTTCTCGTTGTCTCCAACCGGCGGATCTACTATCCCGATGTTGTTCCCGACATAGGTGAGAAGATTGATATTAGGGGCTGCGGAAAGTACTGAAGAGGAACAAGAACCCAGAGAGAAAAGAACAAGAGGGAATAACAAAATCGAAGAGGAAGGGAGAAAAGATGACAGGAACCAGAGGCTGCAAGAAACAGAAAGAAGCAACGGCGAAGAAGATGAAAACAAGAGCGCGATCTCAAGATCGTTGCTCTGATACCATGATAAAATCAACACTTGAATTAGGATTGCTCAAGAACAACTACAAGCAATCCGCCTCTCCAACGTGGAAGGCTTGTGAGAATCAGAAATGAAGATGAACCCTAATAGCTCAAAGCTACACAGAGCGAAGCAAAACAGTAATACACTACCTAAAGACAAAACTAAACAAAATAGACAAACGCGAAACCAAACCCTCCAGACTCTACGGGCCACGGACTCGATGACAAAGCAGGCCCACTAGCCCAAACCAAAGGACTTAACTTAGACAAATGGACTTAATATACTAACAATCCAATGCAATAGTTGAAGTTGCAGGAGATTGTGTTCGTCGTTCATTCAGAACGCGTAGAGTTTTTTTTACCTTGATGATTATGTTTGTAACACGGATTTTCATGAGATCTTAGAAGACAAGATTTACTGAAGGAAATATGCTAATATTCTTATAATTGTGAAAGTTTAATGATACTAAACCACACAATTCCATGAGTCTACGGTGGTGCAGCTAGTCATTTTCATTACTGTTGCTAATGACTGGAGAACCTATTATATATCCGAGGCAGTGGTCCATTTCATTGGAGAGATGTTATGCATCAAGATTTGCATGCTCTAGAGGATAATCACACTGGGAGATTGTTGACTTACCACAAGGAAAGAAACTCATAGGTTTCAAATGGTTTATAAAGTGAAGCTCAAGTCTCGTATAAAGCTAGACTCGTGGTGAAAGGTTTCACCTCAAGGGTTGATTATCATGAAACTTTCTCTCCTGTTGTCAAGATGACTATTATTCGTGCTCTCTTATTACTGTTGCTCTACATAAAGGATGGGTAATCAATCAGCCGATGCGAATAATACCTTTTTACATGGAGATTCGGATGAAGAAGTTAATATGAAAATACCTCTTGTTTGGAGGTGTCAGGAAAGAATAAAGCTTGCTTGTTAAAGAAGTCTTTGTATGGATTAAAAACAAGCTTCATGACAGTGGTTCTAAGTGGTTCATTTTCTTAGACCCATGGGTTTTGTGGAGTCAAAGAATGACTATTCTCTTTTCTTTCGAAAAGTTGGATATAGTGTTTATGAAGAGATATGCTCGTTATTGGCACACATCAAGAGATGATGTTGATTGCATCAAATATGCTATAGATGACAATTTCAAGATTAAAGACTTGGGTCAGTTACGCTATTTTCTTGGCATTGAATTGTTCCCATCGGTCAAGGTGTGTTCTATCTCAATGTAAGTTTTGTGTGGATCTTGTGGAAGAGTACCAACATCACAATGACAAACCGGTTGCTTAGTCTATGGTTGTTGGTCTTTATATCATATTGATGCCGGTGAGTTGCTAGATGACCCAATTATCTTTCAAGAGACTTGTTGGCAAGTTGAATTACCTCTCTAATACCTAGCCATATATTAGTTTATTGTTCAAGATTTAAGTAGTTCATGTCAATTTATGCAAAGGCCACAAGGACACTCATATGAAAGCAGCTTTACATGCGTTGTGCTATGTTAAAGACATGATGAATTATGGTATAACATAAACAAGAAAGGTGATCCCCGTGAAACTTACAAACCTACTGCGATTATGATTGGACGCATGCTCAAATACGATTATACCGGTATCGGGGTTCTACATTCTCCTTGGTGTTAGTCCGATGTCTTGGAATACTAAGAAATAAAGCTTTGTTCCCTTCATAGCGCTGAGGCAGAGGTATCGTTCTTTGCGCAGAGTTACGACTGAGCTTACATGGTTAAGTCGTTTACTCCATGAATTTGAAGTTGATGATAGTATACCAATTACAGTTAATGTGATAATCAACCATCCATTCGTATTGCTCGCAACCTTGTTTTCCATGAACGGACTAAGCATGTTTAGATTGACTATCATTTTGTTAGAGAGAAGATCCAACAAGGTTTGGTCGATCTTACTTATACTCACACATCCACACAGTTGGCAGACATGATGACCAAAGTTCTTCCGGGGAGCCGATACAAGAGTCAATTGCAACACATTGACATGAATGATGCTATAGATCCAGACTTGCTGAACGAGTCCACCAGCGTCTTGCGGGGCGTGTTTGGAATATGTCGACGTCTGTTTGATATCTTGTTCTGATCGTGTGTCCGGATTTGGACAAGATGTATGTTTCAACTGGACAAGAATCGATGGACATAAATATTGACGTCCTCTACCACGGTCCACGACCGGATCCGGACGTGACCATTTCCCTCACCTGGACAATAGTATCTAGTAGTTTGTTGTATCATTCCTTATTTGCATATACTGGTCGAGCGCCGTTTTATTGTATGTTCTACGGGTATACGATTCAAGAACCCTAGAACACATTATATGCTTTTCACTAAAGTTTCCAGATCAAACAAATATAATTGAATAGGCATATTGAGTATTACTGGCCATAAACCAACATAACAAGGTTGTAAATATCAATTTTGAGCTAATTGTACTCGCTTGAAACAAACCAATTCACTAGTATTCAAGTTACTCAAATAGTTTTTTTTTTAGTGACATATCTAGAGTTAAAAATGCTCCCACCCCTCCCGAGCACACACACACACCAAAAATTGGTCGATTGGTGTCGCACGTTTATTATAGTTGCTTCTTATGGTTCCATTTTCCCTCCAACATAAGAAACAGACAATTGATAATGTAGAATCTACTCTAGAGTAAAAGGAGTAAACATGTCTTTTTTCATAGGAATGAATAAACCTGTTGAATTGAAACTATCCATAAATTCTATTCATAACAAAAAGCAACTATCCATAAATTCATTGATACTTATCCGTTTTCTTAAAGACTACAATTTTCTTTATTGTCCATGAGAAAAAAAACGAGTACACACATAATGCTCTGTCAATTGCTAAGCGGATCCCCTTTTTTCTTTCCATTCTTTATAGTAGGAATTAGGTCAAATGAGAAGGAAGAATTGGTCAAGCAGAATATACCAATCCCATGCGTGTGAAGAACTTCTCCTGCATCGAGCGCGCGTGTAAGAATAGAAAGCACGTGGAAGTAATAGTATTTTTCCCCCTTCGAAAAATTAAAAAAACAGCTAAACCAAGAAACGGAAGACTAGTAACAATAGGCACGAGGGAGTTATAGGAAAACCAGTCAGTTCAGATTAAATCAAATTGAAAAATTTGGTTAATTGGAGAACCCTTTAGTTTTTTCGATTCCAGTTATGGTTATATTTTACGGAATTTAATTAACTGAAAAAACCGTTTAAATATTTTAATTTATTAATTTTTTATATTTTTGTATAAGTATAAAAGTATATGTATAATTATTAGTTTTATTAATAACAAGTGTAATTGTTAGAATTTTACTAAAATCAATAAAAATTTATCAAAACTGATAGTTTACTGGTTTAATACTGTACCAAAAACCAGTAAAATCGTACATTGTTTAATAATTATAATAAAAACATAAATCTATATCATTTTAGTAACTGTTAAATGATAAAACCACAGGTAACCACCTCCGTTAACCACTTCTAAATAAATCAGTATGATTATCAAATTTGACTAACCAAAAACCGGTAACCAATTATTAACACATAGGTGAGAGGCAAAGGGACGGGGATAAGATTAGAAAGAGAGAATCAATCACGTTGCTGCTAGCTAAAAATAGGTGCAGTGTATCCGCACAAGGCTCGTGGGTGTAGGGTGAGGATAGATTCAGATAATGGTGGTCACGGTTCTGATTCCGTAGTTCTGGGCTGAATCTGGTCGATTCAGACCAAAACGTGTTTTGCCATTGACCAACAGCTAATTGAACGGTTCCAGTTCCGATTCTGCGGGTTTCTTAAATCCAATGGCGGGTTAGACAGTTCCAGATGGTTCCGGTTCCGGGTCCAGTTCGGTCCCACATATATTCGTATTCAATTCATATGGGGTGGTTCCGGTTCTGGCCCGGTTTTCAGCCGTTTTTAATTCCAACCGATTCCGGGTAGAACCCCAGTTCAGGGTAGAAACGGACACGGTGGCACCATAATTTCACATGAGGTCAACTTTGGGCTGCGTTTTTTAGGAGACAGTGGGCTAAACTTGGGGTTGTCCGATTTTTTTTTAAAGACACACACATTATCAGTCCATAAAATGACACTCAAAGAAAAACACACTCAATAGGGATCAGGTTTGCGTAAACCCAAGCGATATATAAATATTATCAATATAATTTCTTAGACTAATAACAAATGTAGATATAGAATCGAGGCTTTGAGACAAACCAAGCTTCAATATTAAAGGGACACGGAGAGGGTCAAGAGATTATTGACAACCGACCGGGGAAAGATCGGGAATGAAGTCACCGATCCCACTTACGGCATTGTAGCTGACAATAAGTTTTTGTAAAATGATGTCGGCTTGATTTGTTGCTTTCAATACACTTCTGGTGGTCATGGTCACGCATAATACCTTTCTTTTCAAATGTTAGCCCCTCCTTTTCAACTAGGGTTGGTTGTTTCTTGTTCATTAGAGCTTCCACACATCTGATATTCCCGAACTGCTTTTGATTTTTGGATACCACAACCTTAGGTTCTTATTTTTCCCAGCAAGCTCAGACTCTGCAATCAATTGAGGGCTGATTTATGTAATTTGAATGGACAATTAATCATTTTCAACAGTTAAATCAACTAGAAAATTAAAAAGAAAAACATTATAAACATTCCGATCTGAAATAGGATCTATAGAATGACAATAGAAGACATCAAATATTACTCTTTCGGTGAGCATTCAAATTTTTGCCTTGAATGATACTCCCTGGTCGACCCATTGTTGCTATTTCTTTAGCTTCGTTTGTTCAAGAAAAATTCCAAATACACTAACTCAAGACCGATAACCTGATGCACATGCATAAATTATACTGTTAGGAAAGGGTCATTCAGAATAAAAGTATCTATGACAATAATGAGTGCTCATAAACATAAGATGTGAGAACAATACAGATGGATGGAAATTCATCAGTACAGTGTATCATTGTTGTTTTAAAGAATGCAGCCAGCCAAGTAGTGGTATATGAACACAACATAAACGCAAGAGCAGAGAATAAGGAGGGGCAAGACAACAATTTATTAACCAAATTCTTAAAGACGCACTAGAGAAAAAATGGAGAAAACGGTAACTATGTTTGCATGGATGACAGATATTATTTGGGCAATCTTTAGTATTGCATCCTGGATTTCCTCTAATCTTTTCAGAGCAGATTCTACAGACGAAGTTTCTGATGACGAATATATACTGTGGACATACCAAGATACCAATAGAAACCAAAAACTCCAACTTATTACTTATTTATTATTATTATTATTATTATTATTATTATTATTATTATTATTATATTATTATTATCAACCCAAAACGCAATGAAGCCACTAATCAAGCACAAACACAACCGAAAACCTAACCCAATCAACCAGCAAGGGTTCCTTAATCTTTAATTCATTGACCAAACTAGCTAATTATGTTTAATTAACCCAAAAATGATGTTAAGGCCCTCTAATCACACACCTAGACATTAAACAACAGATACCCTATCTTTAACCAAAACAAGCCGTCATACCACTTCAACATTACTCAACCACAATCTTTTCAGTTTAATTATGCAAGATTAAATCCGAAATAAGAGTCAGGGGGACGATTTGCTCACCTCACAAACCAACCCAAAATTCGTTAGAGTTTGTCTGATTTCTCTTTTCAGTTTGCACTGACGGTCGGATCCACTCTTTTAATGACGAATTTACCACGTGAGACAGAAAAGAAACATAGAAGGAGTGGGGGCGAGGTGAATTCAACCCCAACTACGAACCGGTAACAGTTACAAACAGAGGAAGAGTCTCAAATATGACTAGAAACCACAGTTTCGATTGAATATAGAGGTGGTGCTACATTCTTTTTTCGGCTTCAAATATGACTAAAAACTAGGGGTGGGCCGGGTGGTAAAACGGGTTCGCCGGTTCTCATGTTAGGTTAAACTTAAACTGGACCCGTTTATTAAACAGATTGATCTGACTCAACCCGTTTAATTAATTGTGTCCACATATGAAACTTAAATCCAACCCGTTTATTAAACTGGTTGATCCATCTGATCAAAATTAATCATGTCCAAATTTAAAACTCAAATCCGCATATATTAAACTCAAACCTAACCTATTTAATTATATATAAGAAAATAATTTAACTAATTAACATTAGTATTGTCATTCTATGATATTATTAACTTTACTTAAATTAAAATACTAAACTTTTAATATTTGTATATCTTATTTTATATAAAATTTGATAAAAAAATCATTAATCTATAATATATATTTATTTAATATAAATTAAATAACGGGTTGACGGTTTACATATCTTAAACTCAAACCTGACATGGTTATTAAACGAGTCGTGTTCGGGTTGACCCGTTTATTTAATCGTGTCAAATTTTAAAACCCAACCCGCTAACTTCGTGTCAGATTCGTGTTGGTGAAAACGGGTTATATTAAAATTGGCACCGAAAAAACGCAAAGAAAAGGAACAAATCCTTACCCTCAGATCACCACTTGATCAGGGACAAATCACCTCCTAACAAGCACCTAACAAGCACATCAATTTCAATTTGTGAGAAGGGAAGGTAGATGGAGGCGCCGAAACACGAGGGAATTAAGATTTTTGTTCCTCCGATTTTGTTTTGTGAAACGAGAGAAAGAGCAATGAGAGCAGATGGAGATGTGTACCTTGTTCGGCTTCCAGGGTTCTCGAGAGAGAAAAATAGCGGCCGCTGTCAGTTGTGAGCGTGAGAACCCAATTAGGGATATCTAAATTTAAAAGGAGGTGCTGGTTCTCATAATGACTCGACCCGGCCCGTTTAATTAATCGTGTTAGGTTAAATTTAAATCTAACCCGGGTTGATCTGATCCAATCCGTTTAATTAATCATGTCTAAATATAAAACTCAAACCCAACCCGTTTATTAAATGGGTTGACCTGTTTATTAAATGGGTTGAACTGTTTATTAAACGGGTTGACCCGTCCGATCCAATTAATTAATTGTGTCCAAATTTAAAACTTAAATCTGTATATATTAAACTCAAATCTAACCTATTTACTTATATATAAGAAAATAATTTGACTAATTAACATTAGTTTTGGCATTCTATGATATTTTTAATATTTGTATATCTTATTTAATATAAATTACTTAAACGGGTTAGCGGGTTACATATGTTAAACCCAAACCCGACACGAATATTAAACGATTCGTGTTCGGGTTGACCCGTTTATTTAATTGTGTCAAATTTTAAAACCCGAACCCGTTAACTTTGTGTCGGGTTAGGGTTCGGATTGGTCAAACGGGTCGTGTTGAAATTGTCACCCCTATTCTCATAACAAGTAAGGGCTAGAATTTCACATGATGTCAACTTTGGGCTGCGTTTTTAGGAGACAGTGGGCTAAACTTGGAGCTGTCCACTTTTTTCTTAAAGACGTATACATATCCATCAGTCCATAAAGAACATAAACTGACACTCAGATAGGGATCTCACTAAAATAAAAAGACACTCAAATAGGGATCACGGTTTGAGTAAACCTAAGCGATATATAAATATTATCATTATAATTTCTTAGACTAATAGCAAATGTAGATATAGATTCAAGAATTTGAGACAAACCATGAAATATCCCTAAGATTTATTAAATAAATAAGGCTGAATTAAATAATTAATTAAGTTAAAATAATTAATTTAGGTTAAGAACGTTACTTAGGTGAATTGTTTAATTCATACACTAAAGGGATTAATTTTATAAACAAACATAAGATTTAAAGAGATTAATAACCTCACATAAAATGACGAAATAAAAAAATATAATTAGAAACAAATTAATAAAAAAAAATAAAATGTGCACACTTCTACTTAGGTGGATAACGGAAATTCACCGATAAGTTCAATGATAGATGATTTGATAAATATTGGGTCGTATAGCCTTAACTACGTTACATAAAATAAAGAATGATTAAACGTTACTAAAGGAGGAAATTAAATAATAAAATTTTACAGTCTATAATACATAAGAAGATATGAAATAGTGTTATAAAGTGAAATATAGCATTTCAGGATTTAATAACTAGCCCGAGCATTTACGAATTAATTAGCGATTTGAAACCGACAAAATAAGTCAATAGGACTAAAATTTTCCCCTCATTGGACTATTGGACTGATTCAGAAACATGTAAACAGAAAAAAAAATTGTGGGCCGACCAGCCCAAAAAGAGCCAGCCGGCCCTCTCCCTCCCTTGGACTCACTCACGGTAATATTCGTAACCCTAACTTACTTTCCAATCCTTAATCTCTATTCTACCCTAATTATCTTCTTCCTCTTGCTCTAGAAACTGCCGCGCCCCACCTCCTCCTTCCTGCTAGAGCTGATCTGTAACACCCCTACTCAAATCGGCTCCTAATCATCGTACCTAACATAGTAATCGCAGCGGTAATCTAAAGCAGTTGAACTACTGGTGTCACCGTTCTCACTCGCCCATACAAGTAATAACGCACTTACTGAAATATTCATAATACGAAACAATTTCCCACAGTGACAACAAGAGATAGACTTAACTTTCCGTTCCAAAATAAATACAACCCTAGTGAGCATTCTAAGTATTCCAGTCCTATACACGTCTCTATTTTCGTATCGAAGTACGACTATACATATTTACATAATTATAACTAACTACCCAGCGCGTCCCGCTTTTTGCCGACACCGGAAGCTGCATACCTGCAAAATGTTTGTTTGTGGTATGGAATCAGCCCCTGCAGAGTATGTTACTACATGACCGTCATGCCCCCTCAGACCCTCAGCTAATTGGTCGAGAGCATGCAGTTCATTTTCATGCATGTCGTTTTACTATAAAATTGTAACGCAATAATAATATTGCAATAAACTCAAATAGCAAATAAGCCCCGGCTTCACATATCACACCACGATAAACCAACAGAAAAGCGTCACAACGCGTATATGAGTACGAAGACTCCACTCCACCAAACACTTAATAGTTCATATTCGAGTACAGTGACTCAACTTGACCAAGTACACAATAATCCACACACGAGTACAGCGACTCGACTCAATCAATTCACAAACATACAAACGAGTATAGCGACTTGATTTAACCAATTAATCCACAATAATTCACATACATCGTATAACCACATAGCATAACCGATGAACAACAAGACGAAACAACGAGGATTATAAACAGTATTGATTCCCGTCTTTGGCATACAAGCCCAAATAATATTCGCCTACTGTACGAGCTAATATAGTTGTTCGTAATTGTTCAGTCATACCTAATGACAATGTCTCGCTAAAACGGCATGTCTCTAAGTTACCCATCTCTTATGGCAGGTCACTGATGAGTGTCTAATTGAGCATGTTTTAGGGGAGTATTTCATATGTTTAATCAACACTTTTCATGCTCATTTCTCCACTCTGGCTTGTTTTCCTCTAGTTTTGTGTTTCATTGGTGTCTTACACATTTATTGTTTAAACAGGAGGAATAACATAGATAGAGTAAAGTAGATGAAGAGAGGAACGCGTGGGCGCAAACGGATCCAAAATCGGAGCTGTAACGAAGAAGATACAGCATTTCGAAGTTAGCCTACTGGAACCGTCCGACCCATAGGTCTGGGTCGGACGTGGGTCAGACGGACTTTTAAAAGAACACGATTTTTGTCCCCGAGCTACTGGAATCGTCCGACCCATAGTCTGGGTCGGACTCTGGGTCGGATGGACTTTAAAAAACGCGTTTTCGGCCCCGAAATTGCTCCTGGACGCGTCCGACCCACGGGTCCGACCCAGGGTGGGTCGGACGGGTCGAAAATTTGCCCAGATCTGCGTTTTAAAACGGGGAATTTTGGGGAAAACTTCCCCATTCTTCATTCAGCTCGGTTCCGCCCCAAAAACAGAGAAAAGAGGCGATTCCAAGGGAGAAAAGAAGAGGAGAAGAGAAGAAGAAGAAGAAGAGAAGAGAAGGGATGAGAAGAGAAGAGAAGCTCACCTCCTTCCAAGCTCCATTAATGGCTACTTCTATCCCTTGCTCTTTTATTATCTCTCCTATGGCTGTGTAGAATCATTTGTAGCTAGGGATTGGGGATTTTGTCCCAAAATCCCTAAACTCCATTGTAGATTCTTGAACTCATTTATGGTTTTATTTTAGTCTTTGAGCTTAATGAAGATGATTATTGAGTGTTTATGACTTCTAAACTTGTTGCTCATGATTTGGGGATTTGTTAAGGGTTTTGCTCAATTTGTCTTCTATGTGTTAAATTGGTTGGTTTGGCCTACCGATTAGTTTAGCATTATTGTGGGATTCTATCAAAATGTTATTCAGAGATAGAAACCTAAACTGTTAGTGACTAAAACGGTGTACTCTGATTTCGATAATTTTGAGATTAGACTACATTGCAACCTTAGTGGGACTTGAGCTTAGTGCTATCGATTGACCCGGGGCTTATCTGAATGAGAAGTCTCGATTAAATTGGTTAGGATTAGTAGGCCTAGATTAGGTTGCTAATTAATTAAGCGTTCCCGTGGTTTAGCTATGAGTTCGAGGTTCGATAATCGGTAGTAAGGGGAGGACGGGTGCAAATATCCATCCCGGGCTACACCTATCCTAGATAGTTAGTTTAGTGTTTATTGCTTTTCTTTATTTCTCCAATTACAACCCAAAAAACCCAAACCCCTAATTTACATTTATGCACTTTTTGATATCCTCTTGCACATTTACTAAGCTTATAATTAGCTAGACAATTACGAAGTCCCTGTGGATGCGACCTTGTTGTACTACAATGATTGGGTTCACTGCCCATAGTTAGCAAGATAGTTTCACCACTATTTTGCCCAACAAGTTTTTGGCGCCGTTGCCGGGGACTTCGGTCCAACTATCTGGTTTTTACCTGTTTAGTTTCTGTGCATAATTTTCATTTCCTTTATTTGCCCTTTTGTGTATAAATTTGTGTTTTTTTAGGAACCTATCTCTGATGGATGGTCATGATGATCAAGGAGAGGATTGTTACGGCTACACCTCTGGAGCAACCTACGACCAATACGTTGATTGTCAAGGGTGTGGATCCTTCCATATGTGCCCTCCTTTTGAGGATCTAATCTCAAGATCGAAGACTCTCATGGAGAACCGGTTCTTATCTGTCAATCCAAACCCCACTGAACAAGACATCAGTCGATGGATCAGGTGCCAAGAGAGTGGAGGAGACCAAAAGAGTGCTTATTGTTCTGAGATCACGGCAAGGGTAGATTCACCCATTTTGGAGGATCTTAGTGCTAGAATGAACACCATCAACATGAACCATCTCATTACACTAGCTCGAAGGGAGCAACAACCAGAGAGTGAAATGGTCCATGAAGTGGAGCATCAGACTAAGGAAAAAGACCTCGACATGAACCAACTGAAGCTCTATGCCAAATTAGTAGAGATGAACGCGATGATGGAAGGTCTACTAAACCTTGCATCGCAGCAACCGGAGAGCGAAATGGTTCATAAAGTGGATCACCTTACTGAGGACTTGAGTTGCTCTCTATCACCTCCCCCGTTCGAACCTGAGAAAACGTCATTCAACCATCTGCCTGAGTTCAAAGACAAGCCATCAGAGGACCGCTTCCACCTTGACTTCATGGAGTCTCCTCCCTCTGAAGTCAACTACCGTTATTTCCCCCCTTCTCTGTGCTCCACCCAGAAGATGAGGATGGACACATCCTCACCTTGAGGAGGAGGAGATGCTGCCTCCCTCCGAGCCATCAGAGGAGAGTGCTATAATCAACTTCAAGGATCCACCTCCCTCTGAAGTTGATTTTCATCAAGGCTCTTCCCATGAGCCTCACCAAGAAGTTGAGGACATTTACATCCTCAAATTTGAGGAGGAGGAGGAGCCATCAAACTTTGATCTTCACTTGAAGGATCAAGGCCCCCACCCGTGCACTAATGAAGTTGGGTGGAAGCTCAACGTACACCCGCTAAGTGTGGAGGCCACCTTCCCATTTGATCCGGGACCAAAGATTGAAGACAAAGTCCGCCCGGAGTTCACCCTGCACCGCTCACTGAAGATAAGGATGTTTACATCCTTGAATTTGAAGGGGAGGCTCCAGCATAGTTTGATCCTCGTACCAAGGATCACCCACCTCAACACTTCCACCTGATGAACGATCGGTGGAGTTTACACTTTCGCATCCTAAGTGTTGAGGCCACATTTCCTTTTGATCCGGGTCGTTCTTCATTGCTAGATGATGCCCGCCAACCCACCCGTTGAAGCCGACTTCAACGTTCATATTCGATCCCAGATGACTTCACGGTGGTATGGTCTAGCCAAAGACCTTAAAGAAGGGCCGCTTACCGGGAGGCAACCCGGATTTCATTTCGTGTCCTGTCTTTTAAATTCTGTTAGTTTAGATTTTGCATTGTTTTCAATAATGGGCTATTTTGGCATTCTTTAGACTTGCCCTTTTACGCCCAATTGGTGGCATCTGTGTTGTGAATATTTTGGAAACAGGTAAGCCCCTCTGAACAAGGGATGGAATTAGGAACAATTACAAAGGAACCTCTGAAATTTTCCAAGAGGACCTTCATCTCCAACGATTGAAGGTAGCACCTCAACGATCCCACTTGCAATTGTGCGGCACCCTATCTTCCTTCCGATCTTATCGGGGAGTAAGATGTAGGTTAACCCTCCCACATGACAATTGTCTGTCCGTATTTCTTCCTTTTCTTTATTTTGTACTCGTTTCACCCTTCCTTTAATATTTGCCCACAACGACTCCACTATTTTTATTTCCGGTTTTGTTTTCGTTCTCCTTTGGTTTGTTTTTGCTAACCCTTAACTCCAGTTGTAGTTTGGTTGCTTCTAGTGTTTTATGCGGGTGCAATTTCAATTCCACACCGCAACCAAGCTACGCTACTTGAGACTGAAGCTCAAGTGTGGGGGAGTTCTACAAACGGATAGCAATAGCAATCTCAGGGAGTACTAGTTCCTTTTAGTTTTCGTTCTCTCTTCTCTAATTTTGAATCTGCAAATCTGGGGATACCTGCTGTGGTATAATGGTGTTTATGTCCCTTGTGTTTCCTCTTTTGCCTGCTTCCTGAAAAGGTCTTCTGAAACCTTCCCCGGTTTGTTTGGTGAACAATGCAGACATTGTTCAAGTTAAGTGTGGGGGAGTGACCTTTTCGGCGAATTGCGTGCTTAAATGTTAGATCTCTCTGCTTATCTTGTGATTGTCCAAAATAAAAAAACTTGGACCCTGTTTGTGAGTTGTTCTCATTAAGAACAAATACTATTATGAGTTATGGGATAAATGCTTAAATTTTTTTTTGATTGCTTTTGAGGAGCATTTTACATGCGGTGTGGCCAAATGATCTTATATGGTTGGATTTTATTGCTTTGGAGTTCCTTCTGTCTTCTTTCTTAGGGATTGCTAAGGGGTGCTTCTTCGTGAAAATCCTTTAAGGGACTTGTGAGACGCCATTGGTAACCAACAATGAGAGTTGAGTGTTCATAAATGCAAAGGCTTGATGCCCAAAATGTTATCCTCTCATCTCTTATGCAAAAGTGAAACAAATGCATAAATCTATTTTTCCTTTTGTTTTCTTCTCAATGCCCATTCTTGAGAGAAGTTGGCCATGGTAAAAGCTCTCCAGGTTACCTAATCTTTAGAACTTTGAAGCACTCTGGATCATACCCCGAAACTCTAGTTTTGTTTTTCCCCTAAGTACACCCATGCCACCACTAAGAGATGGTTCACACTCCTCAAAGGTTTTAATCACTTTTTGCTTCTTCTCTTATCCTACAATTCATGTTAGTATTTGTTAGTATTGAGCTTTCCTTACTGGCTTAGGGGCTTGGTTTTGCTTGAGGACAAGCAAAAAGGTAAGTGTGGGGGTGTGATGAGTGTCTAAATGAGCATGTTTTAGGGGAGTATTTCATATGTTTAATCAACACTTTTCATGCTCATTTCTCCACTCTGGCTTGTTTTCCTCTAGTTTTGTGTTTCATTGGTGTCTTACACATTTATTGTTTAACAGGAGGAATAACAGATAGGAGTAAAGTAGAATGAAGAGAGGAACGCGTGGGCGCAAACGGATCCAAAATCGGAGCTGTAACGAAGAAGATACAGCATTTCGAAGTTAGCCTACTGGAACCGTCCGACCCATAGGTCTGGGTCGGACGTGGGTCAGACGGACTTTTAAAAGAACACGATTTTGTCCCCGAGCTACTGGAATCGTCCGACCCATGTCTGGGTCGGACGGACTTTAAAAAACGCGTTTTCGGCCCCGAAATTGCTCCTGGACGCGTCCGACCCACGGGTCCGACCCAGGGTGGGTCGGACGGGTCGAAAATTTGCCCAGATCTGCATTTTAAAAAGGGGAATTATGGGGAAAACTTCCCCATTCTTCATTCAGCTCGGTTCCGCCCCAAAAACAGAGAAAAGAGGCGATTCCAAGGGAGAAAAGAAGAGGAGAAGAGAAGAAGAAGAAGAAGAGAAGAGAAGGGAGGAGAGAGAGAGAAGCTCACCTCCTTCCAAGCTCCATTAATGGCTACTTCTATCCCTTGCTCTTTTATTTTCTCTCCTATGGCTGTGTAGAATCATTTGTAGCTAGGGATTGGGATTTTGTCCCAAAATCCCTAAACTCCATTGTAGATTCTTGAACTCATTTATGGTTTTATTTTAGTCTTTGAGCTTAATGAAGATGATTATTGAGTGTTTATGACTTCTAAACTTGTTGCTCATGATTTGGGGATTTGTTAAGGGTTTTGCTCAATTTGTCTTCTATGTGTTAAATTGGTTGGTTTGGCCTACCGATTAGTTTAGCATTATTGTGGGATTCTATCAAAATGTTATTCAGAGATAGAAACCTAAACTGTTAGTGACTAAAACGGTGTACTCTGATTTCGATAATTTTGAGATTAGACTACATTGCAACCTTAGTGGGACTTGAGCTTAGTGCTATCGATTGACCCGGGGCTTATCTGAATGAGAAGTCTCGATTAAATTGGTTAGGATTAGTAGGCCTAGATTAGGTTGCTAATTAATTAAGCGTTCCCGTGGTTTAGCTATGAGTTCGAGGTTCGACAATCGGTAGTAAGGGGAGGACGGGTGCAAATATCCATCCCGGGCTACACCTATCCTAGATAGTTAGTTTAGTGTTTATTGCTTTTCTTTATTTCTCCAATTACAACCCAAAAAAACCAAAACCCCTAATTTACATTTATGCACTTTTGTATATATCCTCTTGCACATTACTAAGCTTATAATTAGCTAGACAGTTACGAAGTCCCTGTGGATGCGACCTTGTTGTACTACAATGATTGGGTTCACTGCCCCTAGTTAGCAAGATAGTTTCACCACTATTTTGCCCAACAGTCACCCACGGCAGTAGCCACTCCAGCGGTAGAGTCTCCGACCGACGAACCATCTGTAGTCCGTTGGAATTTATCTTGATACTTACAGATACCCACACGACATCCTAGTATCGTTAATTGATCACAATTCACACCAAGAGCCACATCCTCTTGATTAACTCATCTATACCATCGCATCACATTACCATTTTCCTAACACATCAGACTAAGGTCGTTAGTCTAATCCTGTGTATGTCGACTCGGGACCAGTGTTAGATACGAGAGCGGCGTTAAAAAGGCCAATGCTCCGTATATAAGTCCTATATAGTCGATATAGTATTATATATATATATATCTTATTATCCTATATATCTAATCGATATATATATATATATATATTCTTATTATCCTAATCTACAACGTTTTCTTACGTTCTTATATTACACATATATGATAGCATCATTGCCGCTAGTTCGTTTTATAATATGTTCATATATACGAACAGTACAGTTATCACACAACAGTAATAATAATAAAGCAGTATTAATACACAATTCATGCATATTAATTCACACAAGCAGACATTCAATCTATCACAGATTTTCACACAAAATGTCTGAACTGAGGAAATCCTCTGAGACAATCAAGCCACATAATAACATACCGTTCACCCTGATTTAAAACAGTGGAGTATGAACCAGCTAGATCCGATGCTCCTCGCGTCGTCTCTAATAGTCTAATAATACGTATAATACTACAGATTAGTATCCCGTATAACAACATTACTCTACGGTACCCCGTAACGTCGTTAATCCCTCCCGGTTCATTCCCCGTCATTTACTAACAACGTTTGTCGGGTTTTCGGTTTAGCTCGGGATTAGTTAACGCTATATTTCATGCACGTTTACGTCATGGTATATTAATATACTTAACTCAACATTCATCATCACATGTAATTTAATATACATTGTATATGATATAGTTTGCCACTATATTGCGTGTATAATCTTGATCATATAATATACATCTCACCTTAGTATTTATTTCCGTAAGGTTAGTTCTCCCAAATGTAATGTTGTATAATCCATATTTAAAATACTTGAACTATTTAACTCCTTGTTATTCCATAAACAACATAACATTAGAATTCCTTAACTAATGTTTATGATTCTTTCTCCTTATCTTATATCATTGTAATTATGATATTATATGGGTTATTGAACCATATTGCATTTCTCACTCCATAACATATATTTATTTATATATATGTATTATGGGACCATATATTATATGGTAATCCTTTATATATATGTTCATTCTTCCTTAATGAATATTTCTTACATTATAAATGTTACAACCCTTATATCATTATAAACCATATTATAAATTCTCATTCAAAAATACTCATAAATACCGAACAACATTTATATTCTTTAATATTTACAAAACCACCACATTAATTATATAATGTTACATTATAGTTATATAACATATCTTGTGATATTTAAATCATTAAAACATTTATAACCTATAGTTATAAAATGTTACAAAATACCAAACAACCCATATGGTTGTCAGTTTTTATTTGATTCCACAAAGTTTCAGAAATTACATAATCACCCCAAGTATTATTTCTTTGTTACACTTATAATATATACCTTATATTATAACCTTTAAACCTTAATATGATTATAACCTATGGTTGTATTTTCTTCAAATAACCGAACAGACCCCATGGTCTATTCTAATTTAATTTCCACCACTTAACTTTCTATATTCACCAAATTACCCCATTTTATAACATATAGTTTCTAATATCATTAAAACTATATATTATACATATATCTTGATAAAACCTCATATATAATTCCAAAAATTACCAAACTATACCTAAAGGTTATAACATCATTCCTAACCTTATACTTTCAGTATTTACGGTTTTACCCCATATGTTACCCAAATGTAACAATGATATAAAATATCTTATATTATACTTATATAAGTCATACTAACTCCAAATTTAACCAAATAAATTCCTACAAATTCCTAATAACCCAAGGATTGTTCCAAACTCCATTTGGTACCCATTATTTTCGGAAATCACCATTTCACCCCAATATCTATAAAATTTTACAATTTCATACTTAACTTATTATAAGATAGTATTTAATTCCAAATTCTTAAACTTGGTCAAAGTCTCCTATATAGTCAACTTTGACTTCTAAATTCTGTTTGAAACCCAATCTTTTGGTAATTACTATATATACCCCAAACTTTCCTATCTTTAAATTTTGTAATAAAACTTTATAAGGTGTTATAATTTTTATTTAAATTCATTTAAAACACCACACTTCAATCTAATACAGCCACGGCCCTATTTTTTTTGTAATTATCTTTTAACCCCAAACTTAATGCTTAATGCATAAATAAAATTAAATAAGCTCTTAAACTTAAATAAAATGGCCTAATGACATGGCCTTATTGCAACCTTGAAATTGCAAAATAAATTACACTTTAAATGTCTCAAAAATGCTTAACACTCACGGCCTTATCATTCAATTCCTCCATATGTACCAATTTTCCACATAATGTCTTAATTTGACCATTATGTTAATTAATCACTCAAATAATTTAGCTAATGTTTCTATTCAATTTTAAAGTCAAAAATTGCCATTTAATTATCTTCACTCACGGCAATAATTTTACAAGCTCCTAAAGTATTTAAAAACATAATAACATAATGTTATACCTTGATTTATGGAACTTCCAAGCTTCTTCACTCACGGTTGTAGGGGGATTAATTCTCCCAAGCTTAGAAAATATATTTACACAATAACCAAGATATAATTAGACTCTAAGCTTGAGCCAATTATAAAAAATGATTTATGTAATGATTTAAGGTAAATGTTACCTTAGAATGGCAAGGAAATTCTAGACCAAACTCGGCCTATATTTGAACAATTCCAAGATGTTAAAATCACCATAAAATTATGGGAATTAACAAGATCAAAGTAAGATCAAGAGATATTAGGATTTACCTTTGTATATTAAGCTTTAGCTTGATTTTCCTTAGAAATTTTGGCAGCAATTTGCTAGGGAAATGAGCTCTAAAATCATAGGTTAAGATGAGGAATAAGAAGGGTTAATAACCCATTACAATCGGCCATCACAAAAACCAAAGGAGGAAAAGTTTCCAAGAAGACAACGTTTTACCTCAAGAATCAAAGGCACTTCGTCATGGTTTTTCCACAGAATCTGGGAGCTCATGAGCTATGGATGTAAAGCTCTTCGAAAGAGGAATCCAACGAGCTATCAACTTTGAAATTTAGACTTAAGATAAGAAAGTTATGATTTATGGAAGAAAGAGTGTTCTTTAAGCTCCTAAATGGCAACAATGGAGGAAACCCAAGGTAAGAGAAGGGAGGATGCTTCTATTTTGTTGAAGACCCACGGTTGGGACAGGAGCAAATGAAGGGAATGATAGGCAATCATTGAATGGGATGAAAAAGAATGAGAAAAGTAAAGTAAAGTAAAGTAATGTTAATATATATAAAGTAACCAATAAGTCTCCACATTAGGTGAGCTTTTTGGATGATTGATTATGCAAGCTGGCCTTCTCATTATTGTGGCTGCCGACTGGCACTAGTGGAAAAAACGTTTTATAACCCGGTTGTTTTTCCTTATATCACGGTTATAGAGGGTGTTATATGCTGCAGTCGTATATACTTCTTGATTTTACAACACGGTTATTAACCGTGTTATATACAGGTTTACAACACGGTTGTTATGCCAAAAAACCGTGTTATCAACATGCTAACCACACTACTTATTTTTGCGCCAAATATTTTATAACACGGTTCATGCTTAAAAACCGTGTTATAAAGTCTAGTTTTACAACACGGTTACATGAGAAACCGTGTTATAAAGTCTAGTTTTATAACACGGTTACATGACAAACCGTGTTATAAAGTCTGTTTATACGAAGATTTCAAGTCGTTTTATAACACGGTTACATGACAACCGTGTTATAAAGTCTAGTTTTATAACACGGTTACATGACAACCGTGTTATAAAGTCCGATTTCAAGTCGTTTTATAACACGGTTCATTCTTAAAACCGTGTTATAAAGTGGTTTCCCGCAATAATACAAAGTTATTTTTAACACGGTTATATATACAACCGTGTTATAAATCTTGTTTTTTTTTTAAAATATTTTTTCTGTTTGTTATACTGCTTCACAAACTACAATTAACAACCAATCCTGTCTATTACACATGACACATTCAATGTGTACAGCCACACCAACTTGCAAAAGAGCCACTGAATTCATTTCCCATATACACTATAACATTCACAAAATTCAACAATCTCAATCTCTTGTACAAAGTACCACAAAAAGAATCCAAAAGTGTTCACTGCTTCTAAGAGCAATCCAAAAGTGTTCACTTGCTTCTAACAGCAATCCAAAAGTGTCACTTGCTTCTAAGAGCAATCCAAAAGTGTTCACTTGCTTCTTAGAGCAATCCAAAAGTGTTCACTTGCTTCTAAGAGCAATCCAAAAGTGTTCACTCCTTCTAAGAGCAATCCAAAAGTGTTCACTTCCTTCTAGAGTTGTGTAACAAAAAACTGTATATTTAAAAAATAGAAATATTAGAACAAGTATATATAGTTAATAAGTGTTGAAAAAGAAACGAACATAATACTGTATTTTACATACCTGCCCGCTAGAGCTGTGTAACAAAAAATGTATATTAAACATTGTGCCAATCTTCTCTCACGAAGTCAAGTTCCTTTGTAGTGTAAGTATTGCCATAATTGTGAAAGAATTCATATACCTAATATATGAAACAATAAAGATATTAGAATAAGATTGATATCTAAGAAGTGTCCTTAATCATAAACTGTTGCCGGGAATCGATAGGTTTTGATGAGATGGAAACTTGTGGGAATAGGCTAACTTATACACTAACAATGTACTGCCAACACACATCTGTTTCAAAAAACATATCAATAGAAAACATCATCATGTCGATGAAATACATTATAAAACTATATAGTCATAGTCACACAAGGAAAAAAATACTAATCTTTCTCACCACCCCACCCCATTATTCCCAAGTCTTGTAATGTTCATGCCACTTCTACTTGGAGTTCATCATCTTTAGCTTAACACCTTCAAAGTTCCTTGTTTTTGTTTAGTTTCACAAATAAAGCTATACTTGCTCAAAAATGAACTCTTTTACAACAGAAAGAAGAGAAACTAATTGAGAGAAGTGGAGACGATGCAGCAGCAAAGGTAACAAACAAGAACTACACTATAAACAAATAACATAATACCACACTTTACGTACCTCGTCATCACTTTTAGTAAAATTGAGGTGTATGTTGGCGCAGAAGTCATTCATGTACCTCATCACAAAATAGCCACATCTCACATAATCCATTGGCGAGGACACTAATAACACAATTAGCGGTGGATCAGAAATTAAATATATTCAAAAAGCATACTAAAGTGACAGCATATAATGCAAAACAAACATTCATACTTCGAAGTGACGGATCTTCAAGTCAATACTACTGGGATTACCATCATCACCAAGTCTAACCTTCTTATAAGAGCTGTAGAATAATGATTAGACAATTATATGTCATTTTGTAAACGTAAAATCAAGAACTTAAATTGACAATTTAGCAAATCACTCACTCTATTATCTGTTCATAATTTCAATCTCAGTAGCATCTCTCCCCATCGGATCAAGCACGAACAAGGTGGATGTATCATAGAGATAATAAGCATGACCCAATGATTGCTAGCATGTATAAGACGTCAAACATATTAGTCCATAACTACATTACAATCAACAAATTTGATTTTAGCAAGATTATTTTGATACTACACTACATGATGCGGGATGATGAAAACAAAAAACTGCTGCTTTGCTTTCGCTGCCAACAAGCCACGTTGAAGATATGACGCAAACGCATTTGGTTCTAGTTTTGCCTGATCGAACGATGTCAAACTGGGCACAAGAAAGTGATCACTTTCGCCAAACAGCTCTTTTACAAATCCAGGATGAGCAGATACTTCATCAAAATTAAAAATGATTAATTATATAAATTTATCTACTTTAACATTTTATAAATGTAGAAAATAAACATAAAATAAATACTTACACTTCATAAGCTTGGATGATAGATACATTGACATGTTGCCATCGCATCACTTCTGTAATGTCTTCAAAACTGATTGAGATACCCATATCCTCCTCATATGGAATATTCTTTTGGAAGCTTCAAACTTTATGTTCGTTATGTCACTTGGCATTTGCATGGATCTTGTCATGAAGCATTTTTCATGTGTTTACTTACTTTGTATATAAAAAACGTGTTTGAACCAACGAATCCTCTTTGGGTCTACTTCGTTTGTGTTTCGAACAAACGTTTCTACCACATTTGCACATAATTTAAGTGAGTAATGTAATGGAGTAAAACTTAAAAACATGTGTCGTAAATCTAGTAAGAGTTACCTTTGTCACCTTCGCTATGACCTTCTGTTTTTCGTAAAGGGTCCTCTTGTGTAACCTACTCATATATATAAAATAAAGTTATAATAGATTATTAGATATACCAATTAACATGAAACAATATATAAAGCAGTTTCAAGCAATTACCACCTTCGCTATGACCTTCTGTTTTTTCGTCAAAGGTCCTCTTGTGTAACCTACTCATATATATAAAATTAAAAGTTATAATCGATTATTAGTTAGAATTTAACATGAAACAATATATAAAGCGTTTCAAGCAATTGCCACCTTCGCTATGACCTTCTGTTTTTTTCATCAAAGGCTTCTCTTGTGTGAACCTACTCATATACATAAAACATAAAGTTATAATAGATTATTAGTTAGACCAATTTAACATGAAAACAATATATCAAGCAGTTCAAGCAATTGCCACCTTCGCTATGACATTCTGTTTTTTCGTCAAAGGCTCCTCTGTGTAACCTACTCATATAAAAATAAAAGTTATAATAGAATGTTAATTAAACCGCATGTACATGAAACGGTATATAATAAAATTTTAAGAAATGACTACCTCCCTTTATGAAAAACAAACTAATGGGCCATGGAACAACAGAAGTTACTGCATCAATTAGTAAACCGCATATTTGTGTTGGAGAGGAAGATGCTTCTGATTCTCGTAGCCCGTGATTACGCGATTAACAATAACCTTGCATAATATTCAGGAAGAGGTTTACAGTGAATAGGAGTTTCAAACGAGGACTTCATCACCTTGCCATGTGCAACAAATACTACCACTCCATTGATCCACAATCTAAGTGACAAGCCTTATGCTCCTACCCAATATTTTAAATGAGTTATGATAAAGTCGGGCATAAAACTAAAGTATTTAAACAACTTGATAAACATGTAGAAACACATCACATTTGATTTTATACTACCAACTAACCTCAAGATGAGCAAATGGATAAGGATCAGTAGGAGATGAAGTGGTAATTGGTGTGGAAGTTGTTGGCTGGGAGTAGATTGTACTAAACCTCCACTTGTAGTAATTCTCAAAACTGACGAAAACGTTCTCAAGTTGTCTACGTTCTTTCGCTCTTTCATCAAAGACTCTTCAAGCATCTGAAAATCTCTCTCGTAACACCTGATGATCGTTTGCCCGTATTTTGGAAACAACTATACCTTGCGAACCTCTCCTCCAAATCCTCTAACTCGGCCGGGATGGTCCTTCTTCCCAAGGGCACGATTCAGCTTGTCATCATCACTTAGAACAGAAGATTGAGAACCATTGTCCTCATCATTCATAGCGGGCCTATTAACCAATCAAAAACATAAGAATGCAAAGAAATAATTTATATCTCAGAGTACAAATTAAAGTAAATGAAAAGGGTTTCATACAATTTTTTCAGACAAAATCGCTGTTTTCTTCACTGGAAAGAACAGCTCCCCTGCACAGCATTCATTTTCTGTCGGCCAAACAAATAGCAATCAACCTGATGCCTCATCATCAGCCTCAATGAGACTCAAAGTACCATCTTCATTCCGTTTTTTCAGTAGCCCTCGTTCTCTCCATTTCTTAATAGAACCAGTATACCCTTTTCTTCCATGTAATGTTGATGGATATTTTCTCGCGGTTCTCTCTTGCTTGTTTTTGAGTTCTTGCTTTATAATGTGGTATAACAAAATAAAAAGTTAATAATTATAGTAAGAAGTGCACATATTTAAAATTTAACTATTGTTAACAAAAAAACTACCTTGAAGTCTTCAGATGTGCGAGAGTAGCAACAAATCTGTCCCAATCTTGCTTAGTGATGAATCCTTCATACAACACCCATGGATCTACCTATTTTTCCTTTTTCTTTGTTGCTGATCCATCCCATCACCAACTCAGTCTGAACCCTTGGCTCGAGAAGCAATCAATGACATAACGTTCTTAGCTTCGTCAGGAATTTTGTATCTATCTCTAACAGTCTGCCACATCAAATCTTTCTTTTTTGCTCAACCTGACTCCAATTGTTGATGTTGCAGTTGCTTCTGGCTAAAGTCCCTAGCATACTAGCAAATCATCTTCGAGGGACCCGTCGGTCTAAGTATCTATCCCACAGAAGGTTGGTTTTGTCAGCTCTTTTCTTGATCTCAAACACCTCGTAGGCCTCAGCCCCTTTTCGTTGATTTATAATCCGAGGAGTCACATGCTCAAATGGTCCCTCCTCAAACACATTTATCTCCAGTAAGCACATGCTCTAATGGCCCCTCATCAACACCAATGTCAGGACAGAGACTCGCCATGCCCATCTAGAGAATCAGTATCCATGTTTTGTGACCCGTCATGATCCTCCGTGTCATTAGCATGTGCCATGCTGATGACCACCTGAAGACAAACATTAAAAAATATAAAATTAGATTGTCTATATCAGAAACATTACGAACAAAAATAAGTATACTTGACATTACAAATTTGAAAAATGTAGGTTAAGGTACAGTATCTAACACGTACATAACAAATATTAGTTTTCAATCCACAATCCTTCATTGTGGTCAGTGCGTACATAGTCCATCTTGTTATTGTTGGCGTCATTATCCACAATACTTGGAGGTGACCCAATTGACAGTGATGATGCATCGTTCAACAGATCATAGTCATTCATCTGTTACATCACTGACTCCAACAATACGTCGTTTTCCTTCTCTAACAATGGACCAATTCAAAATCACATGGGTCACTCACAAAAATACTTGTTTTGCCTTAGATGCAACAATGAATGGATCATCAGTTGGAGTAGCTTTACCAAGGTCAACCAGCCTAAACCATCAGGGTCTACACGACAACCACGTTGTTATCAGCCCATTTGCACATAAATACACAAATGTCATAGTTCCTTATAGTCCAAACCCAAATTTTGAATGATACCGTAGTAAGGTTGTTTGACTGGTTCACGACCACGGTCATTGGTATTACCATAAGAATCCAAGGTTGCAATAACACTGACACCACTGTTCTGATTAACTGATTTTTGATCCTGACGCTCTGTGTAAAATGTGTAGCCATTAATATCATATCCTTCGAAAGACAAAACATCGATATTTGGTCCAAGTGCCAACCACTGCACCTCCTCTGATGAATCCTCAGAAATCATCTGCTAGCACCTTTCCTTTAACCATTGAATAAATGTTCGGTTATGTTCCTTATCTAAACACCTTCACTTCTTGTGGGATAATCTTTCTTTTAAAGTGGCAATTGCTGCTCAAAGTATGGTTCAAGCGCAACAATATGTTGCATCACGAGTAAATGTGCTTTGTTCACATTTCGGTGCAATTCATTTTGAGCAGGGAATGCATCTTTAGTAATTCCAGTAAAGCAGTGAAGCTCACATCACTCCACCCGTGCTTTGATTTTACGTTGAATAGCTTCAAAACAAAATTCAGTTTATTCCATTTTAAAGGATCACATCCAGGGAATAATGGTTTTTTGTACGAGTCTAGCAAATCTTCATACGCACCGGGCTTCTCAGCAAAATGTTGTTCAACATCCTCCAGCATTGAATTAATGTGATCATCATTTTCATCACCCAAATTCAAATCACAATTGGGAGGCATTATCATGTTGTCCTCATGACATTCTGTACGTTCACACCGGTACACGTTCACTAAACTGATTCGTATCATCTACACTTTCAACGTGCCAGACCCATATTGTGTAGTCCTCCACAAATCCATATCGTCTTAAATGATCATAAATTTGACGCACTTTTGGATATTTCAATACATTTCTACACTTTTTGCACGGGCACAAATATAACCGTCATCTTCTGCCGGAAGTTTCTCAACTGCAATTCTGCAGAACTCTTCTATCCCAGCCTGATAGGAGTCATCAAGTACACCTTTGTACATCCACGACCGATTCATCATATCCTTCAAACATTTACCATATCAGCTTTGCTTTAACATTGTTTTTAATTGACTACGCGGTTGAAAAATCTGTATTTGAAGGCGCAACTAATGGGCAATGTAACAGCATAAACAATGCAGATTTTCAGACCATAACCACGAGCTTATAGCAGGTCAGGTGTCTAGGATTTAAACACTCAAAATCTGTTTTGGTAACAGCTGAACAGTTAAAGCTCATCTTTTTAAAGGTTTAGAAAACATAGATAGTTGGGAGCAATGATGTGAGTTTCCTATTGAGGGGAAATGATGATTGGCAATCTACCAGAGCTCACAACAGTCGTAATATGTATATCATCTAAAACTGTAAAGTAGCACTATAGGAAGCAAGAAATACCTGATGTAACAGATTTTGAATTTTAGTAGCAGCAGCAATTCAAAAGCGAAATTGAGTAGCGTTTTCTGGAGCATAACTGAGGATAAATTGCACGTTTCAGATTGCAATAATAATGGCACTAAACAATGTATAATAGTACAACAATTTAGAGAATAGTTTTACCGCCTCTATATAATAGCCAAAAGTCATAACCGACACCATTAAGAGACTAAAACTGAAGCAAAGTGACAGATTGTAACAACAATTAAAACAGATAAAGAGGTGGTATTATCCATGAGGAAAAAAACCTTATATTTAGATCAAACCCTATTCTTGGATGGTAATCATTTCACTAAAAACAGCCATCAAACATTGGTGATTGCATGATTTTAGTAATGTTTGTCTCCTTAAAGATTGTGCATCACTTGAATACTATTTCATTAAGCAAAAGAAGAAATACCTGGTGTAACAGATTTGAAATTTCAGTAGCAGCAGGCAATTCAGGTGCATAACTGAGCAGCACTTCTGGAGCATAAACTGAGCGTAAATTGCAAGTTTCAGGTTGCAATAATAATGACACTAAAAATGTATAAATTGGATTCAGGTTGTCACATAGATAGTGTAAAATTGGGTAGAATCTGGGCAAAATTTAGCAGCAAAACTGAGCTAACAGCCATCAAACACTGGGCAGCAAAACTGAGCTAACAGCCTATCCACGTGATAATCAGGGGTTAAAGATACCCGAGCCGCTAATATAAATGGCAACTAACACAACAACACTTGTAATGACCTCTAGCACTACAGGTGATACTACAAATGACAGTGTTTACAAATCATGGTCAGATGATACATCAAAAAAAAAAATACTAAGGAAAAAAAGCTTAACTATCAAATTACCATTAGAATCTTCATGGTCACAATCTCACTTGGAAAGTGGGACTCAGTTGCACGGACTCGAGTACTTGGTATAGTAGATGAAGAGATGGTTTTATCACTTCCAGTTTCAGAAGAAAACTATCCCTTGAATGTCTTCACTGACAATAAAAGCTGTAAAAACAAATGAAAAACTGTTGTATAAGTAAATTGCATTTAGATAGTAATTGAAATGGTGAATGAATAAATATGGCATCACCAATGAAATATGTGGATGCTAAATACTGTAACAGGTTTTCATAAGAAGAAAATTGTACAGATATAAATATGACAATAATTTGAAGCGGTGATAATAGAAATGAAAATGAAGTACAAACTGGACTCACAAAATTGAAGCTGCTGTACAATTTTTGTAAAAAAACTGAAGTAAACATCATTTTGAGTTCAAAAATAGACTGAATGATTTAACCAAGGTTATTCGTTAACATCAATCTATTAACATGCTATCCTGTTACAGCGGAAAACAATGTGAAGCAATGCCCTGAAGACCCTGTATCTGTTCGTGGGAGTAAAAGTATGGTGCTAAATATGAAACTCCCAAACAGAAGAAGATGAGCAGGAGTATATTTGTTTACTGACAGTGTGCACAGGAGTATAAAATGCGTGTTATATAATATTTTTTCTACTAGTGGTATGTCGCTGAAACTTCCTTCCAGTATAGAAATCATGGAGGGTAGAGGTTAACAGATTTTTTTTTCCTAAACTAATGACTTCCTGCTATGTTATCGTTATTTGATACAGATTTTTCATATCTAATATTCAGGTTCTAAAACAACCGAGATATACTGAAGACATTGCTACCATTTTATTAGGATGTTAACAAAATAAATAAATAAAAAAACTGCTTAGGATTTAGAGGTGATTTTCCTCCCCTATTTTTTGGAAACAGCAGAGGACTGCACCATTTTCGTTCATTATCTTCTTCAAGGTTTGCTGTAAAATAATATTAGAATGAGCAACAGGGCTGGTATGCCACTGCTATGCTTACCGTTACTTCACCAGGTGCAACAGAAGAGATAACTTCTGCTGTTATAATCACTGGAGTGAGTAGGATTACAATTCCAGTAGAAGGCATGAGTATAGTGCTTGCGACGCATTACAGGTTGCTCCCAAAGTATTCCTATTTTTTTTATTGGTTATTGCGCACAGAGCAGATGACATAGGAATGGCTGGAGTAACTACTTATATTGGAGCCAAATCACTTAGAATGTACGTTTACTGATGGAGAAAATTGGTATACCTCCTGAAATGGTATTGATGGGATTCTGGTGAGTGTATTTGGATCTTTTCCAGCAACTTTTACCTTCACCAACGTATGTTGATCACTCTACTATATTCACATTAACTCCACTATTTTCTTTTCAGGAACATGTTTATTAATACAGTACATGAACATTCAGATTAGAGAGTGTATTACTAATTCTTGAATGATCTGGTTCAGCATTTTCTCCACTCTGGTTTGCAAGGTGAAACAGTTCCTAATGACTTGTTGCTGCAGAGGCGTTGGAACAAAAAGAGAAAAAAATGAAGGGGTAAGCCACTGTAGGGAATGAAGAGGCGCAGAGCATCTTGTTGCTTCAGCCCCATTTACAATCTGGTTTGTAAAATTGCAGCTCTAGTGATTTACTTCTTCAGAAGGCTCAGACACAAACATAATGGAGATGGGAAAGCTTGTATATTTGGTAGAGTGCAACAGGAGATTTCAAACTTTTATGGTTATGCTCGCCAGAAAAAAAAAATGAGTTTGATATGTTAGATTTCCTAAACACTTCTCACAGGAAAGTCACCAAGGTCAGAACAATTAACACGGTCCTTGCAATAACAAGACTCCTGATCATCTTTTAATCCTAATCATCAGTTTAAACTTTAACTCACACATTAAGCATTTAGGTAGAATGGTGCACATTTTCTTTATGCAGAAATCTGCTTGAAATATATTGATGCTAAATATTATAATCAAAAAATTACTTTATCAGAGAGTGAAAGAAAAAGGCTGAAATTAACTTAAATGTTGGAGATTTCTGTGTGAAGTCTGAAATTTAGATCATAATTAAAACAGAAGCAGCTACATAATAAAAAACAAAGATCAGAATTTTTATAATTCCTTAGTTGAACAATACACAACCCAGGCTTCATAAAGCAGTGTAATATCAGAAATAAAGGGAACACAAATAGCAGCTCAGAGACATGTAAACAGTTTTGAAAGATCCATACTTTTCTCATAAATTCAGGCCAGCTAGGCAGCTAGAACAAGACTGTACCAGAAACTTACATGATAGATATGTTCTTGAAAAATGACCGCACAAACCCTCAGTAATTACATGTTTGCAGTATGTTTTTGCATGGCATGACAATATATACAAGTGTGAATCTGATTATATACTGGTAGGGCATTGGCTGGTGGTTATATTAGGAATCAGTTCCCTAACTACAATGCGGGAGCTCCGTATTTGAATGATACAGGCATTTTGGGGAATTGATAGTTAGATTCAGATTTTTCCAAATGATGCTAATTTGATGTGGGTTTCTGATTGTCTCTTACCTTTCTTTTAGACTCATTTTTTGCACTTTTCTAATGATTTGGAATATAGGATTTCCATTTGAAGATATCAATGAACTACATTATGCTTAGTGCAGAGGTTATACCCATGCTTCATAGAGTTTCAATCAATGCACAAATATTTAATGTAGTGTATTTACCTACTGAACTGATACATGGGCTATAGGTACGGCTTGAAAAAAAAAAAACGGACATGACAAAAGAAAAACGAAAGAGAAAAAAAACTAATCTAACTAGCTGTCTTAAACAAGAAAACAACAGAAAATCCCTCAGATTTTCAAACATTTGACCCTGACTTTTGGAAACAACCTGGAGCTTAGAAAAATTAGAAGCCATGGTCTCAACATGAAGATGGGAAGAATGTACCTAAGTTATCATTCAGAAACAGCCAGGGCATCAGCAACAAATTGGATGCGCATCACCTTCTTTGCGTATCAAAATCAGAACCTAGAAAACAAAAAATTATGGGTCTTAAATGATTATTGGAATGAGGAACAAAGCAGTTTATTGTGAGTTGGCCTGTCATAAATTACCTGTGTAGAGTGAAGTTCTCCTCAATGCTATCTGAGTGGAAATTCATACGGGAGCCAGGCGATGGAAATTCATCGATACTACATTACTGAATTTTTCAGTCACTTACGGTAACACCAACAAGAAAACAGCGGAGGTCGTTGGCGTTTATTGGTGGCGATTTGCTGACCAAAACCAGCCGTGGTGTAGGTGAAGGCTAAACGGTTGCCGATACATTTTGTCGGAGTCGCAACCTCAGTCTAGGTATGAAGCGGCAGAAGAAGGTGTTGTTCGTGGTGGTGGCAGCAACACCGGAGTTAAAGGAGGCACTGATGGCGACGATGCAGAGGCGATGAGGCTTTTTTGGAGTCGACAAAGAAACTGGCGAGATTCGGGAGTCTACATAGCGAGCAATTAGGGATAGATGCGGATTCACGGGGAAAAGATAGAATTTGGCGGAAATATTAAACACAATATAACACGGTTATAATTAACAACCGTGTTATAAAATAGATTTATAACACGGGTCAAGAGAACCGTGTTATATAAATGACGATTATAACACGGTTAACGTAAAACCGTGTTAAAAAACCCTATTTTCCGGTTTCAATATTTTTCTCTCATACTTTATAACACGGTTATAGTCAAAACCGTGTTTGTTAAACATTTTATAACACTCTTTACACATAACCGTGTTATAAAATGCGTGTTATATAATATTTTTTCTACTAGTGTGGGTTGGTCAAGGATGGTCAATGTTTTGACCATTGACCATTCTTGGTCAACGTTTGACTAAATGGGCACTATTTCGGGGGTTACTATTTTATAATATTTATCTGCAAATTTTTTGGTAAAATCTTCAATTTAAATTCCTAATATGATATTAGGTAGTATACATGTATTTTGGTATGTATACAAGGTCAACTAGCCACTCAAAACCAATTTCGAAGACAATTCGCCAAGGCACGTTTTAAGGAGTTTTCAGGCTCCTTTTTGTGTCTTAACTCTTTTTAGAGTTTGGTTTGCTTTGAAAAATAATTTCATTGTATTATTTTAGTACATTTACATATATTCAAGCCTTAAAAACCATCCAAGACTCATTCTTAAGATAATATATCAAAAATATGCTTTAAGGGGTTTTATGACATATTCTTGTCTTAAGTGGTTTCTGAGCTTGGTTTTCTGGTAATGGGTTTATAGTGTTTTTAGCTTGATTATAAGACTTAGGAATCCACTTTGGATCCTATTGAGGTTGTACAATCTCTATGGTTTTAAAGCACATTCTTGTGTTTTAAGGTCTAAGATTGTTCCTCCATGATCTTAAGTGTGTTTTGGCCTTATTAGATCATTATTAATTCATTTAATCAAGTTTAAGTAGTTAGGGGTATTTCATGATCAAATGGGCGGGTGGCCCGGGCGGACCGGGCCGACATTGAATTCTAGGCCCGAACGGGCCTATATTTTTGTCCAAGCCCGTTTTTTAAATTTTTGGGCCGAGCCGGGCTAGGTCCAGACTTATTTTAATCTTTACCATTGCCCAGCCCGCCCGCCCGGTTTTATATTATTGTTAGTTTTTTTAAAAAAATATATAGACTATATAAATATTAATATAATTAAATATAATATGAATATATGTTGTATGTACTATTAATAAATATTATATATAATTTAAATAATAATATAAGGTCTTATATAAAAATTAATTTAAAATCTATACTTCCTCCCATTTTAGTATTTTATTTTCTAACTCTAGGCATAAGAATTAAAAGAGAAAAACTTTAGACTATTTTATCCTTATTTTTTGCATTGAGAATTGAAATAATTTGAAAATTAGAGGTTGTAAAATAAAATATGGGAGGGTATATGAAATACCCCTACTTAATTAACATGATTTAAACATATAATTAACTATAAAAGGTATAAACAATCAAGCATGTAATAACTTGCGAACAAACGAACAGTTTAATATTACCGTACTTATGTACATACGATATATGTACATACACAACGTTACAAGATATTATAACGTTGTACATGTAACTAAAACGCGACAAATAAATAGTCGTAACCGTATATGGGTAGAATTAAAAACGTGACACAACAAAATAGTCGTATAAATATATGTACACACTACTAACAACGCGACATTAATATAGTCACATATATACAGGAATAAGCATGAATAATGCTGAAACAATGAAACAACAAAAAAAAGAGAAAAGGAGCAAACATGCTCTAGCCGGATTTGAACCCGAGACCTCTCGTACCTATCCCGAAACCTTAAAACGCTTGAGCTGTGCTCAAATTCGGTAATTGATACCCATAAATGCAAACAAGTAGCTCGCTACTAAGGTCACAAAGGGAAGAACAGGGACAAACACGCCCCAATGCAACGCTTTTACTCACCTGTTTCTGAAATACCCCAAAGTCTAAACTACTTCCAGATTTCCAGAACGACAAACTAATTAGTTTTCTCAACAGCCCATAACCTCATGCGACATAACTGATTATTTTTACCGTTGCCCATAACTCTCTAGTAACTTGTGAGCACCAACTGCACTCCTTTACTCCGGTAAACACCATGCATCAGGCTGTTCTTTTGGAATTTCTCACGCGTGCATATGGGAAGCAGAGTAGAAGGTAGCACTGGACTGAATAACCCACTCAACGCTTACTCTCAAGTCAGCGTCTTGCAAAACCCACCTCAATTAGTTCCGCCATGCAAACACCCATCTCGGCTGTGCAAGTTCTGGAGCAGGCAATTCAATCCCCGTTTCTGGCGAGGAGAACAGCAATGTCTTAGCATCAATCTGTCTGGGAGTCTAGCCCCTGAAATGTGCATCAGCTCCACGAGCAACAAGCCTCTAGTGCTTCAAAAGAAAAAAAAACAATGAAACATAACAGGTAGGCTCCAATCAGTTCTCCATCATCTGCTCATCAGTTTTGTGCCCGAACATGTCGATCTTAATTCCACTCCATTTTCTTTCTTGTGTTGTACGTACCCCATAACATCCCACACTGAAGGGCTTGAAGACCTCTGAGCAAAAACCTGTAAAGACTTCTTCCTAGAACTTAACTGGAAGGTGAAGTTTCTAAAATAGAGTGACTCCATTGTTCTTATCATTATCTTCTCTGATCTTGCCAAGCCTAACCCCTGGGTAAATGTCTTCAGTCGTGGTCGGTTAACCAAGGGTTGCAAGTCCCATATACACCCCAAGCATCTGCCAAGATACATACGGGTGAGCTACTCCTAAAACCATGCCCTGATCAGGGAAAATAAAATGAAACTTATCTGTCGACTTCAGATATTAAGTGTTTCAATTCTGTAACATAACTCTCGGTATTTCTTGCTGTCCTGGAATGGCATTGAGATATAATGCCTACAATATTGTAAACACACCTGCCTGAGTTGTCCAAGTGTAGGAATGGGTCAAAAGAAAATAAAAACCAACTTGTTGCATCTGTAGGAAGGAAATCATGGGAAAGGAAAGTAACAGTTCACACTTTCTGGTTCCTGTTTTCTGTTTTTAGTCTACGAATTTTGATTAAAGAAACCTTAGAAGTGCAGACCGTGTAGCTAGAGGCTGTTCTTTGGTGGTAACATCATGGAGAGCCCATTCCTGTTCCAAAACAGAACACATAACCAGGTAAAGTTCCTAACAGTTTTCCATGATCTGTGTGCCTGCTTTACCAAGCCTAACTTCTGAGTAATCCTCCTCAGCTATTGTCGAGTAACCAATTGCGGGAAAGTCTCACCTTGCCAGAAGAACCAAGAGAACAGCTAGGACAAGAGGTGAGCCATTCATAAACAAATTCCATAACCAGAAACAAAAACTACTGTAAATTTCAGTAGTAAACATTCGAATCTGTAACTTTTTATTTCTCTATACTAACCTCTCAGAAGCAGTATAGGTTAATGTGGAGTAAGCAAGTTGAGTAAATAGGAAACGGATTTGGGAGCAGAAGGAAGCAATAGCAGAAAATTACACATCAGTTCAGTTCAGTGTTGTTTCAGTTTTCTCTTCAGTTTCCTAGTTTCGTTGTCAGTTCCTGGAGTTGTGTTGTGGTGTGGTTGGTTTCGTGAGGATTTTTAATTCTGTACATCAAAGAGATGATTGTCTTGGGTTGTTTGGAGTTAGAAAACTGTATATTAGAATATATAATTAGGTAACCAGAACGTTGGGGAAAGCTAAGAAATAAGTTAGATAACAGAAAACAAGATCAACAGAAAGGAGTTTACAACAGCACATTATTTCAGTTTCAGATGGCTGTTCTATGTGTAAACAACTTTCAGGATTGTGCCCATGTCATCTTGGGCCTGTTTGAATTTAAAATCTTGGTAATACACTTAGCTAGGTAGTTAATCAGGTTGAGGGAAGTTGTAAGTCAGATTCATGAACAGAAAGAAAACAATAGGAAGGAAATGCAGCAGTTCACATTTTCTGTTTTCTGTTTCAGTTTCAGATTTTCGTAAAGGGGTGTGAGAGATGCTGTCTTGGTTGTGTTGAGCTAGATTAGAGTTTAAAACCATATTAAGACATCTAACTAAGAAGATAAATAACATGGGGAGTGAGAAAGAAACCAGACCAAGGAAACCAATCCTAGCGCATCAGTTTTTCAGTCTTTTTCCCAGGTTCTGTGTCAAGACTTTCAGAAGTGTAACCCTTGCTGCCTTGGGTTCCGTTTTGGGATTAGAAGCTTGATAGAACACTTGCATAACTGAGCCAGCAATTTGGGAAGAACTTAAGGCAATTCGTGAGCAAGAAAAGAACAGAAGAGAGTTTAGTAGTTTTATGTTTCAGTCTTGGAGTTTTGTTTCAGTTCTGTTTAGTTTCAGTATGATGGAATATCAGTGACATTAACCAAGTTGTGGTGGGTTTGTTTTGGTTTAGAATCTTAATTAAGGCCTTAACTAAAAGAGTCAGTAATTTGGGATAGGTTGAGGGTCAATACGTGAACTACAGAAGGGAATAAAAGAGGGGATATCAGGATTTGACACTTCAGTTTTATGGCTTTTCTGAAAGTTTGGTTTCTGTATAACCCTGTGACAGAGGGTGTGTAAAGGGTTATATTGAGAGTTTTGTGAGCTTAAATCCTTGCCAGTCCATCTAACTAAATGTGTTAATATTTGGGGAAATTGGAGGTCAAAATTCGAGAGCAAAGGAAAGGAATAGAAGTGTGGATATCAGAATGGTATTTCAGTTTCGATAATGATTGTTCTCTGTATAACCCATTTTCAGAGGAGTTAAAGAAGTTGTAGTGGCTTTATAATGGACCTAAAATACTACTAATATACTCTACTAGGTGGGCATACTCATTTGGAATATTAGAAACCAGTCAAGGATCTGACAGAAGAAGAAAACAAAATTGGCACCGATTCTGTCTCCTTTCAGATTGTCATTGTTGAGCTGTTTCTGTGTAGTTAAGTGCAGAAGGTATGTGAGTGTCTTATTGGTTTAGTCTTGAGTTTGAAACGTTGTTAACATCCATAGCTAGTGGGGTAATACTGTGGGAAAGAATTAAACAGCACTTGGACTAACTAGAAACAAGAACTAGGAAGGAATATAGAGGTTGTTGTTCAAATATCAATAATGTATGAGCTTCTGTATAACCATGTTACAGAGGGTTATAAGGGGTGGTATTGAGTTACTAATGAACATAAAACATCTCTAACATACTTAAGTGAGCTTATAAAACTTTGGACTATATTTCTTTACAAAGTTTGGTGTTATAAAATTAGGTACTTTACAACATGTTATAAGCTATGTGGTTATATTGTGATTAATTAAAATTATATAATAAAGAAGCTCAAGTGTATCATATGCGTATATTATATTCGGTACATGCATAAAGTTACCAAAACCATATGTTATAAAGTTATTGACACATAAAATACCATACAATATGACATCATGAACCAAGTGTAACACAAAACAATATTATATGGTCAAGACTATAGTCTACTAGAACCGTCATGTTAAACACATACATATATATATATATATATATATATATATATATAACACATGTCAAGAATAAAGACATAAACTATAGTATATGATGACGTAAAATACTAAGGTCAGTATATAACCTTGGTGTGCTACATAAATCCCAAACGAAGTGTCATAAGTGTTTAACGTAAGGTTTCATACCATAATGAGAACCGAATATTAACTCACACGACGAGTATGGAGTTTCTAAGAAAACAACTCCTAAACAAATAACAGTTGAAAAATCCGGGGCATAATATTGGGATTTCAAACGTTATTCGGAGATACCGAACTATACTGTCATGTGGATTGACGCTTAGCGTTCCTTGTATTTCTAGATCGCCTATTAGACGTGCGCGCTCGAGAAAGATAAGTGGCCTACACTGCGCGACCTCGACACGGTGTACGGTATGTAAAGGGATTTGATCCGGGTTGTCCTGAGGAATTCCTCGGGCTCGGATTTGTTTGATAAATAACTTGTGTGAATGTATGTATGTATGTGATTTATGTGTGTGATGTGTAGTTATGTTCACTGCATTATTTATTTATGCACGAACGTCCTACGGGACTAATACTACGTCGACTATAGATCGACTTATACAAAACTACATATGCGAAATGTGTGATTGTGACCACTGTTGCTTGAACTAATACGCTAAGTATTACAAGTATGTAGTTATAACCTAAGTAAAATACTTAGGAACGGGACACGACATTGTCGGTCTCTAGAGCTTTGACTCGAACGTGAATGTTACCTAGAATAATTCTAGGCATGCGTAAGACCCATAGGGCAGCCAACAAATGAAGTGATGTACTCCATAACTAAAACTGTAACTGACCATCTAACTAACAAAGCTAACAGTGGAGTGTGAATGATTGTGATGATGTACCTTAATCCAGACAGTCACTGGCTGCTGGTTGCGCGTATAGATCTCTTGGGTTATCCCGTATCGGGTTTTCCCTAGTAAATCCTGATCGAGCCTAGATAGATCGTCAGGCGGAGTGTGCTACCGTTGGCACCAGGCCCTTGGCCACCTAAATGGACGCCTTTACAAAGACAAAGTGAATAATTCCCAGAGTCTTCGGATGATCAGGGCAGTGAGCACCTTTGTGTGTACGTGGGACTACTGTCCAAGTGAGTATATTTTGGGTTGTCCTAACTGACACCCGACTATGCTAACCTAAACAAACGATATGTAAAGGCCCGGAGGGCCGAGTGATGTACTATGTGATGATGTTAATATACGATGCATGAGTTCTCAATGCCATTGTATTGTATGAAGTATGACAGTAATGTGTAATCCATATATGACTGTTTGGATTGGATGAATGATTATATAATCGTGCATGTTGTTACAGTATTTATTATATCTGTAAAATGACAAAGCATGAAATCAATCTAATATCAAGACGGTTAAAAATGACAAGTGACCAATAGGGTCCAGATCCGGCATACTCAGCGTCTATCGCTGAGACTACACTTATTGTGCAGGTTGCTGAACACGTTGAAGCCGAAGTGCGGGACTGGGTAGTTAGGACGTTGTTGATTTGGATTTACCGTTCATACCTCGTTATGTATTAAATGATTCTACTGGAAAGGGGTTGTAAGAGTTGGATTATGTTTAGATGCTCACAGTAGTTGTGCTTTTGATATTTAGATAGAAATGTAGGTGGTATCTCGTTGTCACTGCGGATTGTATTTTTATGTTTAATTTTGTTAAGATGTTGTACTGCTACATCACTCGTATGGGCGAGTGGTGGCAAGTAACACCCATGTGAGTTCTATTACTGTAATTCCTTCCGCTGTGAGACGCCTTTATTTCCTGTTCACGTGAGCGACTATTACGTATTTGTTATGAGGGGTGTTACAAAAGTGGTATCAGAGCGGAGTACCGCTCTGATGACGAGATACTAGGTTAAGACAGTGAGCTTAGGATTTGGGAAACTTGGGAAACGTTTGTGAGGTACGAAACGTCTGTGTCTTAATGAAATTATGTGTTGGCAGAGCCTTTGGCCTGCAAGTGTTAGCCCATGGGGCACATAAATGAGTTGATTGTATTATGGTGCGTTGTTGAGAAGACGAACGGTAATACCGACATCTAGTGGTGGTGTGAGCCAGGAAGCTGACCAAGGGCATAAAGGCCCGGTAATATTACCCCTGTTAAGGTCCATCTAAGAGCTCAGCCAGGAGGAGACACAAACGTCATGAGTACATTGGCGACAGTCCACTTTCATGTGGAAGTCCAGTACGAACTACCGCCGACAGTACCCCTCCCGCCACAACCCAATGAGTATAATACAACCAAGAAATATAACCCCCGAATATAGGGAAAAGGGATACCAAGCCCAACAGACTGTTTAAACACTCTCGCAACGAATGAATAATTCCTGCTCCTGTAACACTAATACAACCTCCATGTCATACCTCCATTGACGACCAAACGCCATATCAATAGGCACTACCGGAGGCGAGCGCCACCACTACTACAACGTCGTGGAAAGGACCACCCAAGAACATCAGGGCAAGCGGACCGGGAGCACCATGAACTCCGCGAGACCGTCGCCCGTAATGGGACCTTTAACCACTAGACTGTAAAGAAAAATTATCTTAAGAACGTGGAGGAACTTTGTGAGAATACCGCCCTATTATGTTCAAACTTCAATCCTAAACTTGTGTGCACACAATACAGTGACACTAGAACCCTGTCGTGGCGGTACCTGTAGGGAGACAAAGTCCAAACGTTTACGCTATTATAAATCTAATGTGATGGAGGACTTGATTATTCTAATGACAATGTGGTCAGGAAAATTTCCCAAATCCAAATATCTTCTTATTCACGAACAATCACTCTAATAGTGCTTAAACAACCAATGCAGAAGTGAGACAAACAAGTCGGGAACCAACAACTCTACTTGCATGGCGCGCTTGCCACTGCAAGCGCTGAATTAAACAATGTACCAGTAATTTCGTCTACCCCGCGCACTTGCTACTGCAAGTGCTGCAAATAATTACTACTGCAGTTACCACTGCTATTATCGTACAAACGAATACTGTAAACTGCGTAGACCTATGGTACGACACCATGGCTACCAATAATCACCAAACAATTGTACACCTCTAATATAAACTACATAACTACAATTGTTACAATAAACCTCTAAGATACGAGGCCTACAACCTCTGAAGGACCCGACGAGTCCGAATAATGCAATGAAAATGGCACACCAGCCCATTAAAATTATAACTATTAAGCAAGACGAATCAAATGACACTGGCTGAGAGCCAAGATAATATATTAAATTATCAAACCATTAAATGGCTGAATTGGAAGTGGACGGTGAAACCTGATTCCCGGGGATCAAGGACAAGCCAACCACAAATTGGGGTGAAGGGTTAATGCAACACTGGTGCTGATCACACCAGAGTCGTATGACTCCTGAAACTCTTCACAAGTTGCCAAAACTAATTATAGTAAACAAAACATACGACTGCAGTATCCTAGTTACAAACAACTAGCAAAGGAACTTGCGATTAACTGCTACGATATATATATATATATATATATATAATATCATACAAATAAAACTATTAGAGGAGAATACGATCGTATAACGATCGCTGCCATACAATATCCAACTATATCGTATGCGTAGTATTTATATTATTCACTTATATTCATATCTCATGATTTACTCTCCTATATTATATGTCACATTTTCATCAACTTAATTAATAAGATTATTTGATTTGATTTATGTATGCAATATATATTATATATATATTACTTTATCTTAATATCTTGTCACATTTCGGGGCAAAATTTAAAATTCCTAAGGTTTCATTTTATACTAACCTTAGGTTATAAATTCCATTTTCTCATTACATACTATAACCCATACTTTTAATAAAAACTATATTATCGCCGAAAGGCATGTACAACAAAATTCTTACTTCCATCAACTCCTAATACTTTTCCATTATTTCAGTATTGCCACATATTTAAAAACTGTTATACACATCATACGTTATAACATTTTAACCTTGCAATAAATGTAACTTATAGTTCACTATCTATAAGTACGTATACGCCAACCTGTGAGAATGGGTAAAACATATCAGTCCACAGATGGACCAAGAGTGAAAAGAACAATTCTACCGTAATACGGACATTACCAGTACCTTCATAACGATGAGCACGAATCAACACTGAACACACGAATAATTACCACCTCTGAGCACTTCCTTTACCAAGGAGTGCCATATACTGTTATGTACAATTACAACTAATCAACATCAAGATTAAGTTTATATGTATTGTCAGAATCATACTGATTATCAAACAAGTTCTAAGTGAAAGAAGGGCTACCGCCATGGGCGTCCCGCCATGTAAAGAAAATGATAAATATAAAAAAAAAGTAGAAGACATGTCGTTTACTACGGTGACGACTGTCAGTGATGAATGAATGCGTAAATTAAATCAATGATGACCACCTAAATCGATATTACAGAAAAACACAAACCAAACGCTAAATAGCGTAAATAAGCAAGTACCTAATGTACAAATAAGGGGCATAAGCTCAGGAGACCGGGAACACCGACTCCAATTACCTACTAGCTGGATACCAGGAGTATATACCAGCATGTAATGTTAATCACTAATAGTGATAAATGTTTAGTCCTAATGGACGAACCCGATCTCATGAGAAGTGACATACAAGGATTCACTTATAATATTTGTAAAAACAACTCATTTGCAGTACCATCAATGAGAATGGTTGGGAAGTGAAAAGCCAGAATTGCTCAAGCAATCATGCAATCTACAATACACCCAATTAAACGGAACAGTGAACGCACATGAATAACAAAGTATGAGAACTTACCCCACGCCGCATCGGGAAGCATAGGTAAGACATGATAATGATTAAACCTGGAGGAAATAATTATGTATGTATTCGTGTATATCGAGATGGGAGAGCTGACATTGCCACCTCAGCACCAATATTACATAAACCGATTGCAGCCATACAGACGAATCAACGTTTAACTGGTTAGCAACCAAGTGCTACCACTAATATGTTACTAAGGACATGAGTCCAGGGAACAAAAAATAATGTTCCAACCACCTTACCACCATATCACTAGAACATTAGAACCTACGACAAGATAACCAACATTGCGGACCAATCAACATCAAACTACAACAAGGACATCCATCAAAAGGGAGATTGACAATAGAATACTTCACAATAGTCGTGTGACGGACGCTACCAGTTTACTAAATGAGACATGGGAAGACCGCACTCCGATAGGAGCATGTGGGCCTGACAGACTTATTTATAGGTTAGGCAGGTAAGTAGTAATGTATCAGTATGGTACCCCATGCATGTAGACAAGTAGTGTTAGGAACACGAGAAGTAGTCAACTCCGTACTACGGACAGTGATGCAGATTACCTCGAAGATGGACGAGAAGAGCCGCAGTTAACCAACGGGCTAGAGAAACCAAAACCTACAACACAAAGTAGCGGTCAACACACAGCGAAGACAAGGAGACCCTTGGAAGATGACGAGGCAGATGACAGAAACAAGAAACCACTATATGGACGAATAATACGTAGAACCCTCATAAGGATCATGCAAGTTCTTGCAATCCAGAGGAAATCTACCAGATGACGTAAACATAAACGCGTGACTACGCAATGATGAGATACAAGCTAAATGCTAACAGATACCTTAAGAAGGAATGATGGACTTGGAATGTACCACTCACATGATGATTCGCTCATCTTATCTGTTTGACTCTTTAGATATTAGCTGCTGAGAGTTTACGCCTCTGCACTCTGTAGGACTGAGTGTTTTGGTATTGCACTTGTGCAGTTATTAATCTAGTAGAAATACAGGAAGATGCAATGGATATCAACAAGAGTGTGTATCAAAGAACTACAACAGTGTATTACTCTGGAACAAAACCACCAGGAGACACGGATGACAATCATCATCTACGTGGACATGTAGGCGGGTACGTCTTGGTATTACCAAGACAAGTGCAAAGAGCACCAAGTACTAACAAGAGCCAATGTCATATTATACCTCAAACTGAATATCAGTGGGAGAAGACACACGAATGTATGCTAGTGATCCAAATAAGAGGACGCACAGTAATGAAAAGAGGGAAATTGAGCCTATGTTCATGGGTCTGCACCTCATACAGAGCGAGTGGGCCCATTAGAACGAACTTGGGAGAGAGCACAAATACGTGTCTCACCCTTATATATATTTAAGAGCCCGAATGGGCTAGAGCCATACCCGTCTCTCTGATATGAGAATAATCTACTCCAAAAGTGAAAACACCACATGAGAGTTAGAGAACTCTATGAAAGCCAAGTATCCAGCGCTCCTTGTGGAGCAGCTGTCGAATACTTGTGGGGTACGGGGGCGTAACCCATTTTAAGGGGGTAGAGCCTCTTGGCAGTGCACATGTTTGCACTAAATTCTGTTATTTCGTATAGCCTCTTGGCAGTGCACATGTTTGCACTAAATTCTGTTATTTCGTATGCGGGGCATACAATGTTTGTGGGTGTGCGAGGCACACGATGTTGATTGTTGGATGTTGTTTGTGATGTTGTTCGTTCATTTTGTTGGTGTTGTTGGGTACGCGGGGCGTACGTGGTTGATTTGTTTGTGTGAAATGTGCACTTGTTGTATGTATCTTATGAAACACTTGTTGAAATGATGTGTCTACATACATGAATGTAGTACTGTTCTTTATGATATGTGTGATATACATACTTATAGTACCTTGTAGATTTATTACATGTGGTACAGTCCGGATACAAAGTAAATCCTTAAGATATGGAATGTGTGATGATGGTATGGTGTGGACACCTCGGGGAGGTTGTCAGAATTGGTAGAACTGATAGGAAATAGTCGTGCGGATGGATCGCCTACATCCATATGTTTGAATTAACGCCACAAATGATGGCTATGTGCTGTATAAGTGCAATACGATGTGCGTAAATGATATATCACATAGATATACATTATGGGATTATAAGGGTAGTTATTAATACACCTATTTAAGTAAAGCGACTTCGGGACGAAGTCCTTTTAAGGGGGGTAGATTGAAATACCCCTACTTAATTAAACATGATTTAAACATATAATTAACTATATTAAGGTATAAACAATCAAGCATGTAATAACTTGCGAACAAACGAACAGTTTAATATTACCGTACTTATGTACATACAGATATATATGTACATACATACACAACGTTACAAGATTATAACGTTGTACATGTAACTAAAACGCGACAAATAAAATAGTCGTAACCGTATATGGGTAGAATTAAAAACGTGACACAACAAAATAGTCGTATAAATATATGTACACACTACTAACAACGCGACATGTTAATATAGTCACATATATACAAGGAATAAGCATGAATAATGCTGAAACAAAAAAAAAAGAGAAAAGGAGCAAACATGCTCTAGCCGGGATTTGAACCCGAGACCTCTCGTACCTATCCCGAAACCTTAACGCTTGAGCTGTGCTCAAATTCGGTAATTGATACCCACAAATGCAAACAAGTAGCTCGCTACTAAGGTCACAAAGGGAAGAACAGGGACAAACACGCCCCAATGCAACGCTTTTACTCACCTGTTTCTGAAATACCCCAAAGTCTAAACAACTTCCAGATTTCCAGAACGACAAACTAATTAGTTTTCTCAATAGCCCATAAACCTCATGCGACAGAACTGATTATTTTTACCGTTGCCCATAACTCTCTAGTAACTTGTGAGCACCAACTGCACTCCTTGACTCCGGTAAACACCATGCATCAGGCTGTTCTTTTGGAATTTCTCACGCGTGCATATGGGAAGCAGTAGAAGGTAGCACTGGACTGAATAAACCCACTCAACGCTTACTCTCAAGTAAGCGTCTTGCCAAACCCACCTCAGTTAGTTCCGCCATGCAAACACCCATCTCGGCTGTGCAAGTTCTGGAGCAGGCAATTCAATCCCCGTTTTCTGGCGAGGAGAACAGCAATGTCTTAGCATCAATCTGTCTGGGAGTCTAGCCCCTAAAATGTGCATCAGCTCCACGAGCAACAAGCCTCTAGTGCTTCAAAAGAAGAAAAAAAACAACGAAACATAACAAGGTAGGCTCCAATCAGTTCTCCATCATCTGCTCATCAGTTTTGTGCCCGAACATGTCGATCTTAATCACTCCATTTTCTTTCTTGTGTTGTACGTACCCCATAACATCCCACCACTGAAGGGCTTGAAGACCTCTGAGCAAAAACCTGTAAAAGACTTCTTCCTAGAACTTAACTGGAAGGTGAAGTTTCTAAAACAGAGTGACTCCATTGTTCTTATCATTATCTTCTCTGATCTTGCCAAGCCTAACCCCTGGGTAAATGTCTTCAGTCGTGGTCGGTTAACCAAGGGTTGCAAGTCCCATATCACACCCCAAGCATCTGCCAAGATACATAACGGGTGAGCTACTCCTAAAACCATGCCCTGATCAGGGAAAATAAAATGAAACTTATCTATCGACTTCAGATATTAAGTGTTTCAATTCTGTAACATAACTCTCGGTATTCTTGCTGTCCTGGAATGGCATTGAGATAATAATGCACCTACAATATTGTAAACACACCTGCCTGAGTTGTCCAAGTGTAGGAATGGGTCAAAAGAAAATAAAAACCAACTTGTTGCATCTGTAGGAAGGAAATCATGGGAAAGGAAAGTAACAGTTCACACTTTCTGGTTCCTGTTTTCTGTTTTCAGTTCTACAAATTTTGATTAAAAAACCTTAGAAGTGCAGACCGTGTAGCTAGAGGTCTGTTCTTGTGGTAACATCATGGAGAGCCCATTCCTGTTCCAAAACAGAACACATAACCAGGTAAAGTTCCTAACAGTTTTCCACGATCTGTGTGCCTGCTTTACCAAGCCTAACTTCTGAGTAATCCTTCCTCAGCTATTGTCGAGTAACCAATTGCGGGAAGTCTCACACTGTGCCAGAAGAAACCAAGAGAAACAGCTAGGACAAAGAGGTGAGCCATTCATAAACAAATTCCATAACCAGAAACAAAACTAACTGTCAATTTTAGTAGTAAACATTCGAATCTGTAACTTTTTGTTTCTGTATACTAACCTCTCAGAAGCAGTATAAGGTTAATGTGGAGTAAGCAATTTGAGTAAATAGGAAACGGATTTGGGAGCAGAAGGAAGCAATAGCAGAAAATTACACATCAGTTCAGTTTCAGTGTTGTTTCAGTTTTTCTTCTTCAGTCTCCTAGTTTCTGTGTGAGGATAATTCTGTAACATCAAAGAGATTGTCTTGGGTTGTTTTGGAGTTAGAACTGTATTAGAATATATAATTAGGTAACCAGACACGTTGGGGAAAGCTAAGAAATAAGTTAGATAACAGAAAACAAGACAACAGAAAGGAGTTTACAACAGTACATTATTTCAGTTTCAGATGGCTGTTCTATGTGTAAAGAACTTTCAGGATTGTGCCCATGTCATCTTGGGCCTGTTTGAATTTAAAATCTTGGTAATACACTTAGCTAGGTAGTTAATCAGGTTGAGGGAAGTTGTAAGTCAGATTCATGAACAGAAAGAAAACAATAGGAAGGAAATGCAGCAGTTCACATTTTCTGTTTTCTGTTTCAGTTTCAGATTTTCGTAAAGGGGTGTGAGAGATGCTGTCTTGGTTGTGTTGAGCTAGATTAGAGTTTAAAACCATATTAAGACATCTAACTAAGAAGATAAATAACATGGGGAGTGAGAAAGAAACCAGACCAAGGAAACCAATCCTAGCGCATCAGTTTTTCAGTCTTTTTCCCAGGTTCTGTGTCAAGACTTTCAGAAGTGTAACCCTTGCCTTGGGTTCCGTTTTGGGATTAGAAGCTTGATAGAACACTTGCATAACTGAGCCAGCAATTTGGCAAGAACTTAAAGGCAATTCGTGAGCAAGAAAAGAACAGAAGAGAGTTTAGTAGTTTTATGTTTCAGTCTTGGAGTTTTTGTTTCAGTTCTGTTTAGTTTCAGTATGATGGAATATCAGTGACATTAACCAAGTTGTGGTGGGTTTGTTTTGGTTTAGAATCTTAATTAAGGCCTTAACTAAAAGAGTCAGTAATTTGGGATAGGTTGAGGGTCAATACGTGAACTAACAGAAGGGAATAAAAGAAGGGATATCAGGATTTGACACTTCAGTTTTATGGCTTTTCTGAAAGTTTGGTTTCTGTATAACCCTGTGACAGAGGGTGTGTAAAGGGTTATATTGAGAGTTTTGTGAGCTTAAATCCTTGCCAGTCCATCTAACTAAATGTGTTAATATTTGGGGAAATTGGAGGTCAAAATTCAAGAGCAAAGGAAAGGAATAGAAGTGAGGATATCAGAATGGTATTTCAGTTTCGATAATGATTGTTCTCTGTATAACCCATTTTCAGAGGAGTTAAAGAAGTTGTAGTGGCTTTATAATGGACCTAAAACAATACTAATATACTCTACTAGGTGGGCATACTCATTTGGAATATTAGAAACCAGTCAAGGATCTGACAGAAGAAGAAAACAAAATTGGCACCGATTCTGTCTCCTTTCAGATTGTCATTGTTGAGCTGTTTCTGTGTAGTTAAGTGCAGAAGGTATGTGAGTGTCTTATTGGTTTAGTCTTGAGTTTGAAACGTTGTTAACATCCATAGCTAGTGGGGTAATACTGTGGGAAAGAATTAAACAGCACTTGGACTAACTAGAAACAAGAACTAGGAAGGAATATAGAGGTTGTTGTTCAGATATCAATAATGTATGAGCTTCTGTATAACCATGTTACAGAGGGTTATAAGGGGTGGTATTGAGTTACTAATGAACATAAAACATCTCTAACATACTTAAGCGAGCTTATAAAACTTTGGACTATATTTCTTTACAAAGTGTTTGGTGTTATAAAATTAGGTTACTTTACAACATGTTATAAGCTATGTGTTATATATTGTGATAATGAAAATTATATAATAAAGAAGAAGCTCAAGTGTATCATATGCGTATATTATATTCGGTTACATGCATAAAGTTACCAAAACCATATGTTATAAAGTTATTGACACATAAAATACCATACAATATAACATCATGAACCAAGTGTAACACAAAACAATATTATGTGGTCAAGACTATAGTCTACTAGAACCGTCATGTTACAACAATACAATATATATATATATATATATATATATATATATATATGTATGTATATAAACACATGTCAAGAATAAAGACATAAACTATAGTATATGATGACGTAAAATACTAAGGTCAGTATATAACCTTGGTGTGCTACATAAAACCCAAACGAAGTGTCATAAGTGTAACGTAAGGTTTCATACCATAATGAGAACCGAATATTAACTCACACGACGAGTATGGAGTTTCTAAGAAAACAACTCCTAAACAAATAACAGTTGAAAAATCCGGGGGCATAATATTGGGATTTCAAACGTTATTCGGAGATACCGAACTATACTGTCATGTGGATTGACGCTTAGCGTTCCTTGTATTTCTAGATCGCCTATTAGACGTGCGCGCTCAAGAAAGCTTAGTGGCCTACATGCGCGACCTCGACACGGTGTACGGTATAAAGGGATTTGATCCGGGTTGTCCTGAGGAATTCCTCGGGCTCGGATTTGTTTGATAAATAACTTGTGTGAATGTATGTATGTATATGATTTATGTGTTGATGTGTAGTTATGTTCACTGCATTATTATTTATGCACGAACGTCCTACGGGACTAATACTACGTCGACTATAGATCGACTTAACAAAACTACATATGCGAAATGTGTGATTGTGACCACTGTTGCTTGAACTAATACGCTAAGTATTACAAGTATGTAGTTATAACCTAATTAAAATACTTAGGAACGGGACACGACATTGTTGGTCTCTAGAGCTTTGACTCGAACGTGAATGTTACCTAGAATAATTCTAGGCATGCGTAAGACCCATAGGGCAGCCAACAAATTAAGTGATGTACTCCATAACTAAAACTGTAACTGACCATCTAACTAACAAAGCTAACAGTGGAATGTGAATGATTGTGATGTCGTACCTTAATCCAGACAGTCAGTCACTGGCTGCTGGTCGCGCGTAGAGATCTCTTGGGTTATCCCGTATCGGGTTTTCCCTAGTAAATCCTGATCGAGCCTAGATAGATCGTCAGGCGGAGTGTGCTGTTGGCACCAGGCCCTTGGCCACCTAAATGGACGCTTTACAAAGGCAAAGTGAATAAGTCCCAGAGTCTTCGGATGATCAGGGCAGTGAGCACCTTTGTGTGTACGTGGGACTACTGTCCAAGTGAGTATATTTCGGGTTGTCCTAACTGATGCCCGACTATGCTAACCTAAACAAACGATATGTAAAGGCCCGGAGGGCCGAGTCGAGTGATGTACTATGTGATGATGTTAATATACGATGAATGAGTTCTCAATGCCATGTATTGTATGATGTATGACAGTAATGTGTAATCCATATATGACTGTTTGGATTGGATGAATGATTATATAATCGTGCATGTTGTTACAGTATTTATTATATCTGTAAAATGACAAAGCATGAAATCAATCTAATATCAAGACGGGTTAAAAATGAAAAGTGACCAATAGGGTCCAGATCCGGCATACTCAGCGTCTATCGCTGAGACTACACTTATTGTGCAGGTTGCTGAACACGTTGAAGCCGAAGTGCGGGACTGGGTAGTTAGGACGTTGTTGATTTGGATTTACCGTTCATACTCGTTATGTATTAAATGATTCTACTGGAAAGGGGTTGTAAGAGTTGGATTATGTTTAGATGCTCACAGTAGTTGTGCTTTTGATATTTAGATAGAAATGTAGGTGGTATCTCGTTGTCACATGCGGATTGTATTTTTATGTTTAATTTGTGTAAGATGGTGTACTGCTACATCTCGTATGGGCGAGTGGTGTGCAAGTAACACCCATGTGAGTTCTATTACTGTAATTCCTTCCGCTGTGAGACGCCTTTATTTCCTGTTCACGTGAGCGACTATTACGTTTGTTATGAGGGGTGTTACAGTATAAATGGAAAGCAGATCACAAAAAAGGCTAGAACATCTTCTATTTTTAAACTACAGTGAAAGAATCCAACAAATCATATACCGAAAACAAGGGGAGTATTATATTATATTTATAAATATATATATAATAATATAAAACCGGGCCGTTCTGGGCTTAGTTGCGGGCCTAAAATTTTGTCGAAGCCCGGCCCGGTTTTCATTCGGGCCTGATTTGTTGTCCAACCCGCCCAGAATTTTTTCTGGACGAGCTTTTCGGGCTTTATTTCCGGGCCGGGTCAGTGTTGATCAGCTCTACTTCATGCGCACGATTCCTTTTCTTGCTTCATTATGATTTTTTTCCCTTTTCCTAAGCCTCTCCTCTCTTACTGACTAAGAAAATATTGGTCTATATTTCTGGTGAAACAACTGAAACCCCCCGCCCCCGTCTCTCTGCTCTTTCTTGTTCCGCCATCTCCGCACCTTCCTTTCGACCTTGAACCTGAAAGCAAGGTAACAACGACTAAATATCGATTTCTTTCTCCTTAATAAAATATGGACTCATTTCTTCCTTTTTCCCTCTCTATCCGAATCTTTGGGAAAGCAAACGAGTTCAAGCCCCGAGTCCAGTCAAAGGTAAAACCGAGGAGGGAACTGGGAAGCTAGGACCGCGTTTGGCACTAAGAACAAGGTATAAAACCGAAACATGAAGAAAATTAGTTTAGGGTTTTGTTTTTGAAAATTATACTTCATTATGTAAGTTCTTGAAACTTTCGGTTACAACCATGAATCTGTCAAACTCAAACTATCTGCGACAATTTGTATCTGGACATTTTAATTGTGGTTCTAAGTTTCAAGCAATTTCAAAAATCTGTTGGAGTACGTTATGTTTATGTAGTGTTTCTGTATGTGCGGATGAATCCCTAAATTCGAATTAGGGGTTTCAAATTCTTAAAGGATAAAATTTTTTGGTGTTTTGGTGTTTTAATGAAGAACCCTAAATTCGGATTAGGGTTCCAGAAGTACTTAATTCTAATTCTGTTAGTTTAAATTGTTAAGCTTGAAGTTATTGGTGGTTAATTTAAGTTTTGAATTTGAATCAAGGTAAACTGGCGAATTAGGGTTGCAATAAGACATTAGGGGGCGGGCGCGGTGTTTGGGGTAATCAGGAAAGCCCTTTCCTGTGTTTGTTTTTGCCAGTTTTTCCTATTTTCATGAAAGAAAAAGGGAATGGGATTACCCCAAAACCCTTTTCCTAATCCCCACCCCCTACTAGGGAATGAGATTCCCTTCCCCAATACACTTTGACCAACAAAATATGATCATTGACCGATGACTAATGACCATTGACCGGTGACCGGTGAATGGACCTGCAATTAATGGTCGTTGACCGGCAACGATTGACCATTGACCGGTGGACCGTTGACCGGTTATTTATTTCATTCCCCAGCTAAACAAAAAACCAGGAAAATCAAAAGGAACTCTTTTCCACTTCTCTTCATTCCCTTTCCTGATTGCATTCTGTTCCCCCGCTTGAAACAGACGCTCCCTTAGGGTTCTAAAATTAGGGATTAGGGTTTTGAAAAAAAATAGAGTTTAGGAGTAAATTTGAAAAATCTGGAAAATTTAGAATTTTGAAAGTTAGGGTTTTAAAATTGGGTCAATTTGAAAAATAGGGTTCTAGAAAATAATATAAGGTTTAGGGATGAAACCGTGATTCTAAGGAAAGTGGGATACAAAGTAATTTGAGGAAATTGGAGGCTAAAATGTAAAATGTGAAGAAAACAGGGCGTAAGTATAAATATGGAAATTTTAGGGAGCAAATGTAATTTCAAAAAAATATGGTGAATAGCATTCTGGAAATTTAGGGCCGTAATAGTAAATTCAAAAAGTTAAGGGCGAATTAGTAATTCTAGAAATCTTAGTGGTGTTTTGTAAATCTCAAAAAATTAAATAAGGGTATGTCAAAATTAAATTAAGAACTGAATGGGTTTAACAAGCCACATTAAGTTATGATTAGTAGAAAAAACATTAAAAATTAACGTTGGGCATATGAAAATGGGGACCCGAAACAGCGCAGGAGGCCTCAAATCAATATGATGAAATAAGTTGGGCTGAAAGAATTATTTGAGGACATCAAAAACTAATTGGGTTTAATAAATCTGATAAACAAATTTCGGAACTTGGCTAAATATAAACCCAATTGGTGGATAATAACAAAAATTAAATTGGGTTAGGAATTTAACAAAAGATAATCAAGCTAGAAATTTGGGCTGGAGTAAAGAGAACTCGGTTGGGCTTTAAAATAATTTAGAGCGAAGAAATGGAATTGGTTTGGGCAGAATAAATCAGTCTAACAAAAATATAGAAATTTGGCTAGAAATTTTTTTTTAATTAAACTAGTATTGGGTTATAAATAGATAATCAAAATCTTAGATATTAAGTTGGGCCGATTTGGAAAAAATGAAGTGGGCCTAGCTGTTAGACAGACATTATCTGTAAAATTATGAATTCTGGTTAGGAGTTCTTAACTAGTCATACCTTGTAGGGTTGTCAATTTCGGGTTTTGGGTTGGGTTGACTTCAACCCGAACCCGGCCTGCTCATGTTTCACCTCAACCCGAAACCGACCCAAACCCAAAATAGGTTATGTTATGTCAACTCGAATCCAATCTGCTGACCCGAAATCAACACGAAATTGACCTGACACCCAAAATCAACCCGAAATCAACCCAAAATTGACCCAAAATTGACCCGAAATCAACCCAATATTAAAAATATTACTATCAATACAAATTCTACAAAAAATCACCAAGACAATATAACATAACATATACAACCATTAAACGTAAATGGTAACATTATTGATATATTTAGGGTTATGTCACATAACTATAAGAATATATATTTTCTTTTCTTTTTCAAAAAAAACTTGGGTTGCGGGTTAAAATCGGGTTGGCAGCTCAAACCCAAAACCGACCCGGGTTTGTAGCAACCCAACCCGAACCCGACCCAAAAATGTTTTTGAGTAGAAAATTATAACCCAAACCCGCATTTTAGCGTGTCGGTTTTGGGTCGGATTTCGGGTTCGTGTCAAGATTGACAACCCTAACACCTTGTAATGGGCTTAAGTCCAATTAAGAGTTGGGTAAGTTAGAGTAAAATTAGGGCTAACCCTAAACAACCAAACATAGCCTTAATTAAGTTAGTAAAAATAAATGAGCTAATTAGAATGAAAAGGTGAGACAAAGTTAGTGGATTTATTACCTAGTAAATTATAATTTAGTTAAATTGGGCCAACATCTAAGTTGAGGCCCAACCTCAATTCAATAAGATCTAATGGGCCTCAGATCAATAGCAATTTAGATCGAAGAAAACGTAGGTAAATAAACACGTGAAATTAAAGCGAGACTTAGAAAATAATAAAAATTTAGGAAAGACATATATCAATAGTACTTCATGAGTTAGGCAAAATAAAGGGCATTGCTAAATTCGATTAACATTTGAATTAGAAAATGAATTCAAATTACGAGTAAGTGTCATGGATCGGTGAATGGCTAACTCTAAATTGCTTGAAATTTATGATATAATTTCTGGAAGAGAATCTAATAAAGAAAGCTAGTAATTGGTATATGACTATTCCGTTCAAATAAATTGGGCTTTTAGTTGGGCCGGATTAAATACGTTCCAAGTTAAATAAAATCCAATTACAGAGAGCATGTATCTAATTAAGTCAGTTACACTCAAATAAAATACAGTTAAGATTCGAATATTCATAAGTGGGTCTCGGCAGTAATAGTTACGGATTCTTTACCACTAGTTTGGTGATAAGACAGTAACACTATGATTTATATGATCGGTGTTTTATATGTATGACTAACCTAACCATACTTGGCTAACGGGGTAGAATGGGGGTTATGAGAGTAGCTTAGGTACAAGAATACCTACGGGTTTCTTGGTCGCACGTTTTGGTGCACCGAGTGGATGACGACTAACCGGTCCACTCAAATATTGGTATTGGTAATGGTATGATGAGTGGATGATGACTAACTGGTCCACTCAGATATTGGTAATGGTATGACGAGCGGATGACGACTTACTGGTCCACTCAGATGTTGATATGATTCATAATGGTATGATTCAACGAGGCCGATGTGCTCGTTGACATGTAAGGGCCACTGCCCGCGTTGACCCACCTTCGAATAGGGTACGTGTCACTTCCTAACACGTGACACGGGTGAAATTATGTGTAGCACACATAGGCTGATAATAATGTGTCCGGCCCGGCAGCCCGGTCCGACCCGGCCCGTAAAAGCCCGACGAGCCCGAACCAGATAGGGCTTCCGGGCGGGCCTGGACATAAAATTAGGCCCGAATGAAAAACCGGGCCGGCCGCGGCACATTTTTGAGCCGGTGGGCAAAGCCCGGCCGGCCCGATTTTATATTATTTATTATTATTTTTAAAATGTATAGTATTCATATTAAATATTTTTTAATATATACAAAAATTATAGAGAATATAAATTTAAATAAGTTATATATATAATATATTAATTTTAAATAAGTGTATATTATAATATATATCTCTCTTTAAATATATTAATTTTAAATTTTTTTTATTAATTTATATTACAAAAATTAAAAAACCGGGCCGGGCGGGCCGGGCTTCGGCAAAGTCTGGAAAAAACCGGGCCTAGCCCGGCCCGGCCCGAGCATTAAAAAACCGGGCTTGGTTTTTGAAAATAGGCCCGACGGGCCTAAAATTTTCCTCTGGCCCGGCCCGAACCCGGCCCGCCCGCCCGAATGATCACCTCTAGACACACACGATGGGAAATTGGAGGATCTCTAACTAAAGCTAACAATTGCCAGATGGCATGGACAACGATTAACTTGTTTTGAATTTTGTGTGTGAAACCAGAATATGATGATTGTGTTGCTTATGTTATGTCTTGTTATGTTATATGATATGTTTTTGTTGTTATGTTTAATTTATTATGTTAAGCACGTTCGTTATATATTTATAAATCGGAATTTGCATGAAATGAACCTACATGCTCACTTGGCAAATACCTGAGTTAATTCTGAGGGTTCAAGAAGATTACATGATGACATACTCAGTAGGTGGGCTGACCCCTCCAGCAATGTTTTTTTTTCAGGTGTGTAGATTGGAAATTTAAAGATGAAGAACTGTCCGGGGTACGTGATGTCTGTCCAAATGAGCATGTTTTAGGGGTGTATTTCATATGTTTAATCAACACTTTTCATGCTTATTTCTCCACTCTAGCTTGTTTTCCTCTAGTTTTGTGTTTCATTGGTGTTTTACACATTTATTGTTTAAACAGGACGAGTAACATAGCTAGGAGTAAAGTAGACGAAGAGAGGAACGCGTGGGCGTAAACGGATCCAAAATCGGAGTTAAAACGAAGAAGATACAGCGTTTTGAAGTTAGCCTGACTCCGACCGACCTTAGGACCGACCTTGCAAGGTCGGCCGGGTCCAAATTTTGCCCAGATTTGCGTTTTTGCAAGCTACTAGAATCGACCGACCTTAGGACCGACCTTGCAAGGTCGGTCAAACTTAAAAACGCGCCCGAAAATTGCTACTGACTCGACCGACCCTAGGACCGACCTTGCAAGGTCGGTCGGGTCGAAAATTAGCCCAGATCTGCGTTTCAAAACGGGGAATTTTGGGGAAAACTTCCCCATTCTTCATTCAGTCGAGTTCCGGCCCAAAAACAGAGAGGAAGGGCGATTCTAAAGGAGAAAAAAAGAGGAGAAGAGAAGAAGAAGAAGAGAAGAGAAGGGAGGAGAAGAGAAGAGAAGCTCACCTCCTTCCAAGCTCCATTAATGGCTACTTCTATCCCTTGCTCTTTTAATTTCTCTCCTATGGCTGTGTAGAATCATTTGTAGCTAGGGATTGGGGCTTTTGTCCCAAAATCCATAAACTCCATTGTAGATTCTTGAACTCATTTATGGTTTTATTTAGTCTTTGAGCTTAATGAAGATGATTGAGTGTTTATGACTTCTAAACTTGTTGCTCATGATTTGGGGATTTGTTAAGGGTTTTGCTCAATTTGTCTTCTATGTGTTAAATTGGTTGGTTTGGCCTACTGATTAGTTTAGCATTATTGTGGGATTCTATCAAAATGTTATTCAGAGATAGAAACCTAAACTGTTAGAGACTAAAACGGTGTACTCTGATTTCGATAATTTTGAGATTAGACTACATTGCAACCTTAGTGGAACTTGAGCTTAGTGCTATCGATTGACCCGGGGCTTAGCTGAATGAGAAGTCTCGATTAAATTGGTTAGGATTAGTAGGCCTAGATTAGGTTGCTAATTAATTAAGCGTTCCCGTGGTTTAGCTATGAGTTCGAGGTTCGACAATCGGTAGTAAGGGGAGGACGGGTGCAAATATCCATCCCGGGCTACACCTATCCTAGATAGTTAGTTTAGTGTTTATTGCTTTTCTTTATTTCTCCAATTACAACCCAAAACCCCTAATTTACATTTATGCACTTTTGTATATATCCTCTTGCACATTTACTAAGCTTATAATTAGCTAGACAGTTACGAAGTCCCTGTGGATACGACCTTGTTGTACTACAATGATTGGGTTCACTGCCCATAGTTAGCAAGATAGTTTCAACATTATTTTGCTCAACAAGTTTTTGGCACCGTTGCCGGGGACTTCGGTCCAACTATCTGGTTTATTACCTGTTTAGTTTCTGTGCATAATTTTCATTTCCTTTATTTGCCTTTTTGTGTATAAATTTGTTTTTTTAGGAACCTATCTCTGATGGATGGTCATGATGATCAAGGAGAGGATTGTTACGGCTACACCTCTGGAGCAACCTACGACCAATACGTTGATTGTCAAGGGTGTGGATCCTTCCATATGTGCCCTCCTTGTGAGGATCTAATCTCAAGATCGGAGACTCTCATGGAGAACTGGTTCTTATCTGTCAATCCAAATCCCACTGAACAAGACATCAGTCGATGGATCAGGTGCCAAGAGAGTGGAGGAGACCAAAAGAGTGCTTATTGTTCTGAGATCACGGCAATGGTAGATTCACCCACTCTGGAGGATCTTAGTGCTAGAATGAACACCATCGACATGAACCAGCTTATTACACTAGCTCAAAGGGAGCAACAACCAGAGAGTGAAATGGTCCATGAAGTGGAGCAGCAGACTAAGGAAAAAGACCTCGACATGAACCAACTGAAGCTCTATGCCAAATTAGTAGAGATGAACGCGATGATGGAAGGTCTACAAAACCTTGCATCGCAGCAACCGGAGAGCGAAATGGTTCATAAAGTGGATCACCTTACTGAGGACTTAAGTTGCTCTCTATCACCTCCCCCGTTCGAACCTGAGCAAACGCCATTCAACTATCTGCTTGAGTTTGAAGACAAGCCATCAGAGGACCGCTTCCACCTTGACTTCATGGAGTCTCCTCCCTCTGAAGTCAACTACTGTTATTTCCCCTCCTTCTCTGTGCTCCACCCAGAAGATGAGGATGGATACATCCTCAACCTTGAGGTGAGGAGATTCCGCCTCCCTCCGAGCCATCAGAGGAGAGTGATACAATCAACTACAAGGAGCCATCTCCCTCTGAAGTTGATTTCATCATGGCTCTTCCCATGAGCCTCACCAAGAAGTTGAGGACATTTACATCCTCGAATTTGAGGAGGAGGAGGAGGAGCCATCAAACTTTGATCTTCACCTGGAGGATCAAGCCCTTCCCCACCTATGCATCAATGAAGTAGGGTGGAAACTCAAAGTTTACCCGCTAGTGTGGAGGCCACTTCCCCTTTGATCCCGGACCAGAGATAGAAGACAAAGTCCGCCCCGGAGTTCTCCCTGCACCACCGCTAAATGAAGTTAAGGATATCTTCATCCTTAAATTTGAAGAGGAGGCTCCACCAAAATTTGATCCTCGCACCAAGGATCAACAATCTCAACACTTCCACCTGAAGAAAGATCAGTGAAGCTTGCACTTCTACATCCTAAGTGTTGAGGAACATTTCCTTTTGATCCGGGTCGTTTTCAATGATTCATGATGCCCGCCCCCCCACCCGTTGAAGCCGACTTCAACATTCATATTCGATCCCGGATGACTTCAATGTGGTATGGTCTAGCCAAAGACCTTAAAGAAGGGCCGCTTACCGGGAGGCAACCCGAATTTCATTTCGTGTCTTGTCTTTTAAATTTCGTTAGTTTAGATTTTGCATTGTTTTCAATAATGGGCTATTTTGGCATTCTTTGGACTTGCCCTTTTGCGCCCAATTGGTGGCGTTTGTGTTGTGAATATTTTGGAAACAGGTAAGCCCCTCTGAAAAAGGGATGGAATTAGGAACATTTACAAAGGAACCTCTGGCGAAATTTTCCTAGAGGACCTTCATCTCCAACGATTGAAGGTAGCACCTCAACGACCCCTCCCACTAGCAAGTGTGCGGGCACCCTATCTTCTATCCACATCTTATCGGGGAGTACTCGTTTCACCCTTTAATATTTGCTCACAACGACTCCACTATTTTTATTTCCTGTTTTTGTTTTCGTTCTCCTTTGGTTTTGTTTTTGCTAACCCTTAACTCCAGTTGTAGTTTGGTTGCTTCTAGTGTTTTATGCGGGTGCAACTTCCACCGCAACTAAGCTACGCTACTTGAGGCTGAAGCTCAAGTGTGGGGGAGTTCTACAAACTGATAGCAATAGCAATCTCACGGGAGTACTAGTTTCTTTTAGTTTTCGTTCTTTCTTCTCTAATTTTGAATCTGCAAATCTGGGGATAGCTTCAGTGCTATACTGTTTGTCTGTGTCCCGCGTGATTTTCCTTTTGTCTGCTTCCCGCACAGGTCTTCTGGAACCTTCCCCGGTTTTGATTGGTGAACAATGGGGACATTGTTCAATTTAAGTGTGGGGGAGTGACCTTTTCGGTGAATTGTGCGCTTAAATGCTTAATACTTCATGCTTATCTTGCGATTTTCCAAAATAAAAAACTTGGACCCTTGTGTTGTGAGTTGTTCTCATTAAGAACAAATACTGTTATGAATTGTGGGCTAAATGCTTAAATTTTTCATTTTGATTGCTTTTGAGGAGCATTTTACATGCGGTGTGGCCAAGTGATCTTGTATGGTTGGATTTTTATTGCTTTGGGGTTCCTTCTGTTTTCTTTCTTAGGGATTTCTAAGGGGTGCTTCTTTGTGAAAATCCATCAAGGGACTTGTGAGACGCCATTGTTAACCAACAATGAGAGTTGAGTGTTCTTAAATGCAAAGGCTTGATGCCAAAATTTTATCTTCTCATCTCTTATGCAAAAGTGAAACAAATGCATAAATCTATTTTTCCTTTTGTTTTCTTCTCAATGCCCATTCTTGAGAGAAGTTGGACATGGTAAAAGCTCTCCAAGTCACCTAATCTTTAGAACTTTGAAGCACTTCGGATCATACCCCGAAACTCTAGATTTTGTTTTGCCCTAAGCACACCCATGCCACCACTAAGAGATGGTTCACACTCCTCAAAGGTTTTAATCACTTTTTGCTTCTTCTTTTATCCTACAATTCATGTTAGTGTTTGTTAGTCTTGAGCATTCATTACTTGCATGGGTGCTTGGTTTTGCTTGAGGACAAGCAAAAAGGTAAGTGTGGGGGTGTGATGAGTGTCCAATGAGCATGTTTTAGGGTGTATTTCATATGTTTAATCAACACTTTTCATGCTTATTTCTCACTCTAGCTTGTTTTCCTCTAGTTTTGTGTTTTTGGTGTTTTACACATTTATTTTAAACAGGAGGAGTAACATAGCTAGGAGTAAAGTAACGAAGAGAGGAACGCGTGGGCGTAAACGGATCCAACATCGGAGTTAAAACGAAGAAGATACGGCGTTTTGAAGTTAGCCTGACTCCGACCGACCTTAGGACCGACCTTGCAAGGTCGGCCGGGTCCAAATTTTGCCCAGATTTACGTTTTTGCAAGCTACTGGAATCGACCGACCTTAGGACTGACCTTGCAAGGTTGGTCGAACTTAAAAACGCGCCCGAAAATTGCTACTGACTCCGACCGACCCTAGGACCGACCTTGCAAGGTCGGTCGGGTCGAAAATTAGCCCAGATCTGCGTTTTAAAACGGGGAATTTTGGGGAAAACTTCCCCATTCTTCATTCAGTCGAGTTCCGCCCCAAAAACAGAGAGGAAGGGCGATTCTAAAGGAGAAAAGAAGAGGAGAAGAGAAGAAGAAGAATAGAAGAGAAGGGAGGAGAAGAGAAGAGAAGCTCACCTCCTTCCAAGCTCCATTAATGGCTACTTCTATCCCTTGCTCTTTTATTTTCTCTCCTATGGCTGTGTAGAATCATTTGTAGCTAGGGATTGGGGATTTTGTCCCAAAATCCCTAAACTCCATTGTAGATTCTTGAACTCATTTATGGTTTTATTTTAGTCTTTGAGCTTAATGAAGATTATTGATGTTTATGACTTCTAAACTTGTTGCTCATGATTTGGGGATTTGTTAAGGGTTTTGCTCAATTTGTCTTCTATGTGTTAAATTGGTTCGTTTGGCCTACTGATTAGTTTAGCATTATTGTGGGATTCTATCAAAATGTTATTCAGAGATAGAAACCTAAACTGTTAGAGACTAAAACGGTGTACTCTGATTTCGATAATTTTGAGATTAGACTACATTGCAACCTTAGTGGAACTTGAGCTTAGTGCTATCGATTGACCCGGGGCTTAGCTGAATGAGAAGTCTCGATTAAATTGGTTAGGATTAGTAGGCCTAGATTAGGTTGCTAATTAATTAAGCGTTCCCGTGGTTTAGCTATGAGTTCGAGGTTCGACAATCGGTAGTAAGGGGAGGACGGGTGCAAATATCCATCCCGGGCTACACCTATCCTAGATAGTTAGTTTGGTGTTTATTGCTTTTCTTTATTTCTCCAATTACAACCCAAAACCCCTATTTTACATTTATGCACTTTTGTATATATCCTCTTGCACATTTACTAAGCTTATAATTAGCTAGACAGTTACGAAGTCCCTGTGGATACGACCTTGTTGTACTACAATGATTGGGTTCACTGCCCATAGTTAGCAAGATAGTTTCAACATTATTTTGCTCAACAGTACGTGGATGAATTCCTAACCCAATTCAATTTTTGTTATTATCCTATTAGAAATTTATAGTACGTGGCACATCACCCCCTACAATGTTGACTCGCCCACAAGGACTTTGCTGGATTTGAATCTCATGTGGTTTTGCATTATTAGCCTATTTTCATCTCCCTGTGTTCATCAGTAAATTAATGGTTAACTAAAATACCAAAATTGCCCCAATTGGGATGAATGAAAGTGGATGAAACAAAGAAAGCAGTACATTGTTTTAGGGAAATAGATTTTAGGTTTTTTTTTAAAAAAAAAGAAGAAATAGATTTTAGGTTATGATCGTGACGCTATTGCTTTTTAATGATAAAAGAAACTTCATCATAATTCATGGAACATGTAAAGCAGGGACCCGGGTGGTTGAAGGTAGCACAAAGTACTTACACAGATAAATGATCTCGCCCTTTCTTACGAGTTGTTTGGTTCTAGGAATGTGAATTCTTGGAATAGAATTCCTGGAATAGAATATGACATCATTTGGTTGTTATGATAAAAGTGTTTAAAATTTGATGGTTTTTTTGTTGGTGAATAATGATAGAAATAGATTTGGAATAAGTATAGTTACTAATAAATAATTAACAATTAACACATTATTATTAGTTGTAAGTTTAGTTTTTATTTATATAAATTAAATTGAAAATTTGTAAAAATATATTTGATAAATAATAATTGTCATGATTTTAAGAACCCAAAAAATAAGTCAATAATCTTTTATAATTTCTCATAATTTCTATTTAAATTATATGGGTAACATTAAATTGATACTATAAATATAAACTTGTAATTATTGAGCATGTAGAATGTAAAAGGAAACTCAAACATAAAATATATTAGCATGTAATATATGTGTGATTAATATAAAGTAGTCCGTTTTTGAAATGATCTAGATCTCAAAAGCTAATAAAAAGTATTTTCAAAATATTACTAATTATTCAAATATAGTAAAACATTCTATGAAAAAAATAAGAAAATAAAAATATAAAATTCCATACCTCAAAACCTAGTAGCCTAGATCAAACTAAATAAATAAATAGCAAATTTATTCAAAACAAAAAGATGAAGCGTAATTATTCACCTAGAAATGAAATTGAAAACATAGCAATGAATTTGAAGAATAACAAATTAACGAGAAAAAAGTGTAGGATAAAATCGGAGATAAATAATTAGTTGCATTTATATTGCTGGAAATTTTGAAAATATATGTATCTATAACTAATTAGCACGTACCAAGTCGCGGAAGGAACTGACAACTCATTTTGAATTCATATTCCCTTAACCAAATAAAGTAATTCGTTCAATTCCAAGAATTATAATTCTATTGCTTCCTACCAAACTACCCGTTATGGTATTAAAGTTACTGAACTCGTACGCTCAATCGTGTTTTCACTTCGTGCGGTCGAAATTTATAAAAACTTTTTGATTCTCTCATTTCCTCAAATTTTTCCATGTATATATACACCTTTACCCTCTTCTATCTCTCCACCTCATTTCAAATTATCATACTTACCCATAATTTGTGACATATTACGAGGTGCACCCAAATTTTATTATATAAGAAAGGTGAATATGTTATGAAATCATATTTAAATTCATAAATCTTATAGTTAGAGGAAGAAAGAAAATGGTTTTTTAAAGAAATTTTTTGGTAAGAAGAACCAAAAAGATGGAGGAAATAACAAACATATTAGGACCAAAAAGTCCCAAAATTAGTCAACAAATCAGTGTCGGATCCGGTCGGGCAGTGGACGTGGCCCCTACCAGCAAACCGGCGTGGACGTTGGACCAGGCAACCCGATGCTGGCGCGGTCGCATCTTCAGCGGCGCGGGCGCGCTCCCCATGAAATGGCGCGGGCGCGGAGAGCGCTCAGGCGGAGCATGCGCGGGTGCTTGGTTGGCGGGTTCTGGTGTTAAAATCACTATATCTTTTTTGTTATAGGCCCGTTTGTCGATCCGTTTGCACCGACGTGTTCGTCTTTTCCTCTACTTCGTTATGATCTACTTTGCTGATAATTTGTTTGAAATATGTGTTATTTCTTCATAAGTACGTAGTTTTCCCATTTACGAGTAGTATCACGTGACTAAACGAAAGTATTAGTTGTTTTTGCTTAGGGTGAGAATGATGATGAATTTGATGACAAACAATTAATACTTACGTTCAGTCATGTGATACTACTCATAAGTGGGAAAACTACACACTTAAGAAGAAATAACAAATATATCAAACAAATTATGAGCAAAGTATGTCATAACGAAGTAGACGAAAATATGACCGTGTCGGTGCAAACAGATCGATAAGCAGGGCTATAACAAAAAGATGTAGCAATTTCAAGACCGGAACCCGCCAGCCGCACATCCACGCCGCCTGGGAGCTCTTCGCGCCCGTGCAGTCTGCATGGGGACCGTGCCCGCGCCGCTGAAGATGCGACCGTGCCCGCGCCAGGTTGCCTAGTCCAGCATCCACACCGGTTTGTTGGTGTGGGCGCCGGCGTCCACTACCCTGGTAGATCCGATACCGATTTTTTGGACTTACTTTGCTACTTTTTAGTCCTAAAATGTTCGTTATTTCCTCCATCTTTTTTGCTCTTCTTACCGAAAAATTTCTTCAAACCTTTAAAAACAATTTTGTCTCTTCCTTTCTCTAACTGTAAGATTTATAAATTTGAATATGATTTCATAACGTATTCACCTTCCTTATATAATAAAATTATGGTGCACCTCGTAATATGTCATAAATTGTGGGTAAGTGGTCATTTTTAGAAAATATTGAAGCAAGGGAAAATTGTCATTTTCCGAGTGAGTGAATTGGAATTCCGACTATACATAGTGACCCTTCAAAGTTATGTCCTTGTAAGTCACATTAAATTATATTTTCAGTTTTTGATAGGTGAGATTTTATCTTAAAAAATAAGATAAATTGATTTTTTTTATTTTTCACTAAAATTATATCATTCATTCTCTTTACACCTATCTTTTATTTTACTTCAATTTAAAAAAAACTAAGAATAAAATAGATTTTTTTCCTTAATTCTTACATTAAAAACAAAAATAAACCATTTAAGACGGAAGGGAATACATATTTTTTATTTTACTTTTTTATTGTATAAATGAGGGGTGTTTTATTCATGTTCTTATATGTTTATCACTTAAACATGAGGATAATATAGCTAGACCAAGGTAAACAAAAAGAGCAACGCGTGGGCACATACAATCTCAAATAAGAGCCATAACACATTAATTTAGGGCTTGTATAAATTGTGTCCGGACATACGTCCATCATTGCATGTCCGGCCACAAACCGAGAGCAGCATCACACACATTCGACTTATGTCCAGACATACTAGCCCGGACACGGCTTAAAAAATAGTAGATACGTGAGTTTTGAAAGGGAAAAAGAAGAGAGAAAGGTATTAAAGACTACGACCCATAACGCAGAAAATAAAGGAAAGAAAGGGGCTTGGTTTGGGAACTGGTCTCACAAGTTATCCAGATTTTCTAGATTCTTTCTCAGTGGAGGAATGTATTATTTTAGGGAAAATTCACGATATACCTCTGTTTTCTTTCGTAATTCACAATATATCCCTATGATTTTCGTAATTCAACTTTAAACATGCTTAAATGTTGTCCATAATTGATGAAACTCTACATGGACGATGCTAAAGTGTTCTATTTTGGTCCAATATCAAATTTGAATCTTTTTAAGCTCACATGTGACCTGTGGGACCCAATGAATATGTGACTTTTCATTGGGTCCCACAGGTCACATGTGAGCTTAAAAAACTTCAAATTTGATATTGGACCAAAATATAACACTTTAGCATCGTCCATGTAAAGTTTCATCAATTTGGACTACATTTAAGCATGTTTAAAGTTGAATTACTAAAATCACAGGGGTATATTGTGAATTACGAAAGAAAACAGGGGTATCTCGTGAATTTTCCCATTATTTTATTATATAAATGATTAGTTGTTTTAGTTAATTGTTAATGATTAGTGTCCTGGAAAACTAAAAAGGTATTTCTGTCATAACTTTTTAATATATTTAAATCTCTCCACGTTTTTCAATAGTACAGAAGTAATAATTACGGGGGAGCTTAATAGTCACCGGATATTTGGTATTTGAGGGTAGAAGACATTAATGCTTCAACATATTGTTAAAAGTACTCCTGATTTGGTATTTCAGTATGTATATTTTGGGAAACTAAAAATGTATTTCTGACATAACAAAAATTATTATATTAAAATTTTCATGTTTTTCGATATTGTAGAAGTAATAATTATGGGGTAGCTTAATAGTCACTTGATATATAGTGTATATGATATAAAACATATTAGTGCTTAAAAAAATTATTATGAGTACTTGAACCACTACTGATTTAGTATTTTAGTGGGTACGTTTTGGGAAACTAAAAATCATTTCTGACATAAAAACTTTATTATATTTAAAATTTTCACGTTTTCCAATATCATAGAAGTAATAATGATGAGACAGCTTAATAGTCACGTGATATATGGTATATGAGCATGAAATATGATAGTGCTTCAAGATATTGTTCTAAGTACTTGATCTACTTTTGATTTAGTATTTCAGTGGGTATGCTTTGGAAAAGTAAAAATGTATTTTTGTTATAACTTGTTTAATATATTTACATCTTTTCCCGTTTTCCAATATTGTAGAGTAATAATTATGGAGTATCTTAATAGTCACACGATATCTGGTATATGAGTATAGGATAAGTTAGTGCTTCAACATATTGTTATCAGTACTTGATCTACTAATGATTTAGTATTTCAAGTTTATCAATTATAATAGGTGTCATTCTAGTTGAGTATAAGTTTACATGGTAATTCAAGTAGAATTAACTTAGTATTTGAAACGAATACTAGTATTAATATTTACTCAGAAAATGAATTTAAGATAGACTAGTATTCGAGTAAGGCTTTTGAAAATATACGTATGACAATAGAGTCGGTATTTCTTCATTTTCCACTGGACATAAAACTAAACAGAGAAATAGGTAGATGAATAGTCAAGACGACCGTGTTATACTAGCTAGCTTCTTCTTCCTCATTCCACTTCACCACCATTTTCGCATGATATAGTATTTTTTTTCCTTATTCTTGGTATCATATTTACATTTCATATGCAATGATTCTAAAGAAATTTCCCAATTCTACCTCAGCTCAGTCTCACTATAACAACCATCTTTTATTATCAAACGACCTATCAACTAGTGTTGGTTTAAACCCAAAAGATGATGCACCTTAGTCTGGAAGTGTTCCGTCATTTGATATCAACGTGGAGCCAGATATAAAGTTTCTAGTAGATCTCAACTTAACACCTTTGAGGAACCATTTACGTGCGCTTGGTGGTACATCACGGTCGTGGATTGTTAGTAATGGACTGAATCCAGCTTTTTCTAAAGCAGCTTCCCTAAGTAGCCACATAGGATCACTCTTCAATCCCTGGATCAAGTCAATCAGGTAGCAGTTTAACATCTACAAGTTGATATATATGGTTTTGGATCATTTTCTTGTACCAGCTGTTACAAAAAAAGATTGTTGATAAAAAGTTACAAAAATTATTAGTAACATTCGTAAACTAACTTTATTTCTGTAGAGTTGCATACTTAATATCTTAACAGCCAAATACTTAATCTATACAAACAATCGAATACCAACTTTAATCTACATTTCTACATATTTGTGTACTAACTTTAGTATAGCCTATATCTGAACAGCCAAATACTTTATTTATATTGATTCGTATACTTAGTATGTAAACAGCTGAATACTTTATTTATATAGCTTTGTACACTTAGTATCTAAACAGTCGAATACTTAATTTATACAAAAACATTCGAATACTTATATATATATATATATATATATATATAGTCAAATACTTTATACTAACTTTATAAACAATTGAATACTTTATTTATATGGATTTGTATACTTAATATCTAAACAGTCAAATACTTTTTTGTTATATTTATATCTTAGTTTTAGTATACTCTGTATTTGAACAGTTGAGTACTTTATTTACCCTGATTCATATACTTAGTATATAAAAATACTTGAATACTTAACTTATAAGTACTCAAGTACTTCATCTACTCGAATACTTAGTATACAAAAATACTCGAACACAACAAAAATATTGATTCATATACTAGTATACAAAAATACTTTATTTACCCTGATTCGTATACTTAGTATATATACACTTGAATACTTAGTACACAACAATACTTGAATACTTAACTTAAAATACTCGAATACTTTATTTACTTGAATACTTAGTATACAAAAAAATACTCGAATACTTAGTATACAAAAATACCCGAACACTTAGTATACAAGAATACTGCTGATTCATATTCTTAGTATACAAAAATACTCGAATACTGATTTGTATACTTTATTTATCCTGATTCGTATACTTAGCATATAAACACTCAAATACTTAGTATACAAAAATACCCGAATACTTTGAATACAAGAATACTCGAATACTTTATTTACTCTGAATCTAAATAATATACCACTTAATTTATATAAAAATACTCGATTCTTAACTTAAACAAAATTTGAATACTTTATAAAAAAACATACTAAATTTTGTAGTAGAACAACTCACCGCTGTCTTTCTCTTTGATTTAGTTTTAGCAATGTACCGATCGAAGTCCATTCCTACTTTCTTCTCAACTACAAAATAGACAATGAAGAAAAACCGAGAGAGAATGAATGAGAAAATTAAATCGGAGAGAATGAAAGAAAAACTTGAAAGAAAGCACTCAGATAATGGTGAGAGAGCAATATAAGAAAATTTTAAAAAACATGAAAGAAAGTACAAGTGAATGAATGAGAGAGCAAGATTAGTCAGCATGTATTAGGTAAATGAAGAACAATCAAGTGGTTTTAGCTTACGTTGGTTCGACGTCGGTGATCAGATTATGAAAGTGGTTATTTCCCTTCATCAGCGTCTAAAAATTCAGAGAGAGCTTGGTAGATGAAGGATGAAAAGTAATAAGTGGTGTGATAAGCTTAGTAATCTGGAGGTGTTTGGGATCGAGTCTGACTCAAGTGGGAAAGCTGCAGGTATTGGGAGTTCGCACCCTGATTTCGTGCTTGATCGCCCCCAGTTGTGCATGTGAAGGAGGGACATGATGGTGAAGACCTTCGAAGTCTTTTTGACGACCTCAAGTGTAACGCCCCTATTTAACATATTTATAGCGGAAATAAAATACTAAAGGCGTACAGATCATCGGGTTCCAAACACCCGGCACCAAACCTCACCAATTACAACTTACAATCTATAAAAGCTACGGTCTGAACTCGAGAAAAACTTAACACAAGCATAATAGAAATTAAACATATTAACTCTCCACAAAACCTAGTCCCATCCCAAACGCTCATTCTCTTCGTGGCCACCTGTAAATCAATTCGTACCTGCAAGATGAAACCAAGCAGCCCACCCCGGGAGGGGTGAGTCAGTTCCCTGGAATGGAACTGGTACTATTCTCTAAAACAAAACTTTAATATAACTTGAGAATAAACAATAACTTGAAAACAGCACTTAAACAAAATAGCGAAACAAAACACCCTTTTAAAACACCAAGTCAAACATAACATTTCAAAGGAGACAAATAACAGAAGAGTAAAGTTAGTAAATATCACCACACCAAGAATTAGTGAACAATCATTACTTATGTTAGATCCATTTCCAAGTTGGAGTAGAAAGACCCATGTAGTCACGAGGACTAGGAATGAATGAGAGAAAACCAAAACCAGCAACTCAAGAATGGAATGAAACCAACTGGGAGAGATGGCCCCCACCGCCAAGAACGTCCATTAAGGACAGGGGATATACAGCCCCTTACTGTTAACTACGTCCTCTCAGGACAAGGGATATACAGCCCTTTACTGTTTACCGATGAAGACGCGCGCACGTCACAGCAACGACCCCACTCATGGATGAAACAAATATCCAGAGTCAAAGAAAGAATACCAAAGATGACTTTTTCCAAATTCCCACCAGATCACCAATTACCCAGAGCAATACCAAAACACTCAGTCCTACAGAGTGCAGAAGCGTAAACCCCAAGTAATCAATGTCCAGTGGAACAACCGAAGGGAAGGAACCAATACCCAAGTGAGTTTCACATACAAGGCTCAGTTAGTCAGACAAGCTGAGTTAATCACACAACCATTTCTTTTTTTAAAATTCCTCTTAAAGTCCGTTAGCGTTTCTCGAAAACGACTCATAGGTCAAACATCAGAAATATCGGAGTACGAGAGATCGTACCTGGTACGTGAAGCACAATAACTAACTCGTAAAAGTGATTCCCCAACAGTAACCTATAATTAAGGTGTTCCAAACGTCGATTAGTTAAGAGACTCACAAACTTAACAACCTTCTTCACTTACTGATTAATTGTCCTAGGTTTACCATTATTCTTTTACAAACGGTTTCGCGGGCTTGACTTGTTAACTAAATCCGTTGTTAGGCCCATCTCGTTTAGTTTGGAATGATTTAGGATTTATTCCTGAGAGTGGCCCAAACTCTCTTTGGATTGTTAAAGTGGGCTTTTGGAGTTCATAGACTTGGGCTTAATGGGTTAGCCCAAGACCGGGTTAAGTTATGTTGTGTAATTAAAACTCTTAAATTAATAGTGATTATTTAATCACTCACTGACTAAAACCTAAGGTTTAATATATATATAACCTACTTATTATAACTGTCACAAGGATTATTATTTCCCTCAACTATATTAACGTATTTATTTACATGTATAATTATACGTATATATATATATATATATATATATATATATTTATGTATTAAAATTTATCCATAGCATTTTTTAGGAAATTTTATTGTATTTATTAATGTTCAATAACCTATAGGCTTAACACAACTGACTTAAAGTTTATAACATGATGTGTTTCCTTGATTTACTTAAATATATAAGTATACCCGTACTAGAAATTACCAAGACATTACCCCTATGTAATTCACCATATTTAAACTATCTTATTAATACAACCTTAAACTGTATTCTAAGTATATTTCATAAAGTATTTCCTTTACCAAATCTTAAGGTTCTAGATCTTATAAAGTTTAGTAACTATAAGCGGTACTTTAATTAGTTCCCTGATTTACTTTAAGTTACTTCTTAATTCTTTTTTTCTTAAATGCGTATTAAATAATATTTATATATTTGTTCCTTAGTTTATTTAAAATATTAACTCCCATATAATATAGTAAATAAAATGTAGGATAATTAAATTCCTTAATTTATATAAGTTCCTACTTAAGTAAGTAAATATACATATATGTAAATAATTTCATTTCTCTTAAAAGCTAATACAAAAACATTTATAAACTTACTGTTATAAAATGTTAATTTGATTCCCTTTATTTTCCCCAGCTTAAAATTTAATTAACAAACCTTACTTTAATTTTTGATTACATTAAAAACTTTATATTATAGGTTATTCTTATGAAAAACTCATAAACACAATTTTTAAAACCCTTTACCATTGCCCAAAAATTCCCAAATTTAACATACAGTAACTATAACATTTTAGACATATTATAAAATTTTTATTTCATAAAAATATCTTTTTAATTTAGCCAAATAATTCCAGAAACTCCGTAACTTGTAAAAATCATAACTTATGTTTAAAAACTCCAAATCCATAATAATTTACATCAAAATAAACTACATAAAATAAGGAATCTATGGTTAAAATTTCAAGTCAAAATACATTCGGGAAGATATTTAAATTAACCCAACAAGTTAAGACTATTTACTGGAATTTATTAAAACTCTTATAAACTAATTCTGGTATGTTTTAATCTCGGCCGTCCAATCTCTTAAACCGAGATCGGACGGCTCCTGTGCATCGAGTTCATCAGCGAACTCTGTTTCCAAACCGAGTACTAATTCGACGATTTCTCTCAACTCACAGAATCAAATCGATTGATTTTTGTTTCATTGGATCCGAAATTCAATTTCGGTTCTATTGGTACCGTTTTCCCCAATTTTAATGCAGAGTTCATCAAGATTCGAGTTTGATTCGAGAGTTAGGGTTCTTATTAGTTTCTGAGTTCGATTCGAACACAAATCCGACAAATTCCCTTAATATGGTACGTAATTGATTCAACTAAAACATGGGTTAGGTCGAAAACAACACTACCAACAACATTATCGGAGCAATTTGATCGGAAACTCACCGGAATTGCCCGAATCGAAGCGATTCGAAATCGTTTTTTCTGGAAAGGTTCCGACTTCAACCTGTTCGAGTAGCGAACTTTGGAGGTCTGTAGATTACGTTCTAGATCGAGTTAGGCCATGTTTTGGGGCTCATTAGAAAGAAGAAACATAGATCTACACATTGATAACTAGAACTAATCCTAACTCGCATTATACAGAAAGGAAATTGACCCGAAAGTTACGAGTTTACCTGTCGTTTTTCTGTGATTTTATGTGCTGACAAACCAGAGACTTTGGGCGACTATAACTTCCAAACGGTTACGAATCAGGCTTGGGAATAAACATGAAAGTTGTAGATGGATTAGTGGTCTACACAACGAGCTAAAGAAATCGAAATTTGGTTGAAAGACGAGGAAGTTATGGCAAGACGAACATTACCTGAAATCGCATGAAAACTGGAATCTGGGTTACAAACTCGAAAGGTGGCAACTTTGGATCAACTTTCCCGTCGATGTAGAAGGAGTTAGGGATTGTATGAGTTATGATTGTAAAGAGGGAATTAAGGAGAAACGAATAGAGAAGACGGCACTGGAAAATTCGAAGTAACGAGTGAGATATAGCCGTCACAAGTTAGGTCAAAATCGAATGGTTGTTGGAGAAAAACAAGGAGATAGAATCGACTAAGTGTTGGGGCGCACGAGAGGCTGACACGTGGCAGTTATAAAATTTTGGCTCTAAACTTCAAACTAGCATAACTTTGGCTAGGATGATCCGTTTTAGACGTTCTTTTTATCGATCTTCATGGTTTTTCATAACCTATTTTTTGGTATAGGTTTCATGGCCTGGTTTGACCATTCTCAAAAAGTCAACTCTAGCAAGGCTTAATAAGCCTTAAGGTTTCTAGAATTTTATATTGACTTTTATATTTCAAAACAATGTTCCAACACTTCCTAAAATCTTTATAATATATTTGGTGTGTTTAATAATTTTCCCAAGATTTATTGACTTATAAATCTTATTATTAAATTCATAATACTATATAAAAATGTATAATAATTAGGGTTAAATAGGAGAAAACCCCTAAATAAATTTCATAATTCCATATTATAATTCAATATTCATAATTACATATAATAATTTAATTTTTAATAAAAGAAATCCCCTAAATTAATTTAAATTAATTTAGGGGTATTTCATCAAGTTTCCCCGGGTTTTGAGCTAGGCAGAGGATCCTCTGGATCGATGTTGAGCCCTGAGGAAGCGTTTGTGAAGAAAGAAACGAGGCAAACTCTCTTGCTTGATAAAGATCTTGGTTGCCACGTCCCTGACAAAGATCGTGCTCTGTGTAACCTTGAAGGCATCAATCACGAGCATAGAGAGAGCTTCCGTCAGAGATGTCGTGAGTATAAGGATGAAGTAGTTGATTTAACGTTGCTGATTAGTTTAGCATTAGTGTGGGTTTTCTATGGGAAAATTTAAAGAAGTGGTGATTATGAGCTTATGCTACATTGCAACTTAGTAGAACTTGTGTATTTAAAGTTGTCAATTTACTCTGGTGTTCTATCCGTGAGTCCCAGACTAACTCAGTAAGGATTAGTAGACCTAGATTCGGCTATCAGTTTATTAAGCGTTTCCGTTATCCGGCTATTAATTCAAGAATCGACAATTGGCAACAAAAAGGTGAAGTGTTCATAGATCCATTTCCGAGTATATCTATCATAGTTAGGTAGTTTAATTTTATCACTTTTTCTTTATTTTTCTATCTCTTAACCCAAAACCATAACACTTGAACAATTTACATTTATACACTTTTGTATATATTTATGCACATCTACTAAAATTATAATTAGTTAGATAGTTACGAAGTCCTTTAGATACGACTCTTGTTACATTACTACGATTGAATTCACTGTCCATTAATTTATAAGATGTATTCATTTATATTTTACACACCACTACACCCCAAACGATGTTGTTAAAAAAAATAGGAAGCTAAAATAGTAAATACTTCCACCTCAATCTATATATCTTATTAAAAATCTTGCAAAGGCGCGAGAGCGTCCAATTGCTTGCCTAAACGGACGGACATATTGACTATCGTACAATTGTTTATACGAACATTAGATACATTCTTGAACAACCTTCATACTACCAATCATCACATAAAATTCAATAATATTTATAACAATACATATAATTTTTACATCAACATAAACAATTAATAACTTAACTTAAACAATACACACTATAATAGGTTCTATGATATTATTTGACATAGAGGGTAGGGTTGTGCATTCACAATGGTGTTTTTTAACACGGTTACATAGGTGAAGGTTAAAATAGAAAAGAGTAGTGATGTAGAAGAGAGAGTAAGAGAGAATTGTTTAACGTAAATTCTTAGCTACAACAGCCTGTAGCTATCACTGGCTACATCAGGCAAATTTTGTAATTTTTAAAAATTGGGAGGAGGAAGCACGCGCGGAGGTTGGGCGCGATTTGTTTTTTTCTTTTTTTTTTCCTTTTTTGTGTGTAAATATTTTTACTTTTTTCTTTCTTTATCACAAAAATTTTAAATTGTTGTAACTTTTAATATATAAGTCCAAAATGAAAAAAAATTATATCATTGTTCACCTAAATTCAAGCTCTATAAAACAAGACCAATCATGAATATGTTTTGACAACTTTTATAAAAAATTATTTTTTGATAAACTAAAATAATAATATGATTAATTAATTTTGTATTATGATTCACTAAAATTGATATTATGATTCATTAAGTAATAAGTGGTGAATTCGACGTTTTTAACTTTCCTAGGGTGGTTTTTGGGGTGTTTGGGGGGTAGGGTAGTCTATTTGGAATTTGTTATGTACTTTATATTGTAGCAACTAACTCGACAGGCTTTTAGGGTTTGTGGTAGTGGGTTTTGGGTCGTTAGACGCTAAACCCGCCCACTGCAAACCCTAAAAATGCTTCAACATTTTAACTTTCCTAGGGTGGGTTTTGGGGTGTTTTGGGGGGTAGGGTAATCTATTTGGATTTTGTTATGTACTTTATATTGTAGCAACTAACACAAGATGTTTTTAGGGTTTATGGTAGCGGATTTAGGGTCTAGACCCTAAACCCGCCATTACAAACCCTAAAAATACCTTCGACGTTTTTTAGCTTTTCGAGGGTGGGTTTTGGGGTGTGTGGGGTTAGGATAATCTATTTGGAAGTCGTTTTATACTTTAATGTGATGATGTACATATTTTAATGTGAGAATGTACATGTTTTAATGTGAAGATGTACATGTTCAAATGTGAGAATGTACAAGTTCAATTATCATAATGTATATGTTTTAATGAATGTATGTACATGTTTTATTGTGACGATGTACATGTTCAAATGTGAGAATGTACATGTTCTTTAATGAACATTTGTACATGTTTGTATGACCATCTGTATAAGTTTTCTCCCTTATATGTGCATATTTTAATCTAAGGATGTACTTATTTAACGATTCGTACAGGTTTATGTGACCATATGTACGTTTTTAATGCGAGGATGTACATGTTTTTAAGTGTGGATGTAGATGTTTAAATGAACATTTGTACAGGTTTGTATGACCATCTGTACAAGTTTTCTTTTACGTTATGTGTACTACACATGTGAAAATATTTTTTTAAAAAAGTAGTCAAAATATATCCATAACTGGTCTTGTTTTGAAAAGCTAGAATTTTGGTGAACAATGATATAATTTTTTTTCATTTTGGACTTATATATTAAAAGTTGTAACAATTTAAAGTTTTTGTGATAAAGAAAAAAAGAAAAAAAACAACAAAACACCGCGTGGGTATGTAGCCAAGATGGATACAGTGACCTTTAGCCAAGACAGATTGATTGTTTAATTAAGAATCTGGAGAGAAAAGGTTGTTAATGACATATGGGGATAGATTGTGCGAGTATGCAATAAAATAATACTTTATCAGTGGGTGAAATCCAATTTCATTATTGTAGATGCCCTAATTGGAATTTTGAAGAGGCGCAGATTTGGTGACGGATAGGAAATCTCCGTCGGTGACGGACGCGAGTGGAGAAGTTTTTTTTTCTTTTTTAATGAAAAACATGAGTACTATAAGTTAACGGGTGGAACTAAACAATTACTTATAATGTTTTAAAATTTGGTTTTATGAAACAAATAACATAAAATCAACCAACAGAAACTGCGATTCTAATTTTGTTTAAAAAGAATCCTATCAACTAGTAAAAGTACGTCAATATAATATATGACGTATCACATTATAAGGTAAACACTATTTTTAAGGATTGTTTTAAACCTTTAAACAATTTTCTAATTTAATCTGAATGGCTTCACTTTTTTATTCAATTGAGAATTTTACATAAATCAATCAATGTTAATAAAAACATTTTACATTTAAACGGGTGTTGATTTTATGACAACACCAAAAGTTCATCCTCGCTTCCCATTTTTTACTATCCCTTAACCTACAATTTCTAAATCAAACTATTGTATGCATTGCATGTGTGGTATTTATTAAAAAAAATTCTATTACAATATCTTAATGATATACTTAGTTATAATTATTACAAAATAATTCATCAATTATACAAAAACATTGCATGATTATATATAATAATGGAAACATTTATATAATAACAGAATCGAAGAAACGTGGAAACGTTTATATAAACACGTGGAAACGTTTATATAACTCATGGATACGTTATTGCATAACGGTGGAAATGTGTCGTAGAAACGTTATATTTAATATGGCATAAAACATATAATTTTGTAAATGTATGTATGTAATCATGGCGTGTAAATGTTTACATATAAATCATGGAAATGTATTGTGGCATGGAAACATTCATATATAATTACTAAAATGTTTATATGTAATCATGTCATGGAAACGTTATATATAATCATGGAATTATAGAAATGGGGAAACGTTTAAATAAAAACGTGGAAACGTTAACTGAACTCGTGGACTCCTTTATGTATAACGGTGGAAATATTATATATAATTGTGTCATGGAAACATCACATATAATTATAAAAATGTATATATATAATCATGCAGTGGAAACGTTTATATGCAATCGTGGAGTGGAAACGTTATATATAATCATGGAATTGTAGAAACGTGGAAACGTTTAAATAATCACGTGGCAACGTTTATCTGAATTTGTGGACACCTTTATGTAAAACGTTGGAAACGTTATTTATAATTGTGGTGTGGAAATCTGTCGAGTTAGTGACGACAATACAAAGTATAAAACGACTTCAAAATATTACCCTACATCACACACCCTAAAAACCATATGAAATCTAAAAACGTCGAAGGGATTTTTAGGGTTTAGATTACCCTACACCACACACCCTAGAAAAGCTAAAAACGTCGAAGTCATTTCAGGGTTTATCGTGTAGGGCGACCCTAAATCCGACACCACAAACCCTAAAAAACATAGCGAGTCTGTAACAACAATATAAAGTGTAGAACTAATGCCAAAAGAATTACCCTGCCCCCTCAAACACCCTAAAAGCCACCCTAGGAAAGCTAAAAATGTCGAAGACATTGTTAGGGTTTGTAGTGTAGGGTTTATGACCCTAAATCCTAAACCACAAACCCTAAAAACTTGTCGAGTCAGTAACGACAATATAAAGTGTAGAACTAGTGCCAAAAAGATTACCCTATCCCTCAAACACCCTAAAAACCACCCTAGGAATGCTAAAAACGTCGAAGACATTTTTAGGTTATGTAGTGTAGGGTTTAGGGTCTAACGACCCTAAACTACAAACTCTAAAAATCTGTCGAGTCTGTAACAACAGTATAAAGTGTAGAATCAATGCCAAAAAGATTACCCTACCCCCCAAATACCCTAAAAACCACCCCAAGAATGCTAAAAATGTCGAAGACATTTTTAGAGTTTGTAGTGCAGGGTTTAATGACCCTAAACCACAAACCCAAAAACTTTCAAGTCAGTGACGACAATATAAAGTGTAGAACTAATGCTGAAAAAAGATTACCCCCTCCCCCAAACACCCTAGGAAAGCTAAAAACGTCGAAGACATTTTAGGATTTGTAGTAAAGGATTTAGGATCGAACGACTTTTGATTCACTTTTTAACAACCTTTGATTAATTTTTTAACAACCTTTGATTCATTTTTCTTAAACTTAAGATTCACAATGAATCTTAAAACATATGTACATACAAAAAATTTAAAATTTATCAAAACATACTCATGTAGGTCTTATTTTGAAGAGCTCGAATTATGATGAACAATGCTATAAAATTTATGTTATTTGGACATATATATATTATAAGATACAATATTTTAAAGTTTCACAAAAGGATAAAGTAGAAAAGGACAAAATAGATGCCACGGCACCATCGTCGGTTCAAAACTGCCTAACAAAAATCCATTAAAGATATACTCGCCGGGTGACGGAACTATAATTTCCGTCGCGTGACGGAACAAATATTGACGGTTAGATCTAAGGTATTAGTAAACTATAATAAATTAAATAATAGATGCAAAAAAAATATAACACAATTATTTACAGTCATCTATACATTATCTTTTAATTACTTTACTAGGTATATTTAACATAAAAAATCTATCATTATTGCTGCAATTTAGTATGTTAGAAGAAAATCGATAATGGTTTAGTCACACCATGGAAAAGACTTTAAAATCTTGACATTAGCTTTAGTTAGAATACTTCGTATCTTGTAAATTTGTTCCTTTTTTAAATTTATTATAAGAGCTAATTTTAGTATGTTGACTACATTTTAATTCTTATATATTATTTTTCTAAAAAAAAGAATTCATTTAAAACAAGTTAAACACTTATATACGGATAAAAAGGACTACGCTGGTCTCCCCCATACAACTATTCGTTTCTTTTCAGAGAGCGCTATTGTCATCCATGTCCGTCAAAGAGAAAGTGAACAACAAAACCAATATTGAACGGCTGAGATTAGATATTTATAAAATCTGCTAACGGTGGAGATTGAATCCGTCAGAGACAGATATAATCAGTCCGTCACCAAAACTTCTTCGATTTTGAAGGCGGTCGTCCAAATTCTGGTGATGCCACGTACAGGCGTAACAAGACGATATGATAGTAGTAGTATAATTAATTAATGGGAAATTTCATAAAATGCCACTATATTTTTGCCTAATTCATGCAAAACCACTAAAAAGGATAGTCACAAAATGTCATTATATTTTACCAAAGTCCATAAATACACTATAGTCATTGACCATAATGTAAAATGACAAAAATACCCCTATTAGTTAACAAAGTACTTTTAAAGTTCACAATATGCCCCTAAGTGTTAAAAAATTCATGAAAAATTTTAAATACTAAAATATTTATATATAAAGTAAAAGTATAAAAATATTAAAATAGTAAATATTTTTTAGATGTTTTTAAATTATTGAGTATCATAAAAAATATAGAATTTTAAAAACATAATTTATACCAAAATTTATCATTTATTTTAACAAAGTACTTTTAAAGTTCACAGTATGCCCTAAGTGTTAAAAAATTCATGAAAATTTTAAAATACTACAAAAATACTGAAATGTTTATATATAAAATAAAAAGTATAAAAATATATTAAAATATCTTAAAAAATTAAAAATAAATATTGTTTAGATGTTTTTAAATTATTGAGTATCAGAAACAAGAATATAGAATTTTAAAAACATAATTAATACCAAATTTTACCATTTATTTTAAATTATCTTTTTTGCTACCAATTTGAATTATTTATTCAAATTAAATTAAATCATATTGTAAATTAATATTGAAAAAAATATTTTTAAAATTTTTATTCTATTTTATAGTAACGTTATGCTTGTTATCTAAAAAATATTATGTTATAAAGCTATATGCAATAAAGAATATAATTTTTAATTTTTTTTAGATATATTAAAAATATAAAATAATTTATTCTAAATAAATAATTTTAATTGATAGGTAAAATATTTTAAAAAATGTATGGCACTTAATTGGTATAAAGTATAGATAGTAGAACGAATGATATAGACTATGTGTTCAAAATTACATATATTATTTTTTATGGTACTGAATAATTTTTAAAAAATTAAGAAATATTTATTATTTCTGATATTTTAATTTTTTTTGTTTTTAATTTTTTTATCTATATATTTATATTTTAAAAGTATTTTGATTTTTTATGAATTTTTTAATACTATGTTAATGCTTAAATCAAATTTGTTTCCCAAGCAAGCTAATTGCAATTATGTGCGTAAAGAAGAAAAGACGAATTGTAGTGAAAATGAAAGCAAGAAACAACCGAACACAAAACTGGATGGACTATATTTTTCCATGGTTAGAGTTTATTTCAAAATACAGAAAGGAGTAGGGATATCAATGGATCGGGTTCGAGTCGGGTGAAGCATCACCCGCATCCGTCATCTGAATTTTTTATCCATCATTCGTTCATCTATTATCCGTAAAAGTTTCATCCCTCATCCGTCCATCCATTATCTGCAAGTCCTTCAGATTGATCAAGTGATAATCGGATAAAATTCAGAATTTAAGAAACATTGAACTTTCATAAAACAAATATAAAAAGATGAGTTTCTTTTGCTACGACAACAAACTTTCCGAAACAAATCCTTACAGCCATGCTGTCCTAACTCTTTCCACCAGTGGCGGAGCCACTTTATATGTTAGGTGGGCCCGGGCCCCCAATTGTCTCGATGGCATCATTTTTTTTATTACAAGTTTTATATATTATTGTTTATTTTGTTATAAATTAAGTTGAATTTATTAAAATTATCTAAAAGTATCTATGATATTTATTATTTTTAATTAGCATGAGTCCATTTTAAATTGCTTAGTGTTATAAATAGAAATAATGTACTACACTTAAAACATTAGTTGATGTTATTAACTATTAAGTGTCTTATATGTATACATTATTATTTTTATAACCATAATTTAAACTGAAACTTGCTATCAAAATATTAATTGTGTTTATCAAATTTTAGTTTAAAATTAAGTCAACGAGTCTTGTAATTGTCACTATGTACTACCTTCTGTTCTTAATAAATGATGTTTTGAAAGTTGCTATTTTTTCAAAATATAAGATGTTTTGGACTTTTTTACTACTCAATTTTCATATACCCTCTTACTTTTTTCTCTCACTCACAATATCTCTATTTCTTATGAAAAAGTAAGGATAAAGTAGTCCAAAAATTGTCTCCTTAATTTCCGTGTTTTGTGAAAATTATCTATAAAAAATATGATAGAGTATATTTTAGTAAGTTATATCTATATTTAAAATATAAACGTTTAAACCATATTGTAAATATTTTTATTTAAAAAATTTATTATTTATTTTCAGAATATATTTAGTATTGATATTAAATATATAGCCAAAAAGTTTTTGGCCCCCTAAGTTTGAAATCCTGGCTCCGCCCCTGCTTTCCGCAAAATAAAAATGTGAAGAAAGTGACATAAGGAATACTACTCAGACGATTGAACTAAGGTTGTGAGCTTTATGCGATGAATTTGAGCTGCTGGTTGAGAGTGCTGATCCAAGCAACTTGTAAGACGAGGGTGAGATGATTTGCAGCTTGATGTATCATGTTTCGTTTTTGCAGTGGTGTCGGTGCTGCAGTGTGGTAGTAGAAAATTTAGAGTTAGAATTTGGTAATGAAACTTGAAAAAAGTTGTGGCTGGTGAATGATTGTACGAGTACTACAATATACTGCTACGGTAAAAAAAGTGATAGTGTACAAGAGAAGAGGAGTGTATACATGTTTTTTTCCAGCATTTTTTTATATCTTATGCTCTATTTGGTTACTTAAGAATAAAACAGGGTGTAAGTTAAACGGATGACAGATCGGGTGAACAGATTTGATGTCGGATGAATTTTTTTCATCCGTCACCCGACCCAATCCGTCACCCAATCCATCATCCATCACCTGATATGTCATCCGTTTATTTTGGGTTTTTATCTATTTACTTGGATCAGATGGATCGGATTAATGGGGAGCCGTTTAAAATTTCCATCCCTAGAAAGGAGCATTACATTCATCTGAGTAAAAGAGCTTCCCTGGTATCAAACGAAATGAGATTTCTAGTTTTACTTATTACTCTTTTTTTTTAATGAATTATCAGTAGAAGTCAGCCCGTGGGAACGGTTTTGATTTGGTTAATGAATTGTTGGTTAAAACGAGTACACTGAGATGAGAGTAACATACAGTCACGTCCTTTGATCAGCGCGTGGGTTCCTCCACAACAAATCCCCATCCACGCAGCTGCCTCTCTGCACTGCAGCCAAAGCCAGCTCAAACTGGACCCCACTAGATTCCTTTCCTATTTTCTTCTAGTAGTAGATAGTAGTACCATATAGTAGTCATGTTATTAGCAACAATAGTTAACTCGTGGGTCTCAATCCACTACTGCACATAGCCCAGAACCATCACCACCACCACAAACAGCAAAATTGATTGAGATCGTACGGTAAGGATGGCCCCATTTCCACATCTTATCAAAATAAATGAATGATCTTACTCTTCAATAATATTAATTGTAACTTTTATTGATATATATATTTTAATAAAAATATTAACTAATTTCTATATTTATTATTTTTTAATTTTATTAATTTTTATGATATTATAAATAATATATTGTGAATTAGTATTTTAAATTGAAATTATAATAATTTTAAAATGGAAGAAGAAATATGAAAGTGAAGGATATATCTATAAAATATGTCAAATCAACCTAACAGAAGAATCAAATAAAGAAGATCACATTAATATATGTCATTCAAATATAGTGATATTTGTGCTAGGTTCATGATGACTCAAGAGCAATTTTCGAATGAGTAAACCTGGTGAATTTGAAACTATCCGTTAATTCGTTGATTTCTTATCCGTTTTCTTAAAGACCACAATTTATTGTTGTCCATGAGAAAAAAGAACAGTATTCTACTAATAAAGCTGTCAATTGCTAAACGGATCTCCTTTCTTTTGTTTTATTTTCTTATCAATTTGGTCAAATCTGAAGCAAGAATTTGGTCAAAGCAGAATATACCCATGCGTGTGAAGAACTTCTCCTGCATCGAGCGCGTGTGTAAGAATAAGAAAAGCACGTGGAAGTAATAATATTTTCCCTCCCTTTGAAAAATTAAAAAACAGCTAAATAAAGGAACGGAAATAAATAGAGAGAGAGAGAGAGAGACAGGGATAGAAAGAGAAAAAAATCACGTTGCTGCTAGTTAAGCTAGGTGCAGTGTATCCGGCACAAGGCTCGTGGGTGTAGGGTTGAGGATTCAGATGGTACCCACCTACAACTACATTGAAAAGGAAAGGAATCTTAGGGCATCCACAATGATTATGGTTTTTTTAACAGAAATCTAGGTGCTATGTCACCATAAAATATTTTTTATTGTCTAAGCAACTCAATTCATTCGTTCATCCCTACAATGGGAGTTTCTAAACCTTCTCACAACCTCCCACTATTTTATTAATGTATTATTATTAAGTGAGATGTAGTTGAGATAAGAATCGTATAAAATTATTTTAGAAAACGGTAAATATTTTTTTTATTGTATGTGTCGAAAAACAGAGAACAACCAATGAATTTAGTTTCCGTAACGTTGCTTAAATAGGAACGATGAAAGAGAATTGGTGTGGATTCCACACCACTGCAGCTTTTTTTTAATTTCTTACTGACAAATATGGGTGAAATCCACACCATGTGGATGCCCTTATAGTACGTGGCTCATCACCCCTACAATGTTGACTCGCCCATTAGGACTTTGCTGGACTGTGAATCTCATACTATGGTTTTGCATTATTAGCCTATTTCATCTCCTTGTGTTAAATTCTTGGTTGACAAAAATAAGAAAATTGCCCAAATTGGGATGAATGAAAGTGGATGAAACAAAGAAAGAAGCAGTATTTTTTTAGGCAAATACTAGATTTTAGGTTATATGATCGTGACACTATTGCTTGTTAATGCTAAGTAACTTCATCATAATTCAATGAAAGCAGGGACCGATGCGGTTCGAGGTAGTACAATTTTTTTCTTTCTGGTAACGGTATAGGTGTCTCTCAATTAGTCAAGAAACGAAAAGTACTCACACAAATAAATGACCTCTCCCTTTCTCACGCTTTCAAAGTTATGTCTTTGTAAGTCAAATTAAAATAAATATTTTTTTAATAGGTGAACTTTTATCTTTACTAATTATTAGTATAAGATAATTTGAATTTTGTATTTTTTACTTCATAATCATATCATTCTTTTTCTTTTTACACTAGTTTTAAATTTATTTCAATTTAAAATGTAAAAACTAAGAATAAAATAGATAGTTTTTTCCTTAAAGTATACATTTAAAACAAAATTAATCCATTTAAGACAAAAGGAATAAGTATGTTAAATACACCAAGTTAGACAAACAAAACACATCACTATAAGAAAAAAAGGCTAGTTTTAAAATATTGCCACCAATAGTGTGGTAGTAATATATGTGCACATGTACGACCTGACCATTCTTGAGGCACGATCAAGGATCGAACCCGCAACGTATGTATATATCATCTCTGACCACCTTTTAATTCAAACTAGTGTTCTAAAATGTGCACACATCAGGAATCGATCATGCGACGTGTGGGCTGGATAGATATTATCTTAACCATTGGGTCATGACAGTTATTCACGACATATATACATATATTGAATGTTTGATACTCTAAATACAAATGAAAATTTTTGCCGAGATATGATCAACATTGGATGTGTAAAAATTAATAAAATAGATTTAGGTCTGACTAAGCCACATTAATATTTTAATTTACATAATATTACGACATTAATTTTGTACGACCGAAATAATAAATATAAAAGTATATGTTGGCTTAAAATTGTATAAAATTAAAAAATTAACATATATATATCATTTACAAAAAATTTAATCATTTATAAATTATATATATAGTTTGTATTCTTTTTCTGCAAATTTTAACCAACACGTCAACTAATTTAAATTGTTATTATTTATTGTATTTTTATATGTTATTAAGTTATGTGATTTTTGTAAATTAAAAGAATTATATAGTAAAATGTATAAAGTTGCACACAATTTAAAATTTATATATATATATATATGTATTGATTTTTACCAACATGTGTACTAGTTTAAATTATTATTACATGTACTCTATTTTATAATTTTATAATACGTGTGATAAATTTAAAATTATAAATATTGTATGTATCAAAAATGTATTATGTTACATATATATTATATGATAAAATAATTCTTGTAGTGGTATGTAGTTTTAATTAATTTTCACGAATTAGAAAGCGTTTGTTTACTTAAAGTTCTTTTTAAAATTTCGAAAGTTAAAACTAAAAGGTAAGAAGTAAAATATATTTAAGATACTATATTGAAAAAAAAACTATAAAAAATAAAATATTTATATAAGAAGATAATATACCCATCATGGCATCAGTAATATAGGTTAGTATTCTGAATTATGTAGTAATCACACGTGTAAGTTATAAAAAAATAATAATTTATTAACGCTTACGAATATTAGCTATCATTCCTTTTATTCTAGCACAATATCAACTGAAATTTTATCAGCATTATTAGTCGGTAGTGATTTTGAAACTTAAGATAGTAGCAATTTAGCTACTTGTTACAAATATTTGCTATCATAGCCAAAAATGGTAGCATAATAGCAACCGTAAATCAGGTGTTAGTAGTAATGTCATAATTTCGCTTATCTACATGGTCGTATCAACTTTTAAGATAATAGCTAGTTAGCTATTGATTAGTATATTTTTGCTACCGTTGCGCAAATAGTTGCATAATAGCTATCATGATTGAATTAGCATCAACCAAGTAGTAGCAATTCATTAATTTAGCTACCGATACTGGTAGCAAAATTACTTTTACTAAAACTATCGGAATGAAAGATAAAATAGCTATTATTGATGGTAGCAATCTTGTAAGACGGTAGACATTTAGCTACTAGCTAAAAGTTCAGCTACTATTGTCATTGTGGTAGCCCAAAAACAACCACTTTGTTAATAACATTAAAAAGTAGTAGCAATTTCCTATTTAGATACCAATATATGTGTAGTAGCAATTCATCGATAGCTAAAACATTTTTTTCTTGTAGTGCGTGTAGGCATAAACGGATCTCAAATCAAAACTATAACGATGAATTTAGGGCATGTGTAAGTTGTGTCCGGGCATACGTTACCTTGTATGTTCGGACACAAGCCGAGAGCAGCAGTGCAAACATTCGACTTGTGTACAGACATACAAGTTCGAACAAGACTTCAAAACTAGTAGATTCGTGAGTTTTAAAAGGGGAAAAGAAAAGAGTGAAAAGTATTCGAGAGTCGTGACCCAGAATGAAGAATAAAGAGGGAAATAACAGAAAATAAGAGGAGGAGGAGGAAGAAGAAGAAGAAGAAGGAGAAGAGAAGGAGAAGTTTTTCCTCCATTGAAGCCTTTCTTCAACTACCCATGACTATTTCTTATTATTTCTCTCATTTCTATGCTATAATGGAGGCTTCACCTCCTTTGTACCTTGGGTTGGGGATTTGCCACAAAATTTCTAAAACTTCATTGTTGAATCTTGAACTTGTTTTAATGCTTTATTTTTGTCCTTATGCTTAATGAAAGATGATTATTAAGTGTTATGACTTGTCTACATAGAAATTGGGGATTTGTTTCAGGGTTTGCTTAATTTATCATCAATCTGTTACATTTGTTGATTTAACATTATCGACCAGTTTAACATTAGTGTGGGTTTTCTATGGACAAACTTACGGAAGTAGAAACCAGTACCGTTGGGGACTAAATCAATGTACTCGAATCTTAGTGTAACACCCCAACCGTTAATCCTATGCTTACCGTCTAATCGTCCTGTTAATCTTACGAGTTCGCAGCGGAAATAATACTACTTACTACAGCGGGTGAAACAATGCCGCTAACCGCCCATACGGCTAGCTAGGCTACTAATACTTACAGTAACGGTCTGATGAACATAGTATACCGAGCTACTAATATAATGCATAGTGAATACGAATAACCAACTTACATCCCGGAATCACCGAGTATTTAAAGTGTATCCGATTACATTTCCTTTCTAGCCTACCCAAAAGAATGAGTTTAATACCTACTCACCTATACCAATGCCCATTCTATCAATATCCAAAAAGGTGTACCCCATGGTACACCGGCTAATCAAAAATTACAGCCATGTACTACTTAGTACACCCATTATGTATTCATTGTTTACAGTCAAAAAGAAGATAAGGAACTTAAACTTCAACTCTCCTAGTCTTCATCCTTCGCGGGTACCTGCGTGTAGTAAAAACATCGCCCCAAGGGGCTCAGCAAAAGCTGCGCATGAACTCCGCATATACGGCGTGCTAGCTAGGGCACGCCGACTACTTGACGTCCACTAAACATGCGATTCATTGTTTTCATACTTACATGCTTTTCATACATCATGCATGCTCATACAATACATTATACATTCCAAGGCAACAATACAATCACACACATCTTACTTACCTTCACAAGGTTAGCCAAATTATGCATCCGGGTTAATCGGAATGCTTTTATCTTTTACTCATCATACATTACTTACTCTTACTATACTTACTTACTACCGTTCACATTACTTACTCATTCTTACTTACTTGCTTATACTCAAGTTAAGTCGTCGGGACCTCCGGCCTTGGGGACTACACCGTCCCATATCCGGGATTTACTTGACTCACTGATCCAGGATACTACCCACTTAAGGGATTTGGGCCGCGGACCAGTTTAAGAGTCAGGAATTGGAGCCAACCTCTCGTAACTCCGCATCCTCACGCGTGACCGAAACTATATCGGACTTCTACTCATTATTCTTAATTTTACCATTTTGAGTTAGGATGGTTAGCTTGTTAGGAATAAGTTAGAAGTCCAAACACAATCATAATCGGTCACAGTACAATACAACATACATACTAGCATTCATTATCATCCATACATTTCATGAATTATACAAACTAAGATTTAAGAAAAATATCACAACATACAACACTACATTTCCACAAGTATGCATAATAACTCCGATTCGTGCATTTATCTTATTTGGTGATCAATTAGCACACAACACACAAATCAGAGTAACCAAGATAGCATACGGGGCATGAGGAATTCATACCGTTCACCATTGTACGTGTTTCCAAACGTCTTCCGATGTCACAATTCAAATCCTATTATATACATACCATTGAATGATTAAACAACCTACAATTACTCAACTTGTGCTCTTACTATGATTCTATCTACTCGTACTTACTATGTCTTTACAACTCTTATACTTACACTTATATTTCATTTACTTACTCTTATTTATTTACAATGGTTTACTTCCTTATATATATATATACACATATGTATAGGTGGGTATACATATATATATATATTACAATACTTACTTTAGTTATACATTTTTTTTTTGTAAGTAATGGGCCTCCGACCCACCGTCCGACCCAAGCCCTGGGTCGGACCACTCCAGTAGTTCACGTCCTCTGAAATTCACCCTGTCCGACCCAGCACTATTATGTCCGACCCATACCCTCTGGGTCGGACCATTACAGATTGTTCCGGTCCTGTGTCCAAGCTCCGTCCGACCCACGTCCGACTCAACGTCTGGGTCGGACGAAGTCAGAAACTTCGACGACGGAAAATTTTTGCCTATCCGACCCACGTCCGATCCACGGTCCTGGGTCGGACCATTACAGAATGTTTACGTTGCTTATTTAAGCCATGTCTGACCCACGTCCGACTCACCCTCTGGGTCGGACGGAGTCAGAACATTGTTACAGATTTTATTTTTCTTTCCCAACCTTACCCATTGCTTCCCCAATCTTCCTACATACATCCTAACATGTTTTAGTACCATTTAAACACTCTAAATCATGCTAATTCATTTCCTAATTCTTTACACAATCCTATACTAACTTATACACACAATTTTTCCTAGTTTCAACTCAACACTTACACTAGTTGCTCCCCTTACCATATTATGCTACAGATTTTGTCCTATCTCACTCCCCACATAGCTCTCTCTTCTAATGTCATTTTTAACACCTCTAATACATTATAACCATATTCACTATCTCTCCTAATCTTCCCTCCATGTATCTAACCCAAAATCTGTTACAACACATGGTTCTCTCCACCTAGCTTTTAATTCACTAAGTGTTCTAATCCTAGATAAATTTTGCCATAGTCTCCCTTGTATTTTATACACTCACCACATTGTTTTACTCACATTATTATCAACATCTCACCTGTTTATACCACAACCATATACTAGCTCCCATATACAATACCAATACTAAAACACTCATAAAAATTCCTGCACATATACTCTCATTCCCAATCTGTTTGTAACAGTTTTTAAATTGTTTTCAAAGGTTCAAAATACTTGCATTCTCCTACACATTATACTACTAATGCATTACTATTTTTCAATACACATTTTCATTTCTAAAAATCGGTTACATACTCATTTACAAAGCTATACAAGGATGAGCATCATTACCTTGATTCTCTTCTAGTTTTTCTTTGTTCTTCTTGCCTCTTCCTCCTTCTTCTCTCTACCGTTTTTTGCTACTCAAACCTTCTAACACTACAACCCATTCACATATACATTTCAATACATCATTTTAATACTAACTAACCCTAATCATCATGTAAGTTCTTATATAGATTTTAGGGTTTAAAATTTATATTACCTTTCAAGAGTGCAAATGAAGCTTGGAGTGGTTCAAGAACAAGATTTCCAACTCCTTCAACAAGCCAAAATCGGCTAGAACACAAGAGACCAAACAAGGTTTAGTCTAAATTTTCGTTTTGCCTTTGAGGCTAGAAAAAGATGGAGTTTTTTGAGAATATTTTTACCTCAATAGAACAGGGAGAAGGAGGGCCTTCTAATGGTGGTGTTGAAGCTTCCAATGGGACATACCCATAAAAACAAAAGTTGTTGTTTTTGGATTTTGGAAAGATGGAAATGTAGCTCTTGATGAGAGGAAGACAATGGTATACTTTTTATAATTTTTGGAAGAGTTTTGAGGGAGTTACAAAGGAGAGAAGTAGAGTTTTGTGTTTGTTTTTTCTTATTCACCATGGAAATCGGTTGGAGGTAGAAGAGAAAAAAAGAGAGAGTGAGGAGGGGTGTGTTCACGTGAGAGAAGGGAGTAAAATGGAGGAGAGAGAGTATGTGAGGTAGTAATAGGTTACTTTTGCAATTTTAATTGCTTTTGTCTTTAGTGAGAAAAAAGAGAGAGTAGAGTGTGTGTAGAGGGCCTTAAAAATCGGCTAGCTCTACAGCCCATATGGTTTTTACAATTTTTTTGCAATATGGACACACAAGTCTTGGTTATTTATGTTTCTACCTACCCACAACTTCCCGTTTTTGACAGTTTTTACTAATCTCTCGTTTTATTGATTTTATTGGTCCTAAAGCTTCACTAATATTATTAATGATTATTTGGTTGACCAAAATTGTTATGAGTCTATTTGACCCGCTTAAAGACACGTTTTCCCGGTTACCTCGAAAAACGCGCTTTAAGGTTCGTTAGTGATTTTAATCCATTTTAAGGATCCGTTTTCTCTCGGGATTTGTTCCCTTATGATTATTTATACTTAATTAAGCTTCTAAATTATTTATTAGCCTAATTAATCACTATTTTTAATTACGGGGTATTTCAATCTACCCCCTTAAGAAACTTTTGCCCTCAAAGTTGCTCAAGGTTAATAGCTTTATAATTCTACTCATTATGCAAACCAATTGCCATAATGCATCTTACTACACCTATGAGGTGTTTACTTCTTTCACATTGCAAACATACACACTTCAAGCATCGTACTAATTCGCATACACAATCCAACATTTCCATACATACCATTCCACATCCGCATTACACAAATACATTACACATTACACATACAAGTCCATACACTACACCTTACACATACATACATACGCATACCAAATTCACTTGCACTACATGTGCCATACAAAAGGTCTATTACAATACCTACACACTAAGCAATGCTTACTCCGAAGCAATGCAAAGCAAAAGGGCTCTACCCCCTTAAAAGGGGTACGACCCGTACTCGTATACTAATGCTAGACTAACTAGTCTATGAATAACTGTGGGTACTTAGCCTTCATGGCATCTTCGAGTTCCCATGTCGCTTCTTCGACCTCATGGTTAGACCATAGGACCTTCACCATTCGTATAGACTTATGGCGAGTGTCTCTGGTCTTCCTATCAAGGATTCTCACTGGGGTTTCAACATATCTCATGTTCGGCTCGATAGATAGTCTCTCAGCTCTAAGACATGAAAGGATCAGCAATGTACTTCTTGAGTTGTGACACATGAAATACATCATGGACACGTCCCAAGTCCTCAGGTAATGCTAACCTGTAGGCTACTGAACCAACTCTTTCGGTGATAGTGTACGGCCCTACAAATTTTGGGCTTAGCTTGCCCTTCTGGCCAAATCTGAAGACACCCTTCATAGGTGAAACGCGCAAGAACACTTGGTCGCTCCGGCGAACTCAAGGTCGCGTCGTCGCACATCCGCATAGGATTTCTGTCTATCTTGGGCTGCCTTCATATTAGCTCGAATCTGCTGAACTTCGGCTTGCACTTGCTCAAGGTACTCCGGTCCTATGATGACCGCTTCACTCGACTCATCCCAACACAAAGGTGTACGGCAAGGTCTACCGTATAGAGCTTGGAAAGGCGACATCTTAATCGAGGCATGATAACTATTATTGTACGAGAACTCGATAAGATGAAGCTTATCTAACCAACTCCCCTGAAAGTCTAAGGCACATGCCCGAAGCATGTCCTCCAGTGTCTGGATGGTCCTTTCTGTCTGACCATCGGTCTGAGGATGGAAGGCGGTACTCAGCTTCAGTTCTGTACCCAACGCTTCCCTGGTAGCTCTCCAGTATCTCGAAAGAAATCTGGTGTCGCGATCAGATACTATGGTCTTTGGGACTCCATGGTGTCTGATAATCTCCTTCGAATAGCTCTACGAGCTTCACTACCTTCCAGGTGTCCTTCATCGGTATGAATCTGGCCACCTTGGTAAGGCGATCAACTACAACCCAGATCATGTTGAGTCTCCCCTGGCAGGTGGGAGTCCTACAACAAATCCATGGAGATATCATGAAATTTCCACTCCGGAACTGGCATCGATTGTACCATTCCGCCCGGTCTACGATGTTTGAATTTTACCTTTTGGCATGTTAAGCATCTCAATACAATTTCGTCACATCCAATTTCATTCCAGACCACCAGAAGTATCTCTTCATGTCTTTATACATTTTAGAGGCTCCCGGATGGACTGACAATGTGGAACTGTGTGACTCTCGCAGGATGCGATCCCTTAGCTCTGCATTGCTTCGGGGGATGCATAGCCTGCCATTCAACCGAATCAAACCATCTTCATGTAGCTTGAAGTCATACTTTTTCTTTTCAAATGTACCATTCTCAATCTTTTGTCTGATTTCGGTTAGGTAAGGGTCGCTCAACTGAGCGTCTCGCACCTCGTCAACCAAGCTAGAAAAGCGAGTAGCGAATGGAGCGAGTGTGCTCGACGACTCAGGGCGTCGGCTACAACGTTTGCCTTCCCTTCCTTATACTGCAGGTTAATGTCATAGTCTGAGAGGAATTCCATCCATCTTCTCTGTCTCAAGTTCAATTCTTTCTGAGTGAATACATATTGTAAGCTCTTATGGTCGGAGTAGATGGTGATGCTTACCCCATAGAGATAGTGTCGCCATATCTTCAGGGCGAAGACAATGACTCCTAACTCTAAGTCGTGAGTCGGGTAATTCTCCTCATGCTTTTTCAGCTGGCGGGAGGCATAAGCAACAACCTTGCCATGCTGCATGAGTACGCATCCCATTCCTTTGCCTGATGCATCACAGTATACCTCAAATCCCTCTGTGCCCTCTGGAAGAGTAAGGATGGGCGCTGAGGTCAATGAGTCTTTAAGGCTCTTAAATGATAGCTCGCACTCGTCTGTCCATACAAACGGTGCATCTTTCTTCATCATGTAGTCATGGGCTTAGCGACTTTTGAGAAGTCCTTTACAAATCTCCGGTAGTAACCGGCTAGACCAAGAAAGCTCCGAATGTCGGTAACAGTCTTAGGTCTAGGCCATGATCGTACAGCTTCTATCTTAGAAGGGTCGACTGAGATACCTGCGCTCGAGATGACATGTCCAAGGAATGATACCTGATCAAGCCAGAACTCGCATTTGGAGAACTTCGCATACAGCTGGTTCTCGCGCAGTCTAGTACTCCTCACTTTCCTCAAATGAATTTCGAGTTCCTCTGCTGATTTAGAATATACAAGTATGTCATCGATGAAGACCACAACCGAAGTGTCCAACTGCTCACTGAATAGCCGATTCATGAGGTCCATGAATTTAGCTGGTGCGTTTGACAAACCGAATGACATCACCGTGAATTCGTAGTGGCCATATCTGGTACGGAATGCCGTTTTCTCAATGTCTTGTTCCTTGATTGCAATCTGATGATATCCTGAACGGAGGTCGATCTTGGAGAAGACTGATGCTCCTTTCAACTGATCAAATAGGTCGTCGATGCGTGGCAATGGGTATTTATTCTTGACTGTGACCGCATTCAGTTCGCAGTAGTCAATACAAAGGCGGAGACTACCGTCCTTCTTCTTCACAAAGAGGACCGGTGCTCCCCAGGGTGATACGCTCGGGCGTATAAACCCTTTGTCGAGTAAGTCACATAACTGCTCTTTAGTTCAGTCATTTCAGCAGGTGTCATGCGGTACGGTGCCCTAGCAATGGGACCGGTACCTGGCAAAAGATCAATTTCAAATTCCACTGCTCTCGGTGGTGGCATGCCGGGTAGCTCCATAGGGAATACATCGGAAAATTCGGATACAATGGGTACATCGTCACTGAACTCTGGATCTCTCTCCAGGTCTTGCACGTGACACAGATACACTTCATGGCCCTTTTTGAGCTCCCGGTACATAGCCATAGCAGATATAAGTGTGGTCGAAGGCTCTCTCGGTCTCTGGCGGTAAGATACGGTAACCCCAGAAGGACTCTTGAGCAGCAGTCGATGCTCGGCGCAGAGGATTCTACCCTTGTGCCGCTCCAACCAATTCATTCCGATTATTAAGTCGAATCCCAATCCATTGAATTCGATGAAGGAAATGGGAAACACTTCATTTTTGATTTCGATGGTGGCTGATTGATAGTATTTGGTGCACTTTACTCGCTCCTTCGATGGGAGAGTAACCATGAAGTTTGGTAGCTCATCCACATCTAGCTTCAACCTCTTCACAAAGATGGTGATACGAAGGTGTGAGAGGCGCCGGAGTCGAATAATACATTGGCATCAATGCCGTTTACTGGGAAAGGTTCCCGTTAAGATGGTGCCGCTTCTGCCGGCTTGTGCTTCGGTGAGGATGCTCAAGATACCTTCGGTACCGAGTCCACAACCTATTGGATTCACAATTGGATAAGTATTGATGGTGGACACAAGTGGAATTAAATCAACACTGTTCTTTATTGATAAACCAACTATCATACATATCGTGTCTCTAATACACGTTACTAATCGATTACATGATACTATGAATTTAATACTTCCTAAAGGTAAGGTTCAGACGTCCTGGTTTCATGTGTGTGGCATTGATTATTGCCGGTGGTGCCGTGTTCAACTTGATCTTATTGATCCCGTGATACAACATCCTAGAGTTTCCACCCATGATTAGGACATCTCCTGATCTCAATACCAATTTCTGTGCGAGGTCCACACGCTTCTGCTCGCTATACAGGAATACGGCGTCATCACCAGTGGACCAAGACACTACGGGCACTCCTGTTCGAGATTCCGTTGTCTCGTCCTTGTCTTGGTGTAACCCAAGTCATCCTTCTTTTTCATAGAAGTTGACAATACAAAGGTCCGCTTCAAGTGCGGGGATCGGTTCATGTTCGCATTGCTGTGAAAGTTCTACTGTCTGCGTGATAAGTGTCTGAAACTCTGGAGGTATTGTCGGTGGCGTCGCTCCATCGTGTTTTCGTGTCTCCTGGTATGTCTTGGTATAAGGATTCCAGTCCTTTCCCAAGCACATCATCTTCAGCTTCATCTTCGCTCCACCGGGGAATTCGGGTGTGTAAAATCCTCCTTGACCCGTTCCTAGCTCGTTGCATCGTCGGATGATTGAAATTTGTGCCTCGGGTGTCAGGTATCCCTTTAATAAGATCATACCTGGTCGGATGACCTGACACTGTTCGCTGGTGTAGTAGTGGTTGGTGATGTCGATCTCTTCTTGATTCAGGTTAACCGGTATCGGATAACAGATACTAAAGCTTCCTATGGTTACAATTTCATCTACGGTGAGTACTAGTTTAACTACTTCATTTCATGCTCAACATACACTCCAATTCATTTACTCATGCATTCACTCAAATAATTACTCTACTACTTAGTCATGCCACTTCAAGGATTAAAGGTTTAGATTAATTACCTGGGCCGGATTTCGAACCAGATCCATCACGGTCAATCACATGCAGAACAGGCTGCCTCTGGGGTGCGCCCCTCTGAGGACCCCGGGATCCCTGTCCCTGTGGTGCCTGCTGGGCCGGTGCATCGCCAGATGCCACCTCCTTGCCCTCTCTCTGCTTGTAGCTTTGGAAGGTTCCCTTCGGCTTCCCATTCTCTGGGCATCTATTAGCTGTGTGTCCCAGCTTCTGGCAGTTGTAACACTTGATGTCTCTCCCAAAGCAGTCTTTACCAGGATGGTCCTGGTTGCACTTTCTGCACACATAGGTGCGGCCGTCGGAGAAGGTTTTGGCGGTACCGGAGCTAGAACCTGAGGTTAGAGGGTCAGCACATGTGTGCGTGGATATACTATGTGGTACTTATACAAACACGAATTGGATTAAGAATTTACCCTTTGGTGGGTGTGACTCAGTGGCTTTGCTGCCACCGGTGCAGAATAACCAAGCTGAAGAAGCTCAACTGGTTTGCCCTGCTCAGCATGGGCACTGCTCTCACTTGGGGACTTCTTTTGGGATTGCTGAAAGAAATTCCCCGTCTTCTTTTTCCAGCTCTTCCCTTGGTTCTGTTCCTCAGTTGGTGTTTTTGTTGTTGGCTTTGCGCTTCAGCGCGGTCTCTTCATCCCTTAGTTGGCAAGTGATCTCAACGCGAGAAGCCGCGTGATAACACTCCTGAAGTTTCAGTTATTAGCCGGGATTCTTATTTAAGAAAAGATAAGGAAAAGATTCAAGGAATTCAAGGAATTTATGGAATTGGATTGATACCAAGGGTTAACCGATATTTACCTGAAGGGAGGTAAATCTAGTGTAGCCCATACCGTACCGAAGGCGATGGCTCAGACCGCCATAGAAGCGATCGACCAACACCTGGCCGGTGTATCCTAGATCAGGGAGAAGACGGAGAATGGATGTGAAGGTGCGGTAGTACTCGTCGACAGACATCTTCTCCGTCATTTTCAAGGCGTCCAGCTCTAGCCTTTTCTTTGTTTTCACATGCTCCGAATAGTATTTTGAACGGAGGAGAGATGCAAAAGATTCCCAGTCAAAGGTAGGGTCATTGACATATTCGTGCTTGACGAGCTTCCACCAATCCATGGCTGCATCTTTGAGGTAGTAAGCAGCTACTCTCACTCGAACTCCAGCAGGAGCTTCGAGGGTCTCAAAAGCAGTCTCCATTTCGAAGATGTAGGCTTCTAGCTTTGCAGGATCGCTCTCGCCTCTAAAGCATGGAGGACGGAGATCTGCGATTGCCTTTAACCAGTTTACTTCTTCTCTGGGTGGCGGGGGAGGGATTGGCCCCGCTTGAGTTTGTTGGTTTTGTTGGTTCTGTTGCATCGCTTGGATTACTTGGGGTAGCATCTGTGCTACCGTGGCGGCGACGATCTCAGCTATCGTCTGCGCGCCGGTTCCATCGGAGGCTTCGCCCCTACCACGGCTCGGCCTCTTCCTGACATCTGAATGTTTAACAGTTACATTAGGATCCGCAAGATATGACTCAAAGGTCTTGGAATTTAAGCAAGGTATCGTTCTTAGGAACGTCAAGGGTATCCGTTATTAACAACGGTAGTTCCTAGTTAGGTTTCTAAGTATCCGTCTTAAGACGGTTGAAATCCTAACTCGGTAGTCCCCTATGCTCGGTAACTTAGGACATCAGAGCGTAACTACGCTCTGATACCACTTTTTGTAACACCCCAACTGTTAATCCTATGCTTACCGTCTAATCGTCCTGTTAATCTTACGAGTTCGCAGCGGAAATAATACTACTTACTATGGCGGGTGAAACAATGCCGCTAACCGCCCATACGGCTAGCTAGGCTACTAATACTTACAGTGACGGTCTGATGAACATAATTTACCGAGCTACTAATAAAATGCATACTGATTACCAATAACCTACTTACATCCTGGAATCACCGAGTATTTAAAGTGTATCCGATTACATTTTCCTTTCTAGCCTACCCAAAAGAATGAGTTTAATACCTACTCACCATACCAATGCTCCATTCTATCCATGTCCAAAAAGGTGTACCCCATGGTACACCGGCTAATCAAAAATTACAGCCATGTACTACTTAGTACACCCATCATGTATTCATTGTTTACGATCAAAAGAAAGACAAGGAAATTAAACTTCAACTCTCATAGTCTTCATCCTTCGCGGGTACCTGCGTGTAGTAAAAACATCGCCCCTAGGGGCTCAGCAAAAGCTGCGCATGAACTCCGCATATACGGCGTGCTAGCTAGGGCACGCCGACTACTTGACGTCCACTAAACATGCGATTCATTGTTTTCATACATACATGCTTTTCATACATCATACATGCTCATACAATACATTACACATTCCAAGGCAACAATACAATAACACACATCTTACTTACCTTCACAAGGTTAGCCAAGTTATGCATCCGGGTTAATCGGAATGCTTTTACTCTTTTACTCATCATACATTACTTACTCTTACTATACTTACTTACTACCGTTCACATTACTTACTCGTTCTTACTTACTTGCTTATACTCAAGTTAAGTCGTCGGGACCTCCGGCCTTGGGGACTACACCGTCCCACATCCGGGATTTACTTGACTCACTAATCCGGGATGCTACCCACTTAAGGGATTTGGGCCGCGGACCAGTTTAAGAGTCAGGAATTGGAGCCAACCTCTCGTAACTCCGCATCCTCACGCGTGGCCGAAACTATATCGGACTTCTACTCATTCCAATTTAATTACCATTTTGAGTTAGGATGGTTAGCCTGTTAAGAATAAGTTAGAAGTCCAAACACAATCATAATCGGTCACAGTACAATACAACATACATACATGCATTCATTATCATCCATACATTTCATGAATTATACAAACTAAGATTTAAGAAAAATATTCACAACATACAACACTACATTTCCACAAGTATGCATAATAACTCCGATTCGTGCATTTATCTTATTTGGTGATCAATTAGCACACAACACACAAATCAGAGTAACCAAGATAGCATACGGGGCATGAGGAATTCATATCGTTCACCGTTGTACGTGTTTCCAAACGTCTTCCGATGTCACAATTCAAATCCTATTATATACATACAATTGAATGATTAAACATCTACAATTACTCAACTTGTGCTCTTACTATGTATCCTAACTCGTACTTACTATGTCTTTACAACTCTTATACTTACACTTATATTTCATTTACTTACTCTTATTTATTTACAATGGTTTACTTACTTATATATATACACATATGTATAGGTGGGTATACATATATATATATATATATATATATATACATACTTACTTTAGTTATACATTTTTTTTTGTAAGTATTGGGCCGTCCGACCCACCGTCCGACCCAAGCCCTGGGTCGGACCATTCCAGTAGAACTCGTCCTCTGAAAATCACCCTGTCCGACCCACACTATTCTGTCCGACCCATACCCTCTGGGTCGGACCATTACAGATTGTTCCGGTCCTGTGTCCAAGCTCCGTCCGACCCACGTCCGACTCAACGTCTGGGTCGGACGAAGTCAAAACTTCGACGCCGGAAAATTTTTGCCTGTCCGACCCACGTCCGATCCACGGTCCTGGGTCGGACCATTACAGAATGTTTACGTTGTTTATTTAAGCCATGTCCGACCCACGTCTGACTCACCCTCTGGGTCGGACGGAGTCAGAACATTGTTACAGATTTTATTTTTCTTCCCAATCTTACCCATTGCTTCCCCAATCTTCCTACATACATCCTAACATGTTTTAGTACAATTTAAACACTCTAAATCATGCTAATTCATTTCCTAATTCTTTACACAATCCTATACTAACTTATACACACATTTTTCCTAGTTTCAACTCAACACTTACACTAGTTGCTCCCTTACCATATTATGCTACAGATTTTGTCCTATCTCACTCCCCACAATAGCTCTCTCTTCTAATGTCATTTTTAACACCTCTAATACATTATAACCATATTCACTATCTCTCCTAATCTTCCCTCCATGTATCTAACCAAAAATCTGTTACAACATGGTTCTCCACCTAGCTTTTAATTCACTAAGTGTTCTAATCCTAGATAAATTTTGCCATAGTCTTCCTTGTATTTATACACTCACCACATTGTTTTACTCACATTATTATCAACATCTCACCTGTTTATACACAACAACCATATACTTGCTCCCATATACAATACCAATACTAAAACACTCATAAAAATTCCTGCACATATACTCTCATTCCCAATCTGTTTGTAACAGTTTTTAAATTGTTTTCAAAGGTTCAAAATACTTGCATTCTCCTACACATTATACTACTAATGCATTACTATTTTTCAATACACATTTTCATTTCTAAAAATCTGTTACATACTCATTTCAAAGCTATACAAGGATGAGCATCATTACCTTGATTCTCTTCTAGTTTTTCTTTGTTCTTCTTGCCTCTTCCTCCTTCCTCTCTACCGATTTTTGCTACTCAAACCTTCTAACACTACAACCCATTCACATATACATTTCAATACATCATTTTAATACTAAACTAACCCTAATCATCATGTAAGTTCTTATATAGATTTTAGGGTTTAAAATTTATTTACCTTTCAAGAGTGCAAATGAAGCTTGGAGTGGTTCAAGAACAAGATTTCCAACTCCTTCAACAAGCCAAATCGGCTAGAACACAAGAGACCAAACAAGGTTTTAAATTTTCGTTTTGCCTTTGAGGCTAGAAAAAGATGGAGTTTTTAGAATATTTTTACCTCAATAGAACAAGGAGAAGGAGGGCCTTCTAATGGTGGTGTTGAAGCTTCCAATGGGACATACCCATAAAAACGAAAGTTGTTGTTTTTGGATTTTGGAAAGATGGAAATGTAGCTCTTGATGAGAGGAAGACAATTGTATACTTTTATAATTTTTGGAAGAGTTTGAGGGAGTTACAAAGGAGAGAAGTAGAGTTTTGTGTTTTTTTTTATTCACCATGGAATCGGTTGGAGGTAGAAAAGAAGAAAAAGAGAGAGTGAGGAGGGTGTGTTGTCACGTGAGAGAGAGGGAGTAAGTAATGGAGGAGAGAGAGTATGGAGGTAGTAATAGGTTACTTTTGGGCAATTTTAATTGCTTTTGTCTTTAGTGAGTAAAAAGAGAGAGTAGAGTGTGTGTGAGAGGGCCTTAAAAATCGGCTAGCTCTACAGCCCATATGGGTTTTACAATTTATTTGCAATATTGGACACACAAGTCTTGGTTATTTATGTTTCTACCCCACAACTTCCCGTTTTTGACAGTTTTCTAATCTCTCGTTTTATTGATTTTATTGGTCCTAAAGCTTCACTATATTTTTTAATGATTATTTGGTTAACCAAAATTGTTACGAGTCTATTTGACCCGCTTAAAGACACGTTTTCCCGGTTACCTCGAAAAACGCGCTTTAAGGTTCGTAGTGATTTTAATCCATTTTAAGGATCCGTTTTCTTCGGGATTGGTTCCCTTATGATTTTTATACTTAATTAAACTTCTAAATTATTTATTAGCCTAATTATCACTATTTTTAATTACGGGGTATTTCACTTAGTGATTATGAGATTATGCTACAATGCAACTTATGAGAACTCTGCTTAACATTGTAGATTTACTCTGGTGCTTAACTATCCATGAGTTCCCTATTAAATCGTTAAGGATTAGTAGACCTAGATTATAATCCTAGTTAATTAAGTGTTCCCGTTATTCAGCGTAAGTTCATGCGTCGACAATTGGTATAAAAAGGGTGAAAGATACAAAGAGCCATCCCTAGTATCATCTATCCTAGTTAGTTAGTTAGTTTTATCACTTTTCTTTATTTATTTTTCTTTCAACCGAAAACCACAAAACTCCAAACAATTTACACTTATACATGTTTGTATATATTTATACACATATACTAAATTTATAATTAGTTAGATAGTTAAGAATCTTATAGATATGACACTTGTTACACTACTACGGATTCACTATCCATTAGTTTCCAACATATATTCATCTGTATTTTATACAACACCACCCGATAACGATATTGCATTGTAAATAGCAATACCCAAAATTTATATCCAACATACTTTATACTAATTGTTAGTTTCTTTTTCTTAATCGTACAAATGTCAAACTACATAATTCTTTCTCGCTACTCATACCTATAGCTTCGTTTGAATCTTTGTAAGCGAATCCCTGAACAATAAAAGTAGACCTGGGAATTCCGGTCACTCGGTTCGTGTTCGGTTCGGATCAATTTACAGATATTTACTATTCGGTTCGGTTTGGATCAGATCTGTTCAGGTTCATCTAGTTTAAATTAGATTCAGGTGACTTTGGTTTGGTTCGGGTTTGGGTGCTTACGGTTCGGGTTAGCCTCCGTGTCATTCGGTTTTTTGGGTTATTGGTCAAATTCAAATGACTTATCCGGGTTAGGTTTGGTTGACAAAAATTTTAAAGTACAAGTTTTAAGCAACATTTGTAACTTTTATTGATTTTCATACGCGACTCCAAATTCTTTTAATATAGTGTTACTCTTGATCAAGACTGCAGTTGTGTATTAGTTGAACAAAATAAAATCGGATGACAATTTTTGTATATGAATTTTTAACTATACTTTTATTAGTATCACCCAAGTATAAATTAAAATTTTATGAATTAGCGGTCAATATTTGGTACTCGACGCCTAGTCTACCCCGCCCACGCCCGACGTCGTGTCTCCCGTCATCCCGCACCCGTCACACCCAGCGCGCTCATCACCTCACGCAAGCGTTGCGTTCCTGCACACATCCATCCTTGCCTCGCGCAAGCGTCATGCGTCCATCCATCAACATTCAAACCATTCATAAGTCCTAAACATAAAGAAAAAAATAGAGAGATCAAAAATAGTAATGATACACATTACTCTGTCTTATAAAACATTATAGGTTATGTTGTCAAGGTAGATGAAATAATCTAACGGAGATTATTCATCCTCCAAAATGCTATTCTATCCCACACTTCACAATAATCTACCATTGAGAATATTTATTTTCCTCATTTTATTGCGTAATTTGCTTTTGACATATACACATCACTCTTGGTTAGTAACTTAGTATATGTCTCAATTGAAAAGTTTAGATTTTATAATTAAATTTCATCATTTAAACCATTCTCAAGTATCACGTCCTAATAATAAAAAACCTAACTTTATTAAAATCAAAAATTAGTAGTGTATTATAGAATCGTAATGATACACATTAAATTGAGTTATAAAACATTTTAATGCAAAACTTCTATAGTTTTGTAGCAAAACATCTATGTGTGGGAAGGGTAACAACCCAGTTTATGAATGTTTTAATACAACAAGGTTTGAGATGCTTGAATATTAAAGATGTCCAATATATATATCATTTGTGAGCAATGAACACTTATTGGATGTCTAAATCACCATTACGTGTTTTTAGTTTCAAGATTATTTATACGGTTGGAACAACTATAGTAGATTTAGATGTAACAAAACATTCGGGTGGATTCGGTTCGGGTTGATTCGGTTCGGGTGAAGTCGGTCCGGGTGAAGTCGGTCCAGGTGAATTCGTTTCGGATGAAGTCGGTTCGGGTGAATTAGGTTCGGATGAAGTCGGTCCGAGAGAATTCGGTTCGAGAATTTGGTTTGGGTGGATTAAGGTTGTACCAAATTTCGATTTGATTCGGTTTTGGTTTGGTTCGATTCGGATTTTCGGGTCACATTTAGGATCACGCTATCAGGTTTAAAGTCGGGTTTGGATCAAATTGAATCGACTCGATTTTTCTAATTCAGGTCACCTTTGCAAGGTCTAAGTGCGTTTTCATTATAAGTGTCTATGTATATAAAATTTAGGGAAAATTTTACTTGATAACTCTTTAGTTTGGTTGGATTTGATTCTCTCTCTTTTATAAATCACTAGTTTCATTTTTGACTACCATTTCTGCTTTTTTTTTTTTTTTTTTTAAAAAATCATTATTAGATTTTTTGTTTTCCCCGGCATGTTTTTGAACGGCTTATTTCACCTAATACTTCTACATCTTTGGGTTCACATCACATTTCGATGCGTGTCGGGTTGCAAATTTTGAGATAGCTTTTGTACTCTCGGTATAAAAATACTACTACCCTCATGTGAACGGGACAGAGGGAGTATTAAAAATCTAGCAAACGCGCGAGAGCATCCAATCGCCCGCCTAAACTGAGGGTGGGTTGTAATTGGAGATTCCGGAGGCGGTGGCTCAAATTCTGGTGCTGCCACGTACATGTATGGCCTAACACCACGATAGTAGTTGTATTGTATACTCCCTCCGTCCTGAATTGACCGTCCTGTTTGCTTTATGACACGTTTTTCCACTTCAATATTAAGCATATAAGATAAAATAATTTTATAAAACTAATTTTTGTAACATATAGTTTAACATGTAAGGATTCATATGCAAAATTTAAATTTTCAAAATTAATTTACTTATATGTTAAAAATTGAAGTCAAACGATATATCTAAATAGTAAACAGGACGGTCAATTCAGGACGGAGGGAGTAATTAATTAATTATAGAGTGTAGAAGTAGTTTTTAGATCAGTCATATCGTTCCAGCACCACCCCTTCGGCTACGTAGCAGTGAGGAGGGCGGGAGGGCGGTGATTAGTTGGCTGGATTCAACATTTTTATCTGATGACTCTTCATCACGGCAGTCAAAAAGAACTTTGACCCATGCGATGGAGTACTGGTGCCGTATATGGATAAGCACAAAATCAACAGAGTAGTAGTAGTACTCTGACTCACTCACTCACTCAGTAGTAGTAGTAGCCTGGGGGACCTCCAGTCCTGACGAGATGTGAAGTGGCGATCATGCAAACAAATTTTACACTCCCGCTGCAGTGATGCAGGCTCTCTCTCACACACACAGAGTACGAAAAGATTGGTTTTTGTAGTAGTAATAGTATAAAGCTTAAGCTAGGGAAAATTAATGGTTACTGCAACTTTTTTAGTGTACTTAATTGTTGTCACTTCAATAGGCATATTTAGATAATCGGATGACGAGGATGAGCACTATTGCTAATTAAATACTAGTACTACTGTGATTCTTTTCATGTATTATGATTTGAGTGAGAAGGACACGTAACTAATTCCCTATATATATATATATATCGAATGCTTAAATCAAATTTGTACAGAGCTAATCAAGTGATTGACATCCCAGTGGTAGAGGACTGAAGTAGGGGACGGAAGGTCCTGAGTTCGAATCCTCTACCACCCACTTTGGTAGGGGAAAGGAGTTTATTCTCTTATTACTCATTCTGGGGGAGTGGAGGAATGGAGTTTTCTCTCCGATTACCCAACCTGGTGGAGGAATGAAGTGCCGGAAGGACGGTGGTGGGGGAAAGGAGTTTACTCTCCGATTACCCAGCCTGGAAGAGTCAGTGGTGGGTCAGTGGTGGGGGAAAGGAGTTTACTCTCCGATTACCCAGCCTGGAAGGTAGTAAGAAGAGGTCAATGAAGGTCCCTATGAAGGTCCCTAGGACAAGATTTCTAGGCTTTATAGTGATGTATGTGTAAGGTAGGACTAGAATGGTTATGTAAGAGTTGAGTCGGTGTATCCTTAAGCGGGAAAGGCATTCATGCCTCAATACTGCTATGTAAACTGGGCAACCAGCCAATTATCAAAAAAAATTATGTGCGTAAACAAGAAAAGACGAATCGTAGTGAAAACGAAAGCAACGAGAAACCACCGAACACAAACTGGACGGACTATCTTTTTCCATGGTTAGAATTTATTCCAAAATATAGAAAGGGGCACTATATTCAGCCCGTAGGAACGGTTTTGAAACGAAATGAGATTTCTAGTTTTACTAATTACCCTTTTTTTAATGAAGTATTAGTAAAATCAGCCCATAGGAACGGTTTTGATTTGGTTAATGAATTATTGGTTAAAACGAGCACAGTAGATGAGAGTAACATACTCACGTCCTTGGATCAACGCGTGGCTTCCTCCACAACAACAAATCCCCATCCACGCAGCTAGCTGCCTCTCTACACTGCAGCCAAAGCCAGCTCAAACTGGACCCCACCAGATTCCTTTCCTATTTTCTACTGGTAGTAGTCATGTTATTAGCAACAATAATTAACTCGTGGGTCTCTCATAGCCCAGACCATCACCACCACCATAAACAGCGAAATTGATTGATCGTACGGTGAGAATGGGCCCATTTCCAACATCTTATCAAAATAAATGAATGATTCAACCATAACCTCTTTCTACCCTACTACTCTATCGCATCGCCCCCGCATCTATCTCCCCACCTAGCACCATTGCGGTGGTATCACGGCTCTCTCTCTCACTTTCTCCGTTTAGGCCCATTTTTTTCACTGGTTTATTTGATAGTTAATTTATTGTCTTTATATACTCCCTCCATCCCACCTTGATCGTCCTATTTATTATTTGGATATGTCGTTTGACTTCAATTTTTAACATATAAACTAAATTAATTTTGAAAATTTAAGTTTTGCATATGATTCCTTATATGATAAACTATATAATACAAAATTTAGTTTTATAAAATTATTTTACTTTATATGTTTAATATTGAGGTGGAAAAACGAGTCAAAAAGTAAACAGGACACACAAAAATAATACTATTAAATATCAATTCTCATATCAATTATTTTTTTCCTATACTTTTTCTAATTCCATTATCAGCCCTCCAAAACAATGGAGCCTTAAATGCTTTGTTGCGGTTTCAAAGTTAAAACTGTCAAAGCAGATGGTTTTTGTGGGTCCCTAATTACGAATCCCAATCGGTTCAGCTCGGAGAGCAAACTTATCATAAAAATACTATATGTCACCATCTCCTCTGACAACCGAGAGTTTTTAACAATTTAAGAAATTTCCTTATATAAAAATGAATTTAAGCTTATCAATTACAGTTTGAATTTAAAATGTAGTTATAACAGTATAGTCCTGAAAAAAAAAAGCAATCTCACATGGTCATTGTTTCTTCCTTATCTCTTCCCCCGCTCAAACCTCGCTTCCTCCTCCTCTCTTGAAGGTTGCGCCCTTTTAGTTACTACCCCACACCACCACCACCATCCTCTTCTTTTCCTCTTTGCGTCCTGTTTCACTTCTATGATTGCTACCAGTATTTGTAATTGTAATTGTATTTCCTCAGGTGAGTCCGTGAGAAGAAAAAAAAATAATAATAATAGAGGAAAGAGAGAACAAAAAAACCATACCAGAATTCCAGTTAAAGTCTCCCCCGACCCAAACCCCTCTCTTCAACATCTCCGCACGGCGGCAAATATAGGAAGTAAGAACAATAAACACAGCAGCAACCGGAATTTCCACCAACTACAGATTTCCCCCCATGTCCTGAATCATTCCTCCTCCACTCTATTACTTACTCTCCGAGACTATTCAGATCTGTAAATCAGAAAATTAAACCAAAAACAAAGATGAAGAGAGACCACCACAAAATGACCGCTCAACACCACCCAAACCAACACCACCTCACTGTCACCGGCACTTCAGCCACCACCAATCAGAACCTGAACACAACCTCCTCTTCAAAGTCCAAGATGTGGGTAGACGAGGAAACCACCGCCGGCGACATGGACGAGCTACTAGCTGTCCTCGGCTACAAAGTTAAATCATCAGAGATGGCTGAAGTTGCGCAGAAACTCGAGCAGCTTGAGATGGCAATGGGAACTTGTCAATCTGACGGTACCACCACTATCTCCCAACTCTCCGACACCGTCCATTATAACCCCTCCGATATTTCCGGTTGGTTAGAGAGCATGCTTTCTGAACTCAATCCAGACTCCATCCCTGACCCACCATCTCCGTTTTACAACAACCCGGTGCCTTCCACTTCCCATCCTCCGATCTACCAACAACAGCAGCCTCGAGATTCTCTCATACCTAATAATAATATTCCGGATCTCCCCCTCCCGCCACCTGACCACTCACTTTCGTCCTCCACCTACCCCGCTTCCACTTCAACCCTCTTCACCGACGATTCTGAATACGACCTACGCGCTATCCCTGGAATCATAGCTTCCTACACCCCACCAACTCACTCAAACCCACCATCATCACCGGAATCCTCCACCACCACTCCCACCACCCCCCGAACCAAACGGATTAAACACGAACCAATCTCACCTCAACCCATCACCACCACCCAATCCCAATCCCGCCCCTTACTCGTCATCAATCCACAAGAAACCGGAGTCCGCTTAGTCCACACACTCCTAGCTTGCGCCGAATCAATCCAAACAACCAATCTCCAAATCGCTTCCACTCTCCTCAAACAAATAGGTCTCCTCGCCGTCTCTCAATCCGGTTCCATGCGTAAAGTCGCTACTTACTTCGCTGAAGCCCTTGCACGCCGGATCTACAAGATCCATCCCGACCCATCCCTTACAGCAGTCGACACCTACGCTTCCGACGTTCTTCAATCCCACTTCTACGAGACCTGCCCTTACCTTAAATTCGCTCACTTCACCGCTAATCAAGCCATACTCGAAGCATTCGATGGTGCCAAATACGTCCATGTGGTTGATTTCAGTTTGAAACAGGGGATGCAGTGGCCGGCGTTGATTCAAGCACTCGCGTTACGTAATGGTGGTGCTCCCGTGTTTAAATTAACTGGGGTTGGACCGACTCAACCTAATGATGGGGATTCATTACAGGAAGTTGGATGGAAATTGGCTCACTTTGCGAAAACTCTTGGTGTGGAATTCTATTTCCGAGGGTTGGTTTGTGATAATTTAGAGGAATTGGATTCCAATCTCTTAGATATCTGTCCTGACGATGCAGCAGCAGATGAAGAGGAAGTGGTAGCGGTGAATTCCGTGTTTGAATTACATCGTGTGATGGCACGGCCAAATGGGATTGAGAAGGTTTTACGGAATGCGAGATTAATGAAACCGAAGATATTCACTGTTGTTGAGCAGGAAGCGAATCATAATGGGCCGGTTTTCTTGGAGAGGTTTAATGAAGCCTTGCATTATTACTCGACCATGTTTGATTCGTTGGAGAGTGTGGGTGTGTCTAATGGCGGTGGTGATGGTGAGGAAGTTAGGAGCCGTGTGTGACGAGTCGGGATGTAGCGTTGTCGGAGATGTATTTGGGAAGGCAGATATGTAACGTGGTGGCTTGTGAAGGGGAGGAGAGAGTCGAGAGGCATGAGACATTGTTGCAGTGGAGAGGGAGGTTAGAGGCGGCGGGGTTTGAGACGGTTCATCTTGGTTCGAATGCGTTTAAGCAGGCGAGGATGTTGCTGGCTTTGTCCGGTGGTGGGGATGGGTATAAAGTGGAGGAGAGTGGTGGGTGTCTTTTGTTAGGGTGGCATACAAGGCCACTGATTGCAACATCGGCGTGGCGGCTGGCTGGGAGTGGTTCGTGATGAATGTGGGATGAGAGTTGTGTTGGGAATGCACTGATTCATGGTCATAAGAAGCTGAAGAGCCCAGAAGGAAGGAAGAAATGTAAAGGGAAGAAGTTGAAGAATAATCGAGGCTAGAAGAGAAATGTGCAAGATTTAGGAAGATGATGAAGTTTTGCCTCTATTTTGAATATCTTCTTTTCAGTTTGTTTCTTTGATTCAGAAAAAGTAGTTAGTCGTGATGATGATGAAGATATATCATTCTGCAGTTTTCTTTGGCTTTTTTCAACAGCTTTGTGGGATCATAATCAAGGGTATCTCTTTCGTTCATTATGAATGCCAAATAGACAGTTTATAAGCTCCTAAATCCCCCATTTAAACGGAAGTCCACTCTCTTGTTTTGCCCAGTGTTGAATTTAGGTTGGACCCCATAAGACCATGATTAATCATGTTACTATAATCACCAGGATAAGCCAACAACTTCAATTTTTCAGATTCTACAATCTCAGAATCCAATCTCACTGCGTCCACGTCTTATGTTGTTTAGTTACTCTGGTCAACGTCTTATTGTTGTTGATTCCTTGTTGATTGATAAGCTCCTAAATCCCCCATTTAAACGGAAGTCCACTCTCTTGTTTTGCCCAGTGTTGAATTTAGGTTGGACCCCATAAGACCATGATTAATCATGTTACTATAATCACCAGGATAAGCCAACAACTTCAATTTTTCAGATTCTACAATCTCAGAATCCAATCTCACTGCGTCCACGTCTTATGTTGTTTAGTTACTCTGGTCAACGTCTTATTGTTGTTGATTCCTTGTTGATTGATAAGCTCCTAAATCCCCCATTTAAACGGAAGTCCACTCTCTTGTTTTGCCCAGTGTTGAATTTAGGTTGGACCCCATAAGACCATGATTAATCATGTTACTATAATCACCAGGATAAGCCAACAACTTCAATTTTTCAGATTCTACAATCTCAGAATCCAATCTCACTGCGTCCACGTCTTATGTTGTTTAGTTACTCTGGTCAACGTCTTATTGTTGTTGATTCCTTGTTGATTGATAAGCTCCTAAATCCCCCATTTAAACGGAAGTCCACTCTCTTGTTTTGCCCAGTGTTGAATTTAGGTTGGACCCCATAAGACCATGATTAATCATGTTACTATAATCACCAGGATAAGCCAACAACTTCAATTTTTCAGATTCTACAATCTCAGAATCCAATCTCACTGCGTCCACGTCTTATGTTGTTTAGTTACTCTGGTCAACGTCTTATTGTTGTTGATTCCTTGTTGATTGATAAGCTCCTAAATCCCCCATTTAAACGGAAGTCCACTCTCTTGTTTTGCCCAGTGTTGAATTTAGGTTGGACCCCATAAGACCATGATTAATCATGTTACTATAATCACCAGGATAAGCCAACAACTTCAATTTTTCAGATTCTACAATCTCAGAATCCAATCTCACTGCGTCCACGTCTTATGTTGTTTAGTTACTCTGGTCAACGTCTTATTGTTGTTGATTCCTTGTTGATTGATCAATGGTGGATTTGTACTTGCACACGTAAGCGAATTCAAGAACCAGCAGTCATTTGATTGACTCGGAGTCAAAACTGGCAAAATATGAATGATGTTGAGCTCTTTCGACTTGTCAAAACCGGAGTCAAACTGAGTTTTGGATTGAAGTTCGACAGAGAGGTCGGTAGGGTTCGATTCATGGAAAAGAGCAGCCACAATCACCCTCAAGGCCAAAAATAAGTTTGGGATGGTAAATGGGCAAATTGAAGCCGCATAAATTACATCCGAGAGATATCCGGCTTGGGAAAGGTGTAATATTATGAGAAGGATCTTGAATTCCATCTCAAAGGATAGAGCAGCGACATTGCACATCGAATGTGGTCCGCCCTTTGCAAACTTTTTGAACTCACGAGCGGACCGGAAGTCTACTCAATCTAACGAGAAATTATGCAATGTCGACATGTGATGAATCCGTTCAAATCTACTTCTAAAAGCTCAAGAAACTCTGGGATCGTCTTGATGCGGCAAGAAAGAACTCTCGATGTGTCTGCGGGTGCAAGTGTGGAGCAGACAAGATGCGACAAGACCAGAAGGAAGAGGACCAGTATATGAAATTCCTCGATGGGTTGAATTTGGGTTTTAACAGTGCCAAGCGGATTCTTCTTCTTATGAAACCTCTCCCTGACCTCGAACAGACATTTTCCTTAATTAGTCAAGACAAGAAACAAGACCAGCTATCCGATGAAAAAGGGACTCGGATAGAAGAATCCATGGCACTTGTGACCATAAATTACCAAGCAAACAAAAGACTTGGTATCAAAAACTCAAGCAACAGAAAGGCCGCAAACCTTAATTCTACCGTAAAGAGAGGGTAATCAAGTGCACAAATTGTGCAATACTCGGCCATACCAGGGCCGCATGCTGGTGGCTCAATAGGTTCCCAAACCAAGATGACAATCAGAGAGGTCGTAAAAATACGCAACAACAGAAAGTTGTTGGACTTGTTGCAAGTCAAGACTTGAAGACCAAGGCTAAAATGAACGAAGAAGATTCTCCAGTCACTGGTTTCACTCCGCACCAGATTGAAGAATTAACCAAGTATTTCTAACAAAAGATCTCATTACCTTACAAGATTTTGGTAGTTTTTCCGGTTTATTTTCTAAACCCTATACTTGTGCAGCTCAATTGGGATTTTCTCTGCCCGTTTGAGCACGTTTCTAGAAACAAAAACCTGTTTTACAATTTAGAATCTCCCAGAACTGTTCGAACAATAACTTTGCCTGATGGGAAACAATGTCGTGTGAGCAACATAGGAACTATACGTTTGCATGAAGATTTTGTATTGTATAATGTTCTGTATGTTCCAAACTTTGCTTTTAACCTTATTTTTGTAAGTATTCTGACTGAGGAACAGAACCTTAATGTTATCTTTACAAAATCCCATTGCATCTTGCAGGATAGACAGAGTTTACTCCAAGCCAAAATTGGCCAAAGGAATTATGGGCTTTATTTCGTCAATGTGTCAAATTTGAGAAATTTTCTGCTACAGCTTTATCTGTTAGAACAAATAATTACTTAGATTCTTTAGATAAAGACTTTTTCCTTTGGCATTCCAAAGTTAGGAGACATCCCACTGTAGACACCAAAAATTCTCACCCCATAAAGCAAATTCCGAAATAATAAGAGGGGTCGTCGCCTTTATTTTTCAAAACATATTAGCGTGCGTGCCATAACGAAACCATCATTTTTATAACCTTTTTCAAAGCATTTCATAAAAAAACATGATTTTCCAAAAATGAATTTTCAAACAATAATCCGGTTGTAAACCCATTCATCTTGTATTATTTCTCCCGCAAATATACTAAAAGTCGATCCAGCATAACTGGCCAGCATACCCATTAGACAGTCTACTAACCCGGGTTCGATTCCTGGTGCAAGCAGGATGGTGTTTCTTTTTCATTTTAACCCGTTGCGAAGTATATTATCAGTCTTCCACGCCCATTTGTTGAGTTCCGCCTTAGTCCAGCCGGGTAAGGTGTGGTGAATATTGTTGGGCGACTTGGGTTCGAACCCTGGTAGTAGCAAGTTTTTAACCCTTCGTTTTTCTTTTTAGTTAACCAAATCAAATAAGGCCCAGCTGTGCTTCTGGGTCCATTTTTTTGTCTATATACCCAAATAAAACCCATTTCCTTTATCAGCCCATAGAATCATCAGACTTTCCTCAAGAAACCCTAGTTATTTGTTATAAAAGAGCAGACTAAAACCCTGTACAGGGGGGGATCCCAAAAAAAAACGGTCACGACATAAACCCACGTTTTTCTCCTCTGTTTGGAACATTGCCTGTCTTCTTCAATTTTGGAAATCCCGAGAAAAAAACCACGCCCCTGAGTCTCCTTCTTCGCTGAGAATCACCTCCATCATCATCCTTGTTCATCCGAAAATCCTCACTCACATTACCCCAATCGTCGAAGAATCCCGTCGGAATCCCTTCAATCTTCCCGTTCGGGCGAGAGAGAAGCGTCCAATCTAAAAAATTTTTTTTCGTTCAAGCCCTCCATCTTCCTCGCTGGAATTTACATTCCTCCATCTCCATTTGCGCCTGAGTTGAGCATTTGAATAGAGTAAGAATCATCTTGTTCTTTCATCTGTCAAAAAAATCGATTTCGAAGTTTACTGGACGAAATATAAGGGGATGAATGACTCCAGTGACTTCGGTGGAATTTTCCGACGTTAACGTCGTCAATATCTTCATCTATTTCACTGCACTTCCACCTTGTGTCTGATTTTATTTCCCCTTCTGTTTTCCTTTCCCTGTATGCTCGATAGTTCATCTGTGTGGGTTACAGTCCCCTTATGAGTGGCATGCCCATTCCGAGTGAATGCCGAGACCAGTATGGTCTCTGGGTTTACGGAAGGCTCACAAAACATTAATGCTCTGTCGAATGAATTTCCACACATCACCAGATGAACCCGATGAAGAGGGTGATGGTTTGTTTGAGTCGCAGGGCTTCATCGGCTTTGTCTGATGCTAGTGCCATCTCCCTGCTTTGTTTCTTTTCTCTTAGTTCTACCTCTCTCTCTTCTCTCATTTTGCGCGAAACAAGCTGAACTCTATCGAATACCAGTTTCCCAAGAAGAATCGATTTTCTATCCCTGTCTCTCGCTTCTTTACTGTATAGTTTCAAGGCTCTAGAACCTGGGCTTCGAACCTTCATTTCGCATGTCCCTGGTTCGAGGAGAATGTATGAAGGTAGAATAGTACTTACACTCTGTATTCATGTTTTCTTTTACTGCGTTCGTTGGGCCGAAAAAAAAAGCGGATAAGGCTTGGATAATCACTCCGACTATAAGCCTTCATCTCTTCCCCGGTTCCGTTTCTCTCTTCTCTTGTCTTCGCTTTATTCCATCTTCTGCATAAATCGATGTGTAAACACCCAACCTGGTATGAACTCAGAAGTTCATGAACATGGCGAGAAATCGGAGTTTAGTTTCAGCTCAAGAATCCCGAGCGCTATCTGTCAACATTCCCTTGGTCATTCTTCTCTTGCAAATTGCCCAACCTGTTATAGACATTGTAGTCTATGGACATGGTGCGAATTAAAAACAAAGGGAAAGTCCCTTTCGAATTCCATCTGTTTCACCAACACTACCCTCGGGTTTGTACATCCGTTTTATAGCCTTTCTGTATACTGTTAATTTTATTCATGTTACCTCTCCTCGTTGGCTAAGGATAACTCACCAGAGCCAAGCTACCTGTCTGTTCCTGTATTACTTTATACACTTTTATGGCCCAAATGAGCCAAATTTTTGCTTTGATATCCGTTCGAATGCTTCACCTGTGAATACTGCTGCAAATTTGATTTTATGTGCGTACTTTGTTCATTGAGGACTCACTTGTTCCACTTAAGGGTTCAGTTCGAGGAGACTGCAGTCTAACATAACACGGCCACCTCATATCCCCAGTGTTCTCCTCCCTGAACTTGGCATTTACAGAAGAAAACTCCCTCTTGTTCTTCTTGCGGTACCCAGTTCCAACCCAAATCTGATAATAACTATTTTATCTGTAGTATATCTCGGTGTTAATGTGTGGAATGCTTCTGTGATTGTATCATGTACTTATTTGTTTCGGATGATAATTTGCCGTGTGTTTCTGTATGAGTTGTCTAGACTCTAGATGATTTAGTTCATCTGCAAATCTGATTTGTTTCTGGCAGTGTAGTATTATCCCATTTAGCTAAGAGGGTCACTGCTTGCCTGATTCTTTCGGTTGAAGAACTTTGCTGATTGGTTCCATGTCGAGTAATTGATGAATTGGGGAATATTTGGATACCGAAGCAGAAGGGGTAGATAAAATGAATTTGCAATTTGATTGGCTCCCCTCTAGCTTCTAGTTATGATTCAAACGAGAGCAAGAAAAGGAAATTTGTCTGAAAATAAGCTGATAAGATCTGTTCCAAAAAGGTGAAAATTTGAAAAGAGGAGAAGTTTCCTTGTGGTGTGTTCTGTAAAAATGGTTTAAGATGCGGTGTATCGCTCCTATCTTTGTATTGGCTGGCCTTTCAATACTCTTAATAAAAGGATGGTTTAATCCAACCCTGGCGTGCTTCATGATTTGAGTGTAAATGATTAATGCAAGCGAGGCAAAATTCCTGTAATGTAATAAGTACTGCTTACCTTCCTTGGTTTCAATTTGTAATTCACCTTTGTTAATTGCTTTTGATTTATCTTTGTGTTGTACATAGCCGCAATTTACTTTCAGCTTTATTGTATTGAGAACCCATCTTTGTGTTATGTTTTTTATTTTTAAGCCTAGTTATCATCCTCTAGGACCATTAAACTGACATAAAAGTTTTAGAGGTATTATCGCTCCACACCTAACGGGTCTCTCATTCGTTTCGTGGGGCAATAATCTTCTATAACTTCAGAAAACACTCAAACCACCTGTATATGTATATAAGAACAAAACTTCAAAAAACAAGCCCTTAAGGCTAATTTAGGAGGGCCTAGGATGTGAAACCACCCCATGCCTAACGGGTCTCTCATTCGTTTTATGTGGGTGGAATCCTCCTTTACTCTCGACAAACCCTAATCAAGAGTTAATAAACAAACCAATAAATCAATTCCTCTCACTTGCTAATATCTCACAACCTTGCCAAAAATCAAAGACCCAAATCAGGCCCAAAAAATCAAAAGCCTACTTCAGCCCAAATCAAAAGGCCACTCCAAGGCCCAATTCAAAACCCACTTCAGCCCACAGTTCATAAATCCCATTTCAAGGCCCAAGCCCATTTCGAGGCCAAAGCCCCAACAAGGCCATCAAGCCTACTCGGCCCATCAAGCCCACTCGGCCCATCGAGCCCAATTTGATCAAACATTGACCAATCCAACTTTGACCCGATATTTGACCAGTCCCACTTTGACCTTGACTGAGCATTGACTTTGACCCAGGTTTGACCAGTTCAACTTTGACCAACCCAAACTTTGACCCGGCCTATCTTCCAATCCCAGCCCAAAATTCAATTCAAACCCAATTCAATTCAACCCCAATTCATTCAGCCCTATTCAATTCAAATCCAGATTCAATTCATCCAAATCAAACTCGACTTGTAAATCCCATTCAAACCCCAAAAGTCTCTCTCCTCAAATTCAAACAATCGCTTTATTTGAATTTCATCAAGCTTTCAAAAGAAACCATTTTTGTGGAATTTTAAAGGAAAAACTCTTCTCACATCACAGAAAACTCTTCTCAAATGCAGAAAGTTCTTCTCACATATACAGAAAGTTTTCTCCCAAAACATTTCTCAAAATCAGTGTTCTTCATAGAGAATTCCGAACAACTTCAAGGATTTTCTAACTCAGTTTTCAAACTCCAAATAAAACCGTTTTCGGGGAGCAAGAAATGTCTAACCCTTCAAAAGCATTTCCCCATGGTTAGAACATCACTTGTCTTCCTTCCCAAAATAAAATCCGAGGCGGGGCACTGGGGTCATAACCTCCCTTGTCGCAGTCTGGATCTCTTTAGGCGGGGCATTAGGGTGACAAACCTCCCCTAATTGCAGCCTAGATTTTTACAAGGCGGGGTGCTAGGGAAGTAACGACCTTCCTAGTTGCAGCCGGGATTTTAGAATCGTCTAACTCCCTTCCGCTCGATTTCAATGTTTTCGGTTTTTAAATTTTAAAACCCCGGGAGTTAAAGACGTTATTAGGGTTTGACCGAGAACATCTCATTCATGGTGTTTCTCTCTGAATCCTATTTTTCGACATAAATTCATTGCCCCATCTTTCGAGCCTCGGCACTTATTATTAGTTAAGTGTCGTGTTCGAGGGGGTACATAGGGTAATCCCTCGGGATTATCCGCCCTTTTACAACAAAAAATGATTTTTCTGGTTTTTAAAAACTTTAAGAGAGACAATTCTGAACACCCCAATCCAACATCTCCATTAGAGCTTTAGGACCCCTAAACACTTCTCAAATCCTCCTTTTAACCAACTCTAAGTCACATAGGACTTCCAATTCTCGAAGACTCCCAGAAACCTGAAACATCTTCAGAACCCGAATACTTGCAAACCAAATATCCTCTTCCATACTCAATCATCGTTAAAACCCGAATTCCTCTTCAACCCATTCGATTTCCCAAAACACCTCAAAGATTCGACCTCTCTAAAAGATGAACCTAACAAACCCGGGAAACTCTTCAACTCTAACAAATGATCCAAACATCCCTAACTCCACAAGAATGACCAAAATGCCCTTAGCCTCACAAAAGCCGAGACAAATCCAATCCCCTCAAAATAATCAAAACCTCTCAACCCTTTGACTATTTCCACGAACCGATACTTCAAGATCAGCTCATTTCTTCGAACTCTTCAAAATTGTCTACTCCTCATTCCACACTCAAATCCTATCCTTTGGCTTTAACTGAATCTCCCTAATAAGGTTTTGAAAGAAGGAAATCCCGACAATTGGAGACCGAGGTTTCCTCGCACCAATCCGAAGTCGTGGTCGTTGCCACTTCTAAGGGGTGTAACCCAGTGCGAACCCACATAGAATCTCTGATCTGACCAGATAAGCCTCATCCATAGGCAACAAATCACAGAGTCATTAACGGTTTCTTAAGAACCCTTCTCCTCCCTTCCTAGTTCCTTAGGTAAAACTAGGTGGCGACTCTAGTCAATTTCGCCTTATAGAGGCATAAGTCCGCGTGGAGTCCATTGAGAGCGGGTGTAGTGCACACTTGCACTCCCCTTTATGCTTTCTGGGAAAGACGGACGATAGAGTAGGTATTTGAGGGTTTCCATGAATAACGGGTTTTTCACCCTCCACCGAATGGCAATTTCTAGGATCTAGGCTTTTAGTCAGACCATATTTAGATAGACCCCCTCATACCGAAAAATCACCCTCCACAGAATGGCGACTCTGCTGGGGAAAACTTGAGTAAGTTTTTTCTCAAACTCAAGGAAGACTGAACTCCATTCAAGATTGTTGGATTTCCCCACTTCTTTCAAAACCTTCACGAGATTCATTCCCAGCCTTTAGGATCATTCTACTCCACATTAGATGTGTACCTGATGAGGACAGCTAGGACATATTAGATCCTCAACAAACTTTACAACAATTGGGTTAATAATTAGCTCACGATTAGAAAGAGACACTTAGGATTGAATGAAGCTAACTTCCCTTTAGGTTAATAAACAACCAAATTGGAATCACTACTCAAGACAAAACCCTTAGTAATTAGGGTGGTGCTAGCTTCTCTGCTTTATTTACATTATATGATTGTGGGGTGCATTGGGTGGGTAGCTTAGGACATGCATTCCTCTGTGTCACCCGTTTTATCCACGATGTCACGGGATCCCCAACCGGTCCACGGTTGATTCCCCATGAGCTGGGTCACTCTCTCAGTGAACAAACCCACGAGGCGGTATGGTCTCCGACTAACGCTTTGAAGCTCATGATCCAAAAAATATCCTCCATTACCCGAGTCAAAGCCAGCATATAGCAAGCCATGAGCCTTCAGTGTCCAGCTGCCTTATCCGGTGTCTAAGATGGGCTTATGGGTAGTCACCCCCTTGAATGCCGCCTGTCTGACCACCCTTTTATCTTACCCTGAAGATTGCATGGGCTCAGTTCTCCAAGTGTCCTCTGCACCACGGGTGTCTCTAAAGCCTGATGTCACGCTACACGTCCATAGAGGATCCCGTATTTACCGGATACCCATACATGGCACAACGTAGTCAGTGAATAATTCGACTTTAGACACACCTGACCGTGCAGACGACGGGAGACCCGACCCCATGCAGTACTTCCCCAAGTTTTCCAAAAGTGGGTATGTTGTGATAATCACCGGCCGTGGCTCATGTGACTATATCATTTCGGGTATCCTGACCTTTCGAACTTAAGCACTCCGGACTTTCTTGATGACGTGCCCCACAAGGCATAACAGAGATAAATCCCGAGAGATGAACAGTGAAGGAACGACGGTTCCCCCGGTGGTATGGAAGCATTGATTGACCTGGAAGGTGATTATCCCAACATTAACACTTACAGCTCCACGTCAAACATAGCCACGATTTACTATTTGCTATACATGTGTGCAAACCACTTTTTCAAACCAATCCGTTTTAAACGTTCGGAATTCTCTTTTGTATGTCTCTTAAAGCTTTCTTACAAGATCGTTTAATTTTGAATCCCACCTAATATTTCTCATAAGCATTTGGGGTTTTAAAACCTGTCACTTCATCTTTAAAAACTTTGTTTCACTAAAATGTTATTTTCGAACCAATTTTCAAAAATAGACTTCGAAAAACCTACTTTCTGCAAACAAATTTCAAACAGCATTCTTCACCAACATTATTTCTTAATAGTTTTCGAAAAAAGTTTTCAAAGTTGATTTTCACAAACGTATTTCAAAATAAATGATTTAGTCCCCATGTTGTGACCCGCTATTTTTGAAGTTCTGTCCACCTTCAAGAGCAGCGGTCATTACCGTGGAGCGTACTAGACATTTCGTGTTTTCAAAAAGTGGTGGATTTCTCATAAAATTTAGTGTCCCGTCATTCACTTTTCCTTTCTCAAAATACCCCTCTTTCCTCTCGTCGGAGCAAGTGAAGCAGCATGAAGATCGACTACGCGGATCGAGCCGAAAGCTAGAGGCGCACCAACTCGTGGAGCCTGCCGAGCGACATGAAGACCAACACCAACCATTCAAATACAAAATCAGAGGAGTACCAACCCGAGTCAAGCAACATGAAGATTAGCGACACCGGTTCGAGTTCAAACTATTGAAAATCAGAAGAACACCAACCCGCTTTGTTTGATCACAGTGTTGCTTCACTGCAAAAAGCCTGAAAATGAGCCAGCAGTCGGTCAAGCACCCAAAACAAGCGCGCAACCAGTCAAGAGCCCGAAGATGAGCAAGCAGTCAGTCAGGAGCTCAAAGACGAGCAAGTAGCCGGTCAAGAACGAGCGTGCAGCCAACTAGGAGTTCGAGCGTGAGCAGTTAATCAGCAGCCCGAAGACGGACCAAAGGAGTTCAGAAGAAGTTTAGCTCAAATTCCCCCTTTTTAATGACTTTTTAGGATTGATGATGTATAGGATTTTCCTCTATGTTTCTTTTCTCTCTCGTCCATTTCTGAATAGATTAGGTGTATAGGCTTTATATATTCCCTTTGAATTTATTTAGAACAAATGTGTATAGGGTTCCCCACTCCCTATTTTATTTGCGAATGACCGAGTGTCAAAATTTATATTGAGAAAATCCGCCACTTTGAAAACACGGTTTTTTAAAATTGTTTTCCAAAACTCGGTTTCTTTTGGCATGCACGTCTTGTTTAAAGAAAGGAACAAACATGACGACCCTTCGCGTTTTATCCATCACTCTCAAAACTTTGCTTTATGGGGTGAAATTTGCGGTGACGCCTATCTCTCAACATTTTCAGGATAAATCGTCTCGCACCAACATTCATTCACATTCATCACACAACAAATTTTTGTTTAACAAAACATACTGATTTACCTCTTCTTCATTCTAATCCTTGGGCATGCAGGTGTTTGTGACAGTTGGCAACTAGAAAGAAAGAAGACCAGTCTACCTATAACAACAGCAGAAAAGATGGAGCGAGCCCCTCGACATGATCAAACAGTTGAAGGTCGATTTATTCACGAAAGATTGATCCATGACCTTGCTGATGACTTGGAGAAAAACCTGAAGATAGAAGAATTTGTCCAAAGAAGAATAAATAGGGTCTATGTGGGGTCGGATAGCAGTTACAAGGAGTCTCCAACTTACTCTACATATGATGCCTATGAGTTTCAAGCAATGGACCCTCACTCCCTCTGTCCAAGTTCGAACAACACCAAACATGCCTTCTTCACCTATGTACAGTTCAACTCTGAGAACCCCACCCGCCACCAGAGAGAATTGGCAACCACAAATGGTCTGTGATAAGGGAAAGGCACAAGCCCCACCTTCCCCCATGGTGTATTCTGGCTTAAACCTTTCCTTGCCCATACAAAAAAATGTCCTTCCTTGGCAAATACCTCCTCACCTGTCAAATTCTAGCCAACATCTTCACCCAGGATCAACACTGCCCTCTCAATCTCTTGACATCGGCTACCCTGAGGCAGCGTATATTTCAATCCAAAACCTTGATCTCAAAGCGAGTCCAATGAAAGAATTAGTGAAAGAATTGAAGGCGGAACTAGAGCTAGCCCAACGCTTTAAGTCTGCAGGATGGGAGCCAACTAACCCGTATCCTGATGCTCGTCTACAAAAGGGCATGAGTCTGCCTGAGATGGAGAAGTATGAGGGAATTGGAGACCCGAGACATCATGTCGACAAATATGATAAACTCATGAATCTCCATGGCTTTCTGACGAGCTGAAAGCCGCATGCTTAGATTCTATCTGCAAGGACCTGCTTACTCATGGATTATGAGCATAAATCTAAACGAAAGTCAAGCCAGACTTGTACTTAGATTTCCTCTCTCAATACGGCGACAACTTTCATCATGAATTACACGTAGAGATTTGGAGATCACATGCCAAAATTCTGACGAACCCGTGAGGGAGTTCATAAAACGATGGAGGGTGAAGGCCGGACAAATGAATAACCGACCTAATGAGGAAGAGCAAGTGCGAATGGTAATTTCCGGGCTGAAAGATGTGTACCGACATCAGTTGAAATATCTAGGCATATGTGACTTCAGACGACTGATGGCGGTTGTGGCTGCTTTGGAAGATGCTGAAACCAAAGATCCAAAACCAACAATCATGCAAAGTGAATACCACCAACCTGGGCAGGACTCTCAAAGACAGAATTTGAGTCCAGGAATGTCACTTGGTGAAGCCTGGAGAATTTTAAACGAGGGAGGTTACCTAGCACCTTACAACACCAGTTCGAGGGTGAAGAAGCTTGGGCCACATCTACATGAATATTGTGACTATCATCGGATTCGTGGACACGCCACCGACGAGTGCACAACACTGAGAAACACTATCCAAGAGTTGATGGACAGAGGGGATGTCCCTTCTTTGAAGCCAAAACGTCTATCATAGGCCCCGAAGGTGCACTCTCTCCTGAGGCATCGCCGAGCTAAGCACAACCACGTGCTAATCCGTGGTGATAGTGGTTGAAAGTAGTTGAGTCATGTTTTTATTTACCACTGCAATGAAAACGTACGAAGGGTTGCATCCCATCCCTCTCCCCTTTATGTTAGACCTATCCAGGAATTACAAAAAAAAAAAAGACAATTCTATCATGTTGACTGATGCAATGTAAGAATCATCACTCCTTAAGAGGCCAGGGTTTGATTGACAGCTAAAACATGTGGGACCACATTTCTTCCGGGACCCACTCAGCAACCGGCCGCCTAAAGAGCCATTGGTGTAAGACGAAGTTCATGGATCCGCAACTGAAGCCGACTCAACCGAGACTAGGTGTAGCCTTACCACGCATGCATTGCATCAAAAAAAAACATTCAGCCAAAACTTGAAGTCAACCATCTTCATTCATCATTTTCAGCATTTAACGCATCCTATACATAGTAATTCCATATTATCACAACGCATTGCATGGTAGATCGTTGCACTTGCATACTCCCGTATCGAAACGACGTCTTTGGCGAAATTCTTGGTTGATTGTTTGGATAGAGCGCGCGAACCGCTAAACTCTCGACCCATCAATGAACACAAGGGTCTAATTAAAATCGGCACCACAAACCAAGTGAGTAGTGTGCAAAGAGCGGTATTTTCCTTTGAATTTCAAATGAATGTTTTGGACAATCCCCTGAGCGATGAGGGAAAGTTGAGAGAGCCAATCGAGGTAAAACCATGAGCGACATGTGCATTCCTTCAGCACATGGAGAGGCATAATTCAGAGTGAGACCAATGTCGATAAACAAGTTACGAATGGTGATTCATGCAAAGATCCGAGAAGTAGTAAGAAAACAATCATTGACTAATGAGAATGACGAGGCACTTAGGAATAAAAATCTCCACAAAACAAAAAAACTTTGACTGTCCTGTATATAATCCCTTAGTGAGCCCCGCTGAGCCTTTCACGATAAACCTTTTTCTGTGAACTCCACAACATGCCAACCCACGTACATATACTTACTTGCCCTTGCAATAGAGGATCTCAAAGGAGCCGGAGTCATGGTCTCACCCCCACCATCTTCACAAAAACAACAAATGAAATGCTTGAAGAAATCAGTGAGTCAATGCAACTCCAAAGCCAAACACCAAAAAAAGAACACCGAAAATGTTCAAGAAGATCAATGAGTCAATGCAACTCCAAAGCTGAAAGCCGAAATACGAAGCAGTGAACGCTTGAGAAAGTTGATGAGCCAAATGCAGTTTCAAAAAACAAAATGAGAAGAAAGTTCGAATTGAACACCAGAAGAGGCAAGAAGGAGAAATCCAAATCAGAAGGACCAATGATGTCCCGTAGAAACCAATAAAAGGTTATCAAAACCCGTCCAATCATTCCACCCATGGCAAAGGCGAAACACGTCCTCTATTGCACAAAAGCTCCACAATTCCCAAATAAATCCCACAGTCCCGTGTGACATACATCATACCCCTCAGCCCCGTTACAACCCAATAAAGACCTTAGACTCATAAGTTAATGAGCGTTAACTGAAAGTACCGGATCTGAAACATGAATCATAAGCTTCGTACTTGTTATCAACATGTCCCATCATACCAAAGAGGACCGTGAGCGAATGAGTGTGACCTAATTTCACAAGGTCTTTAGAGTGCGAGTGACTCTCCGATTAAACTACCAAATCATAATCAGCCTACCCCATTGCAGGTGAAGAATTTGTGAGGAACGGAAAGTTCATAACCTCGAAAAGAAATTCTCAGGAAAATACTGCTCTGAGCATCAAGAGTATCATCACGACATTAGCACACACGGCCATACTCACGAGAGATTGACCCACATCCCTCCATGAGAGGAAAGTGATTCACGCATTCCAGTTCAACAATCACTCAAGATCGAACTAAAGATGTCTTATATTCGTAAACCTCATATTAATAGAGATAGGACCATACTCTCCCTCCAAAACCACATATGCATCTTGCATCGTAACTAACATTTAATGTCTGTATGCATCATAAACCCATCTGCCTCACCCGATTGGCAAGGACTTTGCCTAGTCTCGCTGAAAGTCGACTACAGTTGCAATTATTGAAGCACAACTCCCGATCAAAAGAAGTCAAACCTGGAGCCATCCTGAGGCCATATCGAAATCATACAAGAGCCCTTCAAGAGCCATGCAGAAACCACACCGAAGCCATGAGAGGACCATAACTGGAGCCATCCACTGTCACACTCGAGCCTCATTGGCACCACACTCAAAGTCAAGCTGGAGCCATGCGGGGTCCATCCTCAAACATCGAGACTATCCCTAGGGCTACATAGGAGCCATTTCCTCATCAAAGCCTCACCCACAAAGAATCGAACTACGTATGGTCTGATCTCAATATGGAATTGAGTACGTAGGCAGCCCGCCCAGGGTGCGACCACCTCAAAGGAAAAACTTCCCTTTTCCTCTCGGTGTCATTAAAGTGAACCAACCAAAGCATCGTCATGCTCAATCAGCACAAGGTCATCCCGGAGCCATCCATGGAAATCCTGGAACCATGATGGGAACTCCCAACAAGTCATGCAACTGTGTTTCATCGTTTACCCATGAAAAACCATTCACTCACTACAAAGTCCACAACAAATCCCGTCAAACAACAATAAATCCATCATCGGAGCCATCAAACCACCTTGAAAGAAAATCTCAAGGCAAATCAAAGCCCACAAATTACCACAAAATCACCAACCATGTCAAACCCACCAACCACCCCGAGACCATTGGTCACACCGGAGCCATCAGCGCCTACCAGCGCCATCAGTGCATACTGGAGTCATCAACACATGCTGGAGCCATCTCAGATCCTTGAAGCCATGCCGGAGCCATACCGGAGCCATCCCGAGGTTTTGATGTTACTATAGAGCCATCTGCTCACCCAAAAACCTACCTCTACAAACAGGGAGTTTAATTCAATTAATACATTGGTTAATCACCTCACATCACATATCATCTGCATATACCCACAAAATTTGCTCACTGTCTGACGCATCTTCACACCCGCTAGACAGCTATTGCGCTACTAGTGCGGTCGACTTTCATTTTACCCTAGACAGCTATTGCGCTACTAGTGCGGTCGATTTTCGTTTTACCCGCTAGACAGCTATTGCGCTACTAGTGCGGTCGACTTTCGTTTTACACCGCTAGACAGCTATTGCGCTACTAGTGCGGTCGACTTTTTTTACACCCGCTAGACAGCTATTGCGCTACTAGTGCGGTCGACATTTCGTTTACACCCGCTAGACAGCTATTGCGCTACTAGTGCGGTCGACTTTCGTTTTACACCCGCTAGACAGCTATTGCGCTACTAGTGCGGTCGACTTTTCTTTTACACCCGCTAGACAGCTATTGCGCTACTAGTGCGGTCGACATTTCATTTTACACGCTAGACAGCTATTGCGCTACTAGTGCGGTCGACTTTTCGTTTTACACCCGCTAGACAGCTATTGCGCTACTAGTGCGGTCGACTTTCGTTTTACACCCGCTAGACAGCTATTGCGCTACTAGTGCGGTCGACTTTCATTTTACACCCGCTAGACAGCTATTGCGCTACTAGTGCGGTCGACTTTTCGTTTTACACCGCTAGACAGCTATTGCGCTACTAGTGCGGTCGACTTTTCGTTTTACACCCGCTAGACAGCTATTGCGCTACTAGTGCGGTCGACTTTCATTTTACACCTGCTAGACAGCTATTGCGCTACTAGCGGTCGCCTTTCTTTTACACCCGCTAGACAGCTATTGCGCTACTAGTACGGTCGCCTTCTTTCATTTTACACCTGCTAGACAGCTATTGCGCTACTAGTGCGGTCGAAGTTTTCGTTTTACACCTGCTAGACAGCTTGCGCTACTAGTACGGTCGCCTTTTCGTTTACACCGTAGACAGCTATTGCGCTACTAGTATGGTACCGAATTTGCATTCTAGGCTCGTCATAAGCCCTAGGGCTGGATATCAAGAGGTCCAGTTGAGGCACTTCTAAGCCCTCGTGCACCTTAAAACCAAATCGGATTGCTAGTATTATAGGCTCGTCATAAGTCCTATAGCTAGATATCAAGAGGTCTAGTTGAGGCACTCCTAAGTCCTCGTACTCCCAATCGCATTCTAGGCCCGTCATAAGACCTAGGACTGGATATCAAGAGGTCCAGTTGAGGCACTCCTAAGTCCTCGTGCACCCTAAACCAACCCTATTGTTAGTATCCTAGGCTCATCATAAGTCCTAGTACTTTCAATCGCATTCATACACTCACGGTCGCATCCCAATGCACCACTAAACCGCAGTGAGAATTTTTGGCGCCCCGTCAACCTTGATCCAATTCTGCAAGGGCTTGCAAAATTGAATCAAGGGGAGCCATCTGTAGACACCAAAAATTCTCACCCCATAAAGCAAATTCCGAAATAATAAGAGGGGTCGTCGCCTTTATTTTTCAAAACATATTAGCGTGCGTGCCATAACGAAACCATCATTTTTATAACCTTTTTCAAAGCATTTCATAAAAAACATGATTTTCCAAAAATGAATTTTCAAACAATAATCCGGTTGTAAACCCATTCATCTTGTATTATTTCTCCCGCAAATATACTGAAAGTCGATCCAGCGTAACTGGCCAGCATACCCATTAGACAGTCTACTAACCCGGGTTCGATTCCTGGTGCAAGCAGGATGGCGTTTCTTTTTCATTTTAACCCGTTGCGAAGTATATTATCAGTCTTCCACGCCCATTTGTTGAGTTCCGCCTTAGTCCAGCCGGGTAAGGTGTGGTGAATATTGTTGGGCGACTTGGGTTCGAACCCTGGTAGTAGCAAGTTTTTAACCCTTCGTTTTTCTTTTTAGTTAACCAAATCAAATAAGGCCCAGCTGTGCTTCTGGGTCCTTTTTTTTGTCTATATACCCAAATAAAACCCATTTCCTTTATCAGCCCATAGAATCATCAGACTTTCCCCAAGAAACCCTAGTTATTTGTTATAAAAGAGCAGACTAAAACCCTGTACAGTGGAGGGATCCCAGAAAAAACAGTCACGACATAAACCCACGTTTTTCTCCTCTGTTTGGAACATTGCCTGTCTTCTTCAATTTTGAAATCCCGAGAAAAAAACCACGCCCCTGAGTCTCCTTCTTCGCTGAGAATCACCTCCACCATCATCCTTGTTCATCCGAAAATCCTCACTCACATTACCCCAATCGTCGAAGAATCCCGTCGGAATCCCTTCAATCTTCCCGTTCGGGCGAGAGAGAAGCGTCCAATCTAAAAAAAAAATTTTGATCGTTCAAGCCCTCCATCTTCCTCGCTGGAATTTACATTCTTCCATCTCCATTTGCGCCTGAGTTGAGCATTTGAATAGAGTAAGAATCATCTTGTTCTTTCATCTGTCAAAAAAATCGATTTCGAAGTTTACTGGACGAAATATAAGGGGATGAATGACTCCAGTGACTTCGGTGGAATTTTCCGACGTTAACGTCGTCAATATCTTCATCTATTTCACTGCACTTCCACCTTGTGTCTGATTTTATTTCCCCTTCTGTTTTCCTTTCCCTGTATGCTCGATAGTTCATCTGTGTGGGTTACAGTCCCCTTATGAGTGGCATGCCCATTCCGAGTGAATGCCGAGACCAGTATGGTCTCTGGGTTTACGGAAGGCTCACAAAACATTAATGCTCTGTCGAATGAATTTCCACACATCACCAGATGAACCCGATGAAGAGGGTGATGGTTTGTTTGAGTCGCAGGGCTTCATCGGCTTTGTCTGATGCTAGTGCCATCTCCCTGCTTTGTTTCTTTTCTCTTAGTTCTACCTCTCTTCTCTTCATTTTGCGCGAAACAAGCTGAACTCTATCGAATACCAGTTTCCCAAGAAGAATCGATTTTCTATCCCTGTCTCTCGCTTCTTTACTATATAGTTTCAAGGCTCTAGAACCTGGGCTTCGAACCTTCATTTCGCATGTCCTTGGTTCGAGGAGAATGTATGAAGGTAGAATAGTACTTACACTCTGTATTCATGTTTTCTTTTACTGCGTTCGTTGGGCCGAAAAAAAAAGCGGATAAGGCTTGGATAATCACTCCGACTATAAGCCTTCATCTCTTCCCCGGTTCCGTTTCTCTCTTCTCTTGTCTTCGCTTTATTCCCTCTTCTGCATAAATCGATGTGTAAACACCCAACCTGGTATGAACTCAGAAGTTCATGAACATGGCGAGAAATCGGAGTTTAGTTTCAGCTCAAGAATCCCGAGCGCTATCTGTCAACATTCCCTTGGTCATTCTTCTCTTGCAAATTGCCCAACCTGTTATAGACATTGTAGTCTATGGACATGGTGCGAATTAAAAACAAAGGGAAAGTCCCTTTCGAATTCCATCTGTTTCACCAACACTACCCTCGGGTTTGTACATCCGTTTTATAGCCTTTCTGTATACTGTTAATTTTATTCATGTTACCTCTCCTCGTTGGCTAAGGATAACTCACCAGAGCCAAGCTACCTGTCTGTTCCTGTATTACTTTATACACTTTTACGGCCCAAATGAGCCAAATTTTTGCTTTGATATCCGTTCGAATGCTCACCTGTGAATACTGCTGCAAATTTGATTTTATGTGCGTACTTTGTTCATTGAGGACTCACTTGTTCCACTCAAGGGTTCAGTTCGAGGAGACTGCAGTCTAACATAACACGGCCACCTCATATCCCCAGTGTTCTCCTCCCTGAACTTGGCATTTACAGAAGAAAACTCCCTCTTGTTCTTCTTGCGGTACCCAGTTCCAACCCAAATCTGATAATAACTATTTTATCTGTAGTATATCTCGGTGTTAATGTGTGGAATGCTTCTGTGATTGTATCATGTACTTATTTGTTTCGGATGATAATTTGCCGTGTGTTTCTGTATGAGTTGTCTAGACTCTAGATGATTTAGTTCATCTGCAAATCTGATTTGTTTCTGGCAGTGTAGTATTATCCCATTTAGCTAAGAGGGTCACTGCTTGCCTGATTCTTTCGGTTGAAGAACTTTGCTGATTGGTTCCATGTCGAGTAATCGATGAATTGGGGAATATTTGGATACCGAAGCAGAAGGGGTAGATAAATGAATTTGCAATTTGATTGGCTCCCCTCTAGCTTCTAGTTATGATTCAAACGAGAGCAAGAAAAGGAAATTTGTCTGAAAATAAGCTGATAAGATCTGTTCCAAAAAAAATGAAAAGAGGAAGTTCCTGGTGTGTTCTGTAAAAATGGTTTAAGATGCGGTGTATCGCTCCTATCTTTGTATTTGGCAACCCTGGCGTGCTTCATGATTTGAGTGTAAAATGATTAATGCAAGCGAGGCAAAATTCCTGTAATGTAATTAAGTACTGCTTACCTTCCTTGTCGGTTTCAATTTGTAATTCACCTTTGTTAATTGCTTTTGATTTATCTTTGTGTTGTACATATCCGCAATTTACTTTCAGCTTTATTGTATTGAGAACCCATCTTTGTGTTATGTTTTTTATTTTTAAGCCTAGTTATCATCCTCTAGGACCATTAAACTGACATAAAAGTTTTAGAGGTATTATCGCTCCACACCTAACGGGTCTCTCATTCGTTTCGTGGGGCAATAATCTTCTATAACTTCAGAAAACACTCAAACCACCTGTATATGTATATAAGAACAAAAACTTCAAAAAACAAGCCCTTAAGGCTAATTTAGGAGGGCCTAGGATGTGAAACCACCCCATGCCTAACGGGTCTCTCATTCGTTTTATGTGGGTGGAATCCTCCTTTACTCTCGACAAACCCCTAATCAAGAGTTAATAAACAAACCAATAAATCAATTCCTCTCACTTGCTAATATCTCACAACCTTGCCAAAAATCAAAGACCCAAATCAGGCCCAAAAAATCAAAAGCCTACTTCAGCCCAAATCAAAAGGCCACTCCAAGGCCCAATTCAAAACCCACTTCAGCCCACAGTTCATAAATCCCATTTCAAGGCCCAAGCCCATTTCGAGGCCAAAGCCCCAACAAGGCCATCAAGCCTACTCGGCCCATCAAGCCCACTCGGCCCATCGAGCCCAATTTTGATCAAACATTGACCAATCCAACTTTGACCCGACATTTGACCAGTCCCACTTTGACCTTGACTGAGCATTGACTTTGACCCAGGTTTGACCAGTTCAACTTTGACCAACCCAAACTTTGACCCGGCCTATCTTCCAATCCCAGCCCAAAATTCAATTCAAACCCAATTCAATTCAACCCCAATTCATTCAGCCCTATTCAATTCAAATCCAGATTCAATTCATCCAAATCAAACTCGACTTGTAAATCCCATTCAAACCCCAAAAGTCTCTCTCCTCAAATTTCAAACAATCGCTTTATTTGAATTTCATCAAGCTTTCAAAAGAAACCATTTTGTGGAATTTTAAAGGAAAAACTCTTCTCACATCACAGAAAACTCTTCTCAAATGCAGAAAGTTCTTCTCACATATACAGAAAGTTTTCTCCCAAAACATTTCTCAATGTAACACCCCATCCAACATTAACATACTTACAACAAACTGCAGCGGAAGAACAACCTCATCACATTACTTAACTTGTTGGTGTTACACGCCGTTAGCCACCCACGTGGCTAACAAGGCTAATACATACACAATGTACCGGTCTGATGGGCTAATTCCCGAGCAACTATACATTAGTATCCCTTTCCATTAACAACAACAACAACATACACCTTATTAACCATACCGAGTATTATAAACTGGTGCCGACCACAATATCGGTCTTACTACACCTACTGTATACATACACTTAAAAGTTTACCCATGTACAATGACTACCCGTCCTACTCTCGAACGGCTTCCAGCACTTCGTACCTGAAATAGGAAAAAGAGAAAGGGGTGGCCCCAAGGGGCTCAGCACCTTTGCTGGTATGGTAATCCCGCAGCCCACATGCTACCGGGCCCGCACAACTAATTGTCGTCTTAACATGCAGTTGATTATATTTAAATCATGCATGTAACAATACACCAACACTTAACATTTCGCCTCAATGGGCTCAACAATCGGATAATACATCCTACTTAATAAGTTACCCATGGTATTCATCATCCCTAGAGTGTTTCTCCTCCAATGGAGCTACTTCCTTAATAGACGACACATACCCTTAAATCGGGTTATCCTTAAACGCCTCTTATCACAAACTGGGAGTCATATCCATGATCCACACAATCTACATTACACACACTCCACATTATACAACCTACAACATACACTACATACAACACTTAACAACACTTTGCACGTTCTACGTACACCACAATACCGCAATGAATACTGCATCAAACACAACACATAACACAACGGGAATGGTTCGCTTAGGAACCGACCCAAACATTGTTTACACACTGGTGAGCCTAGAGAATGTTGCCAGTCTCATGATAAGCTCGTTATACAATAACACCAACACTCATTACCGTCCTAATAGTTGGACGAGTAACTTAAGTTAAGGCGGTTCGGGTTTGGAGGCCCGAACACACCACACAAACACATGTTCCCCCTAAACCGATCATAAGTCAGAATAGCCAAGCTTTGGAGTAAGCTAATGGGAGATCATACCGTGAGGGAAACAACCATAACAAAGAGAAGGGTAAGGCTAGGAAGGATACCCTCTCCCAAACAACGCGCGACCGGCCAAACCGGATTCCTCACTACTGTTAGTACATACTCACTTTAAACAATACTTAGAACCCCACTATGGAGCCTGTCACATAACTCATACAGTATTACAACTGGGTTAAACATACAAGGGAGATCCCTACATTCACATACACATATCACACAATTAACGCACGCATAGCCGTGGTTAGTACGTCCCATGGTACGGTCGTTTACTCCGAATACCGAACTCTCATGTGATCCTAGACTCAGTTAACTAAGGTTAACACTTTCGAGGTTAATGGTATCGGAGTTGTACACGCCACATAAGTGAATTACTGTAAACTCATTACTTGTTTAATCTTACAACGTGGCAAACATACAGAAAAACACATTGGCATACAAGCCGGTGTAATCCGGTAGGACACAGGTTGCAAGAAACCATACCTGTCACCGGAGTCCACTTTACCACGTCCACTTATGTTCCTCGAGCAATCCTCGAACAACTGTTAACATCACATGTGTTTTCATTAACATCGGGGTTTGCTTGATCATTTAATGTCAATGCTTAATTTTTCCCCGTTAACTTAGTTACATAACTTAACATTTTTAACTTGTTTTACTCTCACATTTTAATACAACTTTTTAACCCACTTAGGTGTCACTAAAACTCACCTAACATGTCCTCAACATCCTTATAACATCATTACCTACCAATCCCCATCATCACATATCATTTCATAACCTTAAACCATGTTTTGGTCAGACCGACCCACCGACCGACCCAGCTGGGTCGGTCCATTACAAACCCTTTTACTTCCTTATTAACATGCCCGTCCGACCCACGTCCGACCCACCATTCTGGGTCGGTCCATGTGCGAACATTTTTCCACCTTTGAAACTTGACCCGACCGACCCATGTCCGACCCACCCTTTTGGTCGGACCATCACCGAACATTTTCCCAACATTTTACAGAGGCTCGACCGACCCAAAAACTGGGTCGGCCCCTGGGTCGGTCGCCTCCTAAACTTACCCAAACTTTGTCAATTCTTCACCAAACTTCTCTTAAGGCCTCTTAATGTGTTCTAACACCATTTGGCACTTCAAACACACCCTTAAGATATTCTTAAACACTCACAAAACTATTTTTCCTCCTAATTCCTTAAACCTTTACTTATATCTCCACAAAATTCCTAACACTTACAATGTTTTCTCCTTATGATTTCTAGGTGGCATTTCACCTATAATGACCAAAATACCAAGGTGTATCCTCTACACCTTATCATCATCCCTCAACTTCTTTTCTTACTAACTAAATCTCCTTTTCACATCATACCTAAACATCACTTGTTCCTTGAACATCAAATTACCTAACCTTAAACAAACTCCTCCAAGACTTAAATCATCCTCAAAACACACATTGAATTCCTAGAACTTCCAAGATAACACCTAAATCCTTGCATCACTCTAATCACCTTTACACATGTTTTCTTCTCAAGTAAACATTTATTCACCTAAACACTTCCTAGTTCACCAAAACCACTTAAACACTTAGAACTTCTCACACATTTTCCCAAATTTGGCCATAGCTTCTCTGTATATACTCACATCCAAAACTTAGGTTTTTACCTTATTTCACTCAAGAACACTAAAATCCATCAAACACATTTTATACACAAACTTCACACATTAAGCACTACATCACAATATAGTGCATAACTTAATTGCTTGGCACTTAGGCCCTTAAATAACATGGCTCTTAGGCCCTTAAATAACATAAACCATAAACACTGAATTTCCCACATAATTATGCCTTTGACCTGCAAATACATACACCAACACATATGTTCTTTTACTAGTCTCCTTGAGAACACTTTACTAGGTCACTCACCATTGGCTCCTTAGGTATTTTATCAAGCAAATCAAGCTCATTTTCCTAAGGCATTTAAACTACATTGAGATAGTTTGTTTACCTCTTTTTCCTCACAAACTTCTTTCTTGTTTCCTTGTAAAACCGGTGGGGTATTTGGTTGTTTGTCAACTTCTAAACATTATACAAACAATAGAATGAGTATTCAAGCATTATGCTTCATCTCATTGTAAACCCTAATTACACATATTGTTTTAACACATTAAGGTAATTGTTTTACCTTGGAATTGGAAGAGAACTTGAACAAGTATCAAGAGAGGACTCCTCCTAGCCCTTGGAAGATTCAAATGAAGCTAAAACAAACAAGATAAATACACCATTGTGAGGTGAATTTTCGGACAACATGAAAACATGGAGGAAACATGGATTTTCTTTGAGTTTCCTTACCTTGAAGCAAAGGAGAACAAGAATATGTGAAAAGGTGAGCTCAAGCTCCTTCAATGGTGAATCTTCATGGCACCAAAATGGAGTTCTTGAAGATTTGAAAAGATAGAGTGTAGAGCTTGGTCTAACTAAGACAAATATAGTCTTAGAATTTGATTTGGAGCATGGAGTTGGATTTGGCAAAGAAATGAAGATGGAGAAGAGAGGTTGCCATAGCAAATCGTGAAAGAGAAAGAAGAAAGGGTAGAAGACGGTGGGAAGTGAAGGAAATGAGAGAATGGAGTTTGGAGTCTACTTTTAGAAGATATTTATGTACTAAAGTAACTTTCTTCTTTTTACTTTCTTTTCCTTCCTTCCTTTATTGATTTCACATGGTGGTGACTCACCATACTAAAAACCGGCCACCATTATGCCTAGGAGGGCTTACTAGTCTTTGTTGACCAATTTAATTACTTATAACATTATATGTTACAAACTAGTTATAAAAATCACTATTCACCAATAACAAGGCACATAGAAGTGAAATTTTTGATTTCCCACTAATATGGCCACCCAAATGTGATACTATATAGTACACATGTTAATTAAAGAGTAATGATGGACATTTAGCCATTCAAAACTCATTTACAAGACAATTTTTCAAAAACGTGCTTTAAGACTCCTTAAAGCACATTTTGTGTTTTAACTTGTTTTCAAGCTTGGTTTTCTTTAGTAATTGATTTAATATGTTCATTAACATATAAATAAGGTATAGGTATGACCATTAGGTCTTATACACATTCATCCCAAGCTTAGAGCACATTTTTGCTCATATTGACTTTAAGGTATTTCCTTATGTTTTATTTGGTTTAACTGTCCACCAAAGTTTCTTAAGGACTTATTTAGCCTTATTAAATCATAATTAAATGTTATCAAGTCTTGGTAGGCTCTTTGGGTCCTAACCAAGTTCACTCATAGCTTAGAGCATGTTTTGCTCAACTGTGTCTTAATGCTTTATTGCATTTATTATGGTTTAAATTGTTCACTGATGTTACTAAGGCACTTTTTAGCCTTTACATACTATAATTTGATATTTAAACCACATATCAAGGTTTGGGGTATTTCAATCTACCCCCCTTAAAAGAACTTCGTCCTCGAAGTTCACACTTTTCACACATCATTCGATTAGAACACAGTAATCACTTGGAAATAAACTTCCTTAACCAAACACACTTTACATCACAACCTCGGACTTGATGGTCCGGGCAACACATTCACATCCATACATAACATAACATATCCACATGATAACCTCGGACTCTATGGTCCGGGTATCTTAACAACACTTACACATACATAACAACCCCTTTGACTCACTGGTCTTGGGTAACATAACAACACTTGGACACATAGGTCCTGGTAACATAACAGTCTTTAGACACATAGGTCTATGTGACACCACACATTTAGACTCATAGGCCTTGATAGTATACACTTTAGGAAATCCAAGTCAAAACAACATTCATTACACATACCACACAACATGTCAGAGCATGTATAGCAAACAAAAATATCCTTGATATACACTGTGATCCCGCAGAACACGGTCGCGATGGACACCTTCCGTCCCCGTGCCTTTAGGAGATTAAAACAATCACATAAGTTTAAAATTTCCTTGTGAGGTTAAGTAAGAAGGCTTTAATTATGTAAGTATCCATCAACGTTTTATAAATACCAATTTAAAATCCTTTTGAAAACACACAACTCCAAGTCCAACTTAAGCTCTTTGCTTCTTTTATTAGCGTGGTTATTTGTGGCCACTTATAGGGAGTTTCAAGAGTCATCCAAACCTGATGTGATCAGCATCAGTGTTGAACTATCCTTCCACCCCAATTTGTGTTTGGCTTCCCTTGATCACATGCAAATCAAGTTCCACCCACTTCATTTTCAAGCATCAAGTAAATCACTCATTTCCAATTTTCTATCTTTGAATCATTCTAGTCATGATCACAACATCTCCAAAGGATAGAACTCCGTCTATCAGTTACCTCCATTCACTTTTAATCCTGTTGCCTAGGGAATCTTATTCTCACTAGGTTCTATGTCGGTATCATGCCCTTTCATGCATCACTATAAAGTATACATATATATTATATACATATATTTTATCAAAATACAACACCTGGTTTTACATTTATACACTGTCGGGGCTTTTGTTCCCCCGGGAGTTTATCTACTCCCCACACTTGTACAATCACATACAACTGTTAACAAACACACCACTTATCACAATGGTATTCGCATCATCTGTGCGCAATTACCACAATTAATCCATGAATGAATGTGTATGTTTACGTAACACACACACCAATCATCAAAACAAACAATAATTTTGTGCTATGCACAATATGAGTCACATACACTACGTACACTTGTACGGTAATATACACCAAGTGGTTTTGCGCTCTACCCCCCTTAAAAGGATTACGCCCACGTAATCAGTCACTAAACATGCTTAAATGCTCTCGTCGTGAAGTGTTTAACTTCCACGCGGTCTATTACACAACGGATTCTGATTAGAGGATCTTAACCATATTGGCGGTTTAGTTCCTAAACCAAGAATTCTCATTGGAGTTTGTTTAAACTCTTAGTTGGTTTCGATTCTGGCCTGTTAGGCTTCTAGGCGTTAATAATTAGCCATTCACTCGTATTCACCATGTACATTTGAATCACTGGTTCACTAGTTTCTGCTGCGAAACTCTAATAACTGTAGAGCTTAATTGCTCCCTGTTGTTATTCTTACTGTATTGTACATCCCCAATTGTCACCTCATCTTGGTAACAATGGTTTCTCAACCGACGCACGGTATCTTTTACCGTTAGCGAATTCGGTGAGTTATACACTTCCTACCCACTTCCATAACAATTTACTTTGTATACAGCTATGTATTTCACAATGACTGACTTGTTCCCTTCCGACTTACTGTCGGTTGAGATTGAGCTACTACCTAGTGTGTAGTGCTCTCTCAGTTATTTACAACATTTGGGGTATATTCCATACCGATTTTTGGTAGTTAGTGCTACCGTAGTCACTTACTGTTAATCATGTCTTCACATTCGGTTTTGTACAAGCACTCTTTATTGGTGCGGCCTTGCATTTCCTATGCATCGGCCTTTATAACATTATTCCTCTATAATTAACATGTCTCCAATTCCTAGCTATCCCACTCGATCATTACTGCGCAAGTGCAATACCAAAACACTCAGTCATACAGAGTGCAGAGGCGAAACTCTCGACAGTAAATCCCTTATGCGACTCGCCATGGAATTCACACTGTCCTTCACTGAGACTCTTATCTCGTAACTGGTTCAACCCACCATATTATCATTCAACAACACTTATACAACGGTCGCTTACTGCGCACCGTGCTCACACTTATTGTATAACACTAACTCACATAGTATTTACTGTAACATTAACTTCCACACATAAATTTACATTATTCATATTATGGTTCATCCCTCATTTGGATGACCACTGAATGCTCCATGAGCATCGATCATTCGAGTTACAAACCGGCATTATTCAGCTTGGTGCTTCACCTTATACACATACTACTAAGCTAATTTCTCTTTCAATAACAACATGGTCAATCCTTAACATATTTCTTGAACTTGATTCACATAACTACCGCTCCTGCGGTGTCACAATGTCGAGAGGTATCCCCACTCTTAATGCAGTGGTTCGTTTACCACTCTATTCGCTTATACAACCTAAACTTCTACCATCGATCGAATTTATATGATATATCATGCTTTTGGATTATAAGCCTTATTTGCCTTGAGCTGGGCTCATTATAGGCTGTCCACACACATGTACTTCTCTGTACAATATTACAAGGTCATTGCATCACGTTTCCTTTCATGGGATGCCCCTTAGGTTTGTCAGTCCGTCTCCTGACAACTCATGTCTAAACTGTGTGTTAGTTTCAACCCTTGTGCTTCTGTCATGCATTTCATTCAACAATTGTTGATGTGAACACCCTTCAAGGATTGCTCCTGGGTGTTGTTAAGTTATGCCATTACATTTGGTTCACACTTATTGGTACATTCAGTTAGTCACACCTTTTTGCGTTCTTTACTGGTTATTATCTTCTTCTGTGAAGATTAACATTTCCTGGTAGTGTAGGTACTCAATCTGGGAGTTTCATCCCGCTCATTGCACATTAATGTGTCCACATTAGGCATCTGCTTGCCATGTACAGGCTGGGTCTCCATTCCAGCTAACAGGTTTTATCCCTAAGGATCCTTAAGACATATGTGGTGTCTTTACATAACAGTTTGTGCCATCGCACTTCCTAACTCTTAAACATTCCCTTGAAAGGAGTTCACTAATCCTTTGAGTATTGCTAACTTAACTGAATTCCTTAACTTCAACTATTCCTTGTAATCCTTAGCTCTCGTTTGATTTATACTGCTGACCGTAGACGGAGTCGACTACTTCCCGTGTTTCGGACTCTACTCGTATACATATATGGGGTATCATACTGATACATTGCTACTTACCCAACTAACCCATAAGTAGGTTTGTCAGGCCCACATGCTCCTATCGGAGTGCGGTCGTCCCACAACACAGTTGGTACACTTGTAGTGTCCGTCACACGCCTAGGTGAAGTATTCTGTTGTCAACTCCCTTATATTGTCCCGTGACAATATTCATTCCCTGTTCCCGAACTTAATCGAGGGAAAGTTATCCATTTGTTGTATCTTATCAACTGCTCTTGGTTTTACTGGTTTGGTTTAAAGAAGGTTGGAAGAAGGTTGGTTTGAAAGGAAATCTGGTTTTGAAAAGAAAAGGGTTGAATAAATCTGGGTTTAAAGAAAAATTCTCATGGTTCCACAACATCTTCTTACCTAACCAAGTCTAGCTTCTTGCTGACTGGTGTATTTCCAATTAAAGGTCAGGCTGTTAAGCCCTTCCATGGTTATAATGTTCACACTTAACTTCGTGGTACTTTACTAAGTACTCGTAGTGGTTATAAATTTCCGAACAACCCTATTATAGCAGCACTTGCTATGGCAAGTGCGCCATGCTAATTGGCTATCAGTTTAACACATACCGGTTGTGGTATTGTTTTTACCCATACTGTTATCAGTGGCCTTGTTGGCCCTCACTGATCTTACTGTCTTGATAATAACTCTTCTAGGTGACTTCTCACTGTCTTCACATGACGATCATCAACTAGGGTGTTTCCCATTCTGGGAGACCCCTTTGTCTTAGTATCGTATCCTCCTTATAGCCCGTTCCACGCACTTGTCGTGGTTACTGAGACTTGTCTCTCGTTGGGCACTACGTTGTAGTTCCTTTGTCGGTTGGTATACCGTTGGTGTATCACTTAACAATTGTGGTCCCGTAGACACTTGTCTCGGTTTCACTAAATCCACTTCTTGCCTGTGCACGGTTGGTGCGTTGCAAGTTGGTTATTCTCGACTGCTTAGCATGTCGACCCAGATTGCCGGAAATTCTATTCCTCTATACACAAGATCCTTCATTCCTTGCTACGGAATGCGGTTAACATTATTCAGATGGAGACCGTCTCCGGGATTCCCAGTTTTCGGGATCTACCGTATGACAGGTTCTCCGTACCTAAGGGTATTTAATAACAGCCAGATCGGGTATTCCCGAGTAAGAGAGGACTTCCATCTCTCTGGCGTTCTTCCCAAGTTATATAACAGGGATTGTGGAGGGTGGGATGGATATAGTAGGTTTCCAGTATTCACTGGTAGTTCCTAACTAGCGTATCTCTCACGCTATCACTCAACCTTAACCCAAAGTACTTAAATCCTAACTCGGTACTTCCTAAGCTCGGTAACTCAGTCATCAGAGCGATACTTCGCTGATACCACTTTTTGTAACACCCCATCCAACATTAAATACTTACAACAAACTGCAGCGGAAGAAACAACCTCATCACATTACTTAACTTGTTGGTGTTACACGCCGTTAGCCACCCACGTGGCTAACAAGGCTAATACATACACAATGTACCGGTCTGATGGGCTAAATTCCGAGCAACTATACATTAGTATCCCTTTCCATTAACAACAACAACAACATACACCTTATTAACCATACCGAGATTATAAACTGGTGCCGACCACATATCGGTCTTACTACACCTACTGTATACATACACTTAAAAGTTTACCATGTACAATGACTACCCGTCCTACTCTCGAACGGCTTCCAGCACTTCGTACCTGAAATAGGAAAAGAAGAGAAAGGGGTGGCCCCCAAGGGGCTCAGCACCTTTGCTGGTATGGTAATTCCCGCAGCCCACATGCTACCGGGCCACGCACAACTAATTGTCGTCTTAACATGCAGTTGATTATATTTAAATCATGCATGTAACAATAAACACACAACACTTAACATTTCGCCTCAATGGGGCTCAACAATCGGATAATACATCCTACTTAATAAGTTACCATGGTATTCATCATCCCTAGAGTGTTTCTCCTCCAATGGAGCTACTTCCTTAATAGACGACACATACCCTTAAATCGGGTTATCCTTAAACGCCTCTTATCACAAAGGGAGTCATATCCATGATCCACACAATCTACATTATACAACACACTCCACATATACAACCTACAACATACACTACATACAACACTTAACAACACTTTGCACGTTCTACGTACACAACACAATACCGCAATGAATACTGCATCACAACAAAACACATAACACAACGGAATGGTTCGCTTAGGAACCGACCCAAACATTGTTTACACACTGGTGAGCCTAGAGAATGTTGCCAGTCTCATGATAAGCTCGTTATACAATAACACCAACACTCATTACCGTCCTATAGTTGGACGGTAACTTAAGTTAAGGCGGTTCGGGTTTGGAGGCCCGACGAACCACCACAAAAACATGTTCCCCCTAAACCGATCATAAGTCAGAATAGCCAAGCTTTGGAGTAAGCTAATGGGAGATCATAACCCGTGAGGGAAACAACCATAACAAAGAGAAGGGTAAGGCTAGGAAGGATACCCTCTCCCAAACAACGCGCGACCGGCCAAACCGGATTCCTCACTACTGTTAGTACATACTCACTTTAACAATAACTTAGAAACCCCACTAGGAGCCTGTCACATAACTCATACAGTATTACAACTGGGTTAAACATACAAGGGAGATCCCTACATTCACATACACATATCACACATTAACGCACGCATAGCCGTGGTTAGTAGTCCCATGGTACGGGTCGTTTACTCCGAATACCGAACTCTCATGTGATCCTAGACTCAGTTAACTAAGGTTAACACTTTCGAGGTTATGGTATCGGAGTTGTACACGCCAACATAAGTGAATTACTGTAAACTCATTACTTGTTTAATCTGACAAGTGGCAAACATACAGAAAAACACATTGGCATACAAGCCGGTGTAATCCGGTAGGACACAGGGTTGCAAGAAAACCATACCTGTCACCGGAGTCCACTTTACCACGTCCACTTATGTCCTCGAGCAATCCTCGAACAACTGTTAACATCACATGTGTTTTCATTAACATCGGGGTTTGCTTGATCATTTAATGTCAATGCTTAATTTTTCCCCGTTAAACTTAGTTACATAACTTAACATTTTTAACTTGTTTTACTCTCACATTTTAATACAACTTTTAACCCACTTAGGTGTCACTAAAACTCACCTAACATTGCCTCAACATCCTTATAACATCATTACCTACCAATCCCCATCATCACATATCCTTTCATAACCTTAAACCATGTTTTGGTCAGACCGACCCACCGACCGACCACAGCTGGGTCGGTCCATTACAGAACCCTTTTACTTCCTTATTACATGCCCGTCCGACCCACGTCCGACCCACCATTCTGGGTCGGTCCATGTGCGAACATTTTTCCACCTTTTGAAACTTGACCGAACCGACCCATGTCCGACCCACCCTTTTGGGTCGGACCATCACCGAACATTTTCCAACATTTTAAGAGGCTCGCACCGACCCAAAACTGGGTCGGCCCCGGGTCGGTCGCCCTCCTAAACTTACCCAACTTGTCAATTCTCACCAAAACTTCTCTAAGGCTCTTAATGTGTCTCTAAACACCATTTGGCACTTCAAACACCCCTTAAGATATTCTTAAACACTCACAAAACTATTTTTCCTAATTCCCTTAAACCTTACTATATCTCCACAAAATTCCTAACACTTACAATGTTTTCCTCCTTTATGATTTCTAGGTGGCATTTCACCTTAATGACCAAAATACCAAGTGATCCTCTACACCTTATCATCATCCCTCAACTTCTTTCTTACTAACTAAATCTCCTTTTCACATCATACCTAAACATCACTTGTTTCCTTGAACATCAACATTACCTAACCTTAAACAAACTCCTCCAAGATTAAATACATCCTCAAAACACACATTGAATTCCTAGAACTTCCAAGATAACACCTAAATCCTTGCATCACTCTAAATCACCTTTACACATGTTTTCTTCTCAAGTAAACATTTATTCACCTATAACACTTCCTAGTTCACCAAAACCACTTAAAACACTTAGAACTTCTCACACATTTTCCCAAATTTGGCCATAGCTTCTCTTGTATATACTCACATCCAAACACTTAGGTTTTTACCTTATTTCACTCAAGAACACCTAAAATCCATCAAACACATTTTATACACAAACTTCACACATTAAGCACTACATCACAATATAGTGCATAACTTAAATTGCTTGGCACTTAGGCCCTTAAATAACATGGCTCTTAGGCCCTTAAATAACATAAACCATAAACACTGAATTTCCCACATAATTATGCCTTTGACCTGCAAATACATACACCAACACATATGTTCTTTTACTAGTCTCCTTGAGAACACTTTACTAGGTCACTCACCATTGGCTCCTTAGGTATTTTATCAAGCAAATCAAGCTCATTTTCCTAAGGCATTTAAACTACATTGAGATAGTTTGTTTACCTCTTTTTCCTCACAAACTTCTTTCTTGTTTCCTTGTAAAACCGGTGGGGTATTTGGTTGTTTGTCAACTTCTAAACATTATACAAACAATAGAATGAGTATTCAAGCATTATGCTTCATCTCATTGTAAACCCTAATTACACATATTGTTTTAACACATTAAGGTAATTGTTTTACCTTGGAATTGGAAGAGAACTTGAACAAGTATCAAGAGAGGACTCCTCCTAGCCCTTGGAAGATTCAAATGAAGCTAAAACAAACAAGATAAATACACCATTGTGAGGTGAATTTTCGGACAACATGAAAACATGGAGGAAACATGGATTTTCTTTGAGTTTCCTTACCTTGAAGCAAAGGAGAACAAGAATATGTGAAAAGGTGAGCTCAAGCTCCTTCAATGGTGAATCTTCATGGCACCAAAATGGAGTTCTTGAAGATTTGAAAAGATAGAAGTGTAGAGCTTGGTCTAACTAAGACAAATATAGTCTTAGAATTTGATTTGGAGCATGGAGTTGGATTTGGCAAAGAAATGAAGATGGAGAAGAGAGGTTGCCATAGCAAATCGTGAAAGAGAGAAAGAAGAAAGGTAGAAGACGGTGGGAAGTGAAGGAAATGAGAGAATGGAGTTTGGAGTCTACTTTTAGAAGATATTTATGTACTAAAGTAACTTTCTTCTTTTTACTTTCTTTTCCTTCCTTCCTTTAATTGATTTCACATGGTGGTGACTCACCATACTAAAAACCGGCCACCATTATGCCTAGGAGGGCTTACTAGTCTTTGTTGACCAATTTAATTACTTATAACATTATATGTTACAAACTAGTTATAAAAATCACTATTCACCAATAACAAGGCACATAGAAGTGAAATTTTTGATTTCCCACTAATATGGCCACCCAAATGTGATACTATATAGTACACATGTTAATTAAAGAGTAATGATGGACATTTAGCCATTCAAAACTCATTTACAAGACAATTTTTCAAAAACGTGCTTTAAGACTCCTTAAAGCACATTTTGTGTTTTAACTTGTTTTCAAGCTTGGTTTTCTTTAGTAATTGATTTAATATGTTCATTAACATATAAATAAGGTATAGGTATGACCATTAGGTCTTATACACATTCATCCCAAGCTTAGAGCACATTTTTGCTCATATTGACTTTAAGGTATTTCCTTATGTTTTATTTGGTTTAACTGTCCACCAAAGTTTCTTAAGGACTTATTTAGCCTTATTAAATCATAATTAAATGTTATCAAGTCTTGGTAGGCTCTTTGGGTCCTAACCAAGTTCACTCATAGCTTAGAGCATGTTTTTGCTCAAACTGTGTCTTAATGCTTTATTGCATTATTATGGTTTAAATTGTTCACTGATGTTACTAAGGCACTTTTTAGCCTTTACATACTATAATTTGATATTTAAACCACATATCAAGGTTTGGGGTATTTCACTCAAAATCAGTGTTTCTTCATAGAGAATTCCGAACAACTTCAAGGATTTTCTAACTCAGTTTTCAAACTCCAAAATAAAACCGTTTTCGGGGAGCAAGAAATGTCTAACCCCTTCAAAAGCATTTCCCCCATGGTTAGAACATCACTTGTCTTCCTTCCCAAAATAAAAATCCGAGGGGGGCACTGGGGTCATAACCTCCCTTGTCGCAGTCTGGATCTCTTTAGGCGGGGCATTAGGGTGACAAACCTCCCCTAATTGCAGCCTAGATTTTTACAAGGCGGGGTGCTAGGGAAGTAACGACCTTCCTAGTTGCAGCCGGGATTTTAGAATCGTCTAACTCCCTTCCGCTCGATTTCAATGTTTTCGGTTTTTAACATTTTAAAACCCGGGAGTTAAAGACGTTATTAGGGTTTGACCGAGAACATCTCATTCATGGTGTTTCTCTCTGAATCCTATTTTTCGACATAAATTCATTGCCCCATCTTTCGAGCCTCGGCACTTATTATTAGTTAAGTGTCGTGTTCGAGGGGGTACATAGGGTAATCCCTCGGGATTATCCGCCCTTTTACAACAAAAAATGATTTTTCTGGTTTTAAAAACTTTAAGAGAGACAATTCTGAACACCCCAATCCAACATCTCCATTAGAGCTTTAGGACCCATAAACACTTCTCAAATCCTCCTTTTAACCAACTCTAAGTCACATAGGACTTCCAATTCTCGAAGACTCCCAGAAACCTGAAACATCTTCAGAACCCGAATACTTGCAAACCAAATATCCTCTTCCATACTCAATCATCGTTAAAACCCGAATTCCTCTTCAACCCATTCGATTTCCCAAAACACCTCAAAGATTCGACCTCTCTAAAAGATGAACCTAACAAACCCGGGAAACTCTTCAACTCTAACAAATGATCCAAACATCCCTTAACTCCACAAGAATGACCAAAATGCCCTTAGCCTCACAAAAGCCGAGACAAATCCAATCCCCTCAAAAATAATCAAAACCTCTCAACCCTTTGACTATTTCCACGAACCGATACTTCAAGATCAGCTCATTTCTTCGAACTCTTCAAAATTGTCTACTCCTCATTCCACACTCAAATCCTATCCTTTGGCTTTAACTGAATCTCCCTAATAAGGTTTTGAAAGAAGGAAATCCCGACAATTGGAGACCGAGGTTTCCTCGGGCACCAATCCGAAGTCGTGGTCGTTGCCACTTCTAAGGGGTGTAACCCAGTGCGAACCCACAATAGAATCTCTGATCTGACCAGATAAGCCTCATCCATAGGCAACAAATCACAGAGTCAATTAACGGTTCTTAAGAACCCTTCTCCTCCCTTCCTAGTTCCTTAGGTAAAACTAGGTGGCGACTCTAGTCAATTTCGCCTTATAGAGGCATAAGTCCGCGTGGAGTCCATTGAGAGCGGGTGTAGTGCACACTTGCACTCCCCTTTATGCTTTCTGGGAAAGACGGACGATAGAGTAGGTATTTGAGGGTTGCCATGAATAACGGGTTTTCACCCTCCACCGAATGGCAATTTCTAGGATCTAGGCTTTTAGTCAGACCATATTTAGATAGACCCCCCTCATACCGAAAAATCACCCTCCACACCCACCTAAAAAGCTGTCCATGCTAGGTCTTGGAATCAAAATCCCTTCACTAGATGTTGTTCCTTGTACAGTATGTTTCAAGGCTAAATCCAAAAGGTTGAAATTTCCTTTGTCTGAAATAAAAAGTTAAGAACCTTATGATATTGTGCATATCGATGTTTGTGGTCCCATTAGAGTTGAAACTCCAAAGGGTCAACAATATTTCATAACTCTTGTAGATGATTTCAGTAGATACACTTGGGTGAAACTCTTGAAATTGAAATTGAAAGCTATAAACGCAATTAAAGAGTTTGTTCTGTTAGTTGAAAACCAATTCAGAAAACTGATAAAGATCATCCGCTCAGATAACGCAAAAGAACTAAGGAGTTCAAATGAGGGATTAGAATTTTTTAAAGTCAAAAGGATCACTCACCAAACAAGTTGTCCCCACACACCCTAACAAAATGGGGTGGTGGAAAGAAAAGAAGGACACTTGATGCAAATGACAAAAAACTTTCTTTTTTCAATCAGGTCTTGAGTCAAAATACTGGGGCTATTCTCTTTGTCACTCCACCTTTATAATCAATAGAATATTTTCTAAAGCTATTAAAAACTCTTCTCGTTATCAGAAGTTATATGGTCACTGTCCTAACTATGCAGAAATCAAATTTTTTGGCTCCCTCTGTTTTCTTACCAATATCAGTCCTAGAAGAAGTAAATTAGACCCCCGCTCATGTGGTGCTATTTATCTGGGAAACTGTAGAAACACTAAGGGCTCCATACTCCTTACCTTAGATACAAAACCGATACAAATGGGAAGAGATGTTACTTTCTTTGAAAATATTTATCCTCTCCTTGATAAAAACTTGACAAGACTGTGGCATGACAAACATAAATCTAAATCTGATGACATTGATCATCTGTTTGATCAACACCAAAATTAGAACACAGGTTCTTCTTTCTACGATGAAAACACTTCCCAAAATGTCCAAATTCTTCCCAGTCCACATGTACAACAAACCACATACCCAGATAGTAACCCTTTACTTCCATACCGTCGATGATCCTCACTGTCCATGAAATTCCCCATTCATACCTGTGAATCATATAGAGTCTCCTACTGTCATACATGTTTCCACTGATAATGCCAACATTTCTCCTGAACATTCAGATCAGAATCTCCACCAAACACAAAATCTTAGACAATCCATGAGAACTCATAACCCCCCTTCTCGTTTCAATGATTACATCATGAGCCTCAGCAATCATTCCGATATGTTTTATGATATTCTAGCACATAGACTCATTGAAAAACCTTTTACTCTTCCTTCTCCCAACACAATTCCCCTAGAAACACTCACTAGCATATTCTATAACAGAAGCATCACTTTCTTTTCCCTCTCCTCTCTATCAACTCTAATAATTTGTTTAATCAGATCCTCTATTAAAAAGAACCATCATCTTACATAGAAGCCGTTAAAGACCCACGGTGGATAGACGCAATGAAAACTGAGTTCCAAGCTCTTAAAGCAAATGAAACTTGGTATATTGTTGATTTACCCCCATGGAAAGAAACCCATTAGTTGCAAGTGGGTATACAAAACCAAATTAAGAGCTGATGGCAACCTAGAAAGATTCAAGGCCAGGTTAGTTGTTAGGGGTTTTTCATAAAAACATGGTCTTGATTATGAGGAAACATTCTCTCATGTTGTCAAACTTACTACTGTTCGAGCCCTTATCATTATTGGCATTAAAAAAGGATAGGTGATGGACCAATTAGATATTAACAATGCTTTCCTTCATGCGAACTTGAATGAGGATGTTTATATGAACATACCTCAAGGGTTAAATGTCACCGGAAACAATAAAGTTTGCAAGCTTCATAAGTCCTTATATGGTCTTAAGTAAGCTTCAAGACAGTGGTACGACAAAGTAAGAAATGTTTTCAAAAATACGGGTTATGAATAGTAAAAAAATGACTACTCACTCTTCTTTAAGAAAAAAATGGCCAAAATACCTTTCTTGGTGTGTATGTGGATGACATTTTGACCATAGGGAATGACAACCAAGAGATCACTGCTCTAAAGGCCAAACTCCGCAAGGAGTTTAGGATTAAGGATCTTGGTAGGTTGAGTTTTTTCCTTGGTATGGAATTTATTGAAACTGATGATGCTCTAATCATATGTCAGCGCAAATATGCAAGTCAAATTCTTGCAGATTACAATATGCAGAACTGTCATGCGGCTCTTTTTCCCTTGCAGCTAAACCAAAAACTTCTTATGGATTCAGGACAACCACTTAAAGCTCCAACCCAATACCGAAGATTAGTAGGGAAGTTAAACTTCTTGACTAATACACAACAAGATTTGGCTTTTACTGTTCAGCATCTCTCTCAATTCTTACAGAAGCCTACAGACATTCATTTACAAGCTGCTTTCCATGCTTTATCTTATGTCAAAGGCACACTAGGTTTTGGGATTTCCTTTAATAAACACTCTACTTACAACTTGCTTACTTTTTGTGACTCCGATTGGACATCCTGGCCAATGACAAGAAAGTCTATTTCAGGGTACTATATTGTTTTTGGTGGTTCTCCCCTCAACTGGAAGTCAAGAAACAAGCTTCCGTTGCTCTTTCTTCCGTAGAGGCCGAGTACCGAGCATTAAGACTGATCACCACCGAATTGAGTTGGCTCACCATGTTTCTTGTAGAACTTGGAGTCAGACCAGATCACCCCTGTTCCGCTATGATGTGACAACATCTCAGCAATCCACATAACCGGGAATCCCGTTTCACATCAAAAAAACGAAGCACATCAAACTCGATTGCCATTTCGTGCGAGAACAATTGCAAGGAGGTCTCATTGATGTCCAATACATACCAGCCCCACGACAGCTTGCTGATGTTATGAATAAGCCTCTCACTGGCAAAGTCTACAACACAACTGTACCGAAACTAGGAATGCTACCAACTTAGGACAACATGCCTTAACTCTGTTACAAGACTTAAGTCTTGGGGGGTATTAGGACATATATAGCATATAGTATACATATGTTATACATTCTCAGTAGCACTGTTAGTTAGTATATTACCCCGTTAGTTTGTTATTTCCATGCCTGATATATATATATATGTAAATCTGTCAGGTTGTATAGTTAGTTGCATTTACAGAATGTACATACGTACAAAGTACTGGTTCAATTCTCATTCAATTCTCATCGCTTCTTCTTTCTACTTCACACGCTCTTCCCTTGAAAGCTCTCACAATTTATGCGTGGGGTTTGGGAGCGGGATTAGCCCCATTCTCGAGCTCCATTGAGTGTGAAGAAGAGATTCATTTGCCAGATTCCCAAGCAAGCTCAGCACGGTGGGACAGTCACCAGAGAGGGAGAGAAAATGTCGGAGGAGTGGGTGGGGTAAACCAATGTGGGGAAGATGTCAGCTACTGGGATTTTCAAAGGCTAGGATTCGGACGGTTGCGCTCCAGCCTTGGAGAGAAAATCGACTGAAACTTACAAAATAAAATAGTTCCAAACTTGAACGCTCTTTTCTTAGTACGTCTCTTACAGTTTCACTACTCTCCATACAACACTGTCTTTTATACTTGTTCTTCGATCCTCCCTCACTCTCATTATTTTTCATCTTCCTTTGCTAGTTTCTCTCTATGGTCGTGGTTGCTGATTGGAACTCCTCTGAATCTACTACTTGTAGCAATGGTCGGAATCGTGATCCCACCCCTAACTTGTGTCTTCTTGTGCACTTTAGGAAATTCACACACTCTTTGGTGAGAATTTGTGGCGAATATATAGACTATGGAGAAGCTTAAACGTCATCCGGTTCTTCAATTGCAAAATGTAGTGGTCATACTTCCTTTTAATTTCCTTGATCCTTGCTAGGTGGAGTGAAGGATGAACACAAAATTTGAGCCTCTTGATTGTGATTCCTATCTTTTATCTCTTAACCCTAACTTGCATTCTTGTGTGCATTTACGAAAAAGATTACGCATTACGGCGAGAAGACAATTTTACTAACTGATGAGAACTTACGACTTCATCTCATTCTAATGGTCGGAATCCTTTTCATTTTCGAGATTGGTAAAGTGACAAATACTTTTGAAGGCTTTTAATTCATATACATGGCCAGAATTTCCTTTTTGTATTGCCTTTATGCTGGATATTTCAGCCACCAATAAAAAAATGTTCAGGATTCGGTTTCTCAGTTGCTAATCCTCTCCTTCATTTCCCAACCTTAACTTGCATTCTTGTTTGATATTAAGGAAAAATTATGGGAATTTTGTCCCCATTTAGTGGGGTTATCGAATATAACTTTTTTTAATGTTATGTTCATCTATGTTTAGGAGTTGTGCACTGTCAAAAGGATTCAATATTTAGTAATTAGAGATACATATTAAAGTTTTTGATATGAATTACTGTATTTGAAGTAAGTGATACAGTGAAGAATACCATTCATTATATTTTGATTTTTGAACTACTCATATATGAACATTAACAAATTATATGTATCAAAAAGAGGTGAAATCAAATGTATAAATATATATTAAATTAATAAAGCATCTTCACAATTCACAACAATTGAAAAACCCCTAATTTTACATTAGACGATATTATAGATTTCAACTGAAAAGGAATAAGGCATTTTTTTATTAGAGATTGTATAGAAGTTTGCTGCTCTATTTTTGGTTTTCTCTTTAGTTCTTTATTTTTTAGGCATCAATTACTTAGTTGAATATTTAAGGTTTGTATAATTTTTTCACATTGCCTAACTGCTTCAATAAGGTTCTGTTTTCAAAGTAGATGAAGTAATATGATGGTTAATAAAATACACCCTTGAAGCTTAATTCATTTTTTTCAGAAATTGATGGTTATGATTAAAATAATGGGTCCCACTACTACCTATGTTAGTTTCATCTTCTCCCTATAATCTATGCTAAGAATGGAGCCTAAAATAATTTTATCCTAGATGTTCAATTTTTTTTCACCTAATAAATAGATAAGTGACTATATAATTTTTTAGGTTAATAAATAAACAGTCTAAATCCCTAATATATGTAAGGTGGGTAATGTATTTTTCTCTTATTTTAATCTACTATAGGATGAGTGGTACTAGACTCCACGTAGGGTGGTAAAACGGGTTCATGTGTCGTGTTTGGTTAAACCCAAATCCGACCCGTTTATTAAACGGATTGACGCAACCCAACTCAAGTAATTAATCGTGTATGAATATTAAGCCCAACCCGTTTAGTAAACGGATTGACTTGATCCAACCCAATTAATTAATCGTGTCTAAATATGAAACTCAAACCCGCATATAATAAACTCAAACCTAACCTGCGTAACCCGTTTAATTATATATAAAAAAATAATTTGACTTATTAACATTACTTTTTGTAGTTCTATAATATTTTTAACTTTAATTCAATAAAAACTTTGATTTTTAATATTTGTATATCTTATTAATATTAACATTTCAAAAAAATATTTAATTTTTAATCTATAATTTATAAATATATATTTAATAAATATAAAATACTTAATCGGGTTAGCGGGTTACACATACTAAACTCAAATCTGACACGATTATTAAATAGGTTGTGTCCGGGTCAACCCATTTATTTAATTATGTTAAATTTAAAACCCAAATTCATAAATTTGGTGTCGAGTTATGTTGATCAAATGACTCATGTTGAAATTGTGAGTCCGAACTCTCTACGGTGGTGTTGCCGCTGCTTAAGTGCGGATTGGGTCTTAAAGCCTAAACTCAATTTAAATTTAGAATCCATTGGCCTAGTAAAGGCGAACATTTATGGAAAACGTGATCCAAGTGAATGGTTTTCGATTTTTTTATAGAAGAAGGCTTTTTTTTCCTGTGGTGAATAATTTGTCGTAGATCGGATTTGAATGAGGATTACGGTGGACGTAATAAAATTGTTGCTAACGTGTCTCGGATTTGATCTTCTAATTGTGTAGCTTTAGGCCAATAGATCATAATACCCGCCCCACGACTCAAGGTTTTTAAAGGAAACAGAGCGGCACGATACATTTTAGACAGCGTGTCTTGGCTACCACCCACGACCGGTGGTTTTTTTTTTTTAACATCTGGTGCTTTTCGTACGTGGAATTTTTTTATTTTTAATCATAAAATTTTAAATTGTTGTAACTTTTAATATATAAGTCTAAAATGAAAAAAAAATTATATCATTGTTTATCTAAATTCAAGCTCTACAAAACAAGACCAGTCATGAATATATTTTGACAACTTAAAAAAAAATATTTTTACATGTATGGAGCATAGAACGTAAAAGAAAACTTGTACAGATGGTCATACAAACCTGCACAAATGTTTACTAAAACATGTACATCCTCACGTGAAGACATGTACATTCTCGCATTAAAAACGTATAGATAGTCATATAAATCTGTACAAATTATTAAATATATATATCCTTAAATTAAAACTTGTACATATAAGGAAGAACACTTGTACAGATGGTCATACAAATATGTACATATGACCATACAAACATGTACAAATGTTCATTAAAGAACATGTACATTCTCACATTTAAACATGTACATCTTCACATTAAAACATATACATTCTCACATTAAAATATGTACATACATTCTCACATTAAAATATCATGGTATACATGTAAATTTTTTTTTTAAAAGTTGTCAAAATATATTCATGACTGGTCTTGTTTTGAAGAGCTCGAATTTAGGTGAACAATGATATATATTTTTTTCATTTTGGACTTATATATTAAAAGTTATAACAATTTAAATTATTGTTATTTTAATAAAGATTAAAAAAATAAAAGAAAAAAATAAAAACGAAATCGGCTGCAATAGGCCGTAGTAGTGACTTTGTTTCTATTTTCATTTTATCCCACTATATTTCATTAATTACAAAATTATCTTATTATAAAAGATATTTTTTATTTTAATTTGACTAAAATCTCATTGTATATAGCCAAGATAGCTATAGCTAAGAATTTGATCTACAATTATGTTCGCTCTAGTAACTACTATACTAGAAAGAAAAGTGTTCAAGTTATTAATCTTTTAATTTAGTTCGAACTGATTTGATTAAAAGTCTCTATCCGCTATGCATCCTAGAACTAATAGTCTCTCATATGCATCTAGTTTTTCTGATCTCTAATGTAATAATGAATATAGAGGTGTTGTGATAGTTGAAAGCTTGAGCTAAATAATGTAAGTCTATACAACCGAGTTTAAATTCTCCAATCCTACCGCATGTGACTTCAAAAAATAGTGAAGATAATCTCTAGCTACGTAACCTTCTTGTGCCAGGAAATGAAAATTTTCCTTTCTATCAAAATAACGTGCACATGATATCAAAAGATTAAAAAAAAAAAAAACTTGCACACTATCTTCAATTTATCGTTGTGCTATTCGACCTTTCTAAGTCCTCTTAAAAAAATAAATTAGTGATCTTATTATCCAATGGATGCTATTTTGAGCAGAACCATTTTAATATCTGGTCACATGCATGTTATCCTTTTTTTATTAGTGTGAATGAATCTACAAAATATGGTAGATGATATGTAAGCTTCCCTTCATTGTAATTGTGATGTATAGTTCATATGAACTTAATCGAGTCCGTGTTTTGATGAGGTGGAAGTAGAGAATACCATGAGTTGAATGTGGAATAAGTTTCAAGTTACCTACATGATAAAGAACCTCGCGAGCAAGAAGAAATACTGGAGTCACCTACAAGAAGAACATAGAAAATAGGTAACCTGTTGGAACTTTTTTGGGTTTTGCCAATGATGACTCAATCAACGCTTAAATTGAGTCAATGGAGAAATGCTGGAACTTGGAGTTTTGCTATAGGTGGAGTCCATCAGTATAGACAAATTACATCAATGAATGCATTCCATCAATAGAGTTAATGAGTCAAACAACATCTATAGTCAACCAATACACATATTCAAACAAAGAATGTCAAACAAGACTTAAAGTTTCTCACAAATCGAGTCCTTCGTCTTGACAGAGTCCATCTCCTTGAAAGAGTCTATCTGACGATGACAGTTGTAAGTGGCCATGAAATTCACGGGAGAACACTTCCAAGTCATCCACTAGCTTTGTAGATGACCGAAAATTGAGGGCCAAGGCTCAAAAACATTTGGGAAACATTTAGGCCCATAAATCATGCAATGTGGACGTTGTGCTCCTGAAAATCAGAAATAGACTCTGTCAACCGTCCAGACAACCTCATTATAAAAGGAAGCTCATTTCTGCTAATTCATATGTGCCTTTCCGCTCCAAAATACTTCCTATATTAGGGAAAAGTCACCATGAAAGAGACATGTCTCCTGTTACAAGCTACAATCCATATATCTAGCTATTTAGAGCTTTTGCACTTATTTCTCCATATGTTGTATTGATCTATTTGTTGAGAAGTGAGTGTAGGCATTAGGCAGAGTCTGTCTGCCTAACCCCAAGTGTGAGATACTTTCTTGTAACCCTAAAAAGTCTATAAAGTTTTTTATTCTTGTATTGGTATTGTGTTGCTTCCGCTACGTACATTACATCCAGAGCTAGTCTGCATGAGTCTAACAACCCAGCCAGACTACATCAGCACCAGAGATCGGGCTAGTTTGTCTGAGTCTAACAACTTGGACAGACTACATCAGCACTAGCGATCGAGCTAGTCTGTCCGAGTCTAACAACCCAGACAGACTACATTAGCCCATCGATTCTACATGTGGTATCAAAACAAGGTTGGCTGGCACAGTCCATTTGAAGATAACCTACGAGATGATAGAGTGCTCTTATGTTTTCGAGGTGGACTCCAACCTTCAGACAAACTCAGTTGTTGTACGCAGAGCCAAACTTCCACATCCAGATATACTCTATCAAGTCCCCACCCCTCACGAGGTGCTATAGATGACCAAGACAAATACAGTTGATGAAGGAGCGTTAATGATCTATATTGGGGGTGCACACCCAAAAGAATTGCCAAATTCAAGGAGAGCATGCAATCCTTCTACCACGAAAAGTCATGACAAGCAATCAATGAGATGATACACCCGGAGAGACAAGTTAATGCATGGATTAAGGGGGAATCACAATGGGTTTTGCCGTCATTGGCAAAAGGGGGAAATTATTGGAACTTTTTTGGTTTTGTCGATGATGACTCAATCAACTTGCAAATTGAGTCAATGAAAAAATGTTGGAACTTGGAGTTTTGCTATAGATGGAGTCCATCAGTATAGACATAGTGCATCAATGAATGCATTCGATCAATCGAGTTAATGGACCGATCAACATCAATAGTCAATCAATCAAGTTAATGGGCAGTATTTCCTGTTCTCTATATCTTACGATAACATGTCGCTTATCTGCTCTGTATGCGGTTTATTCACCCATAAGACTGCTGCATGTCCGCACGCTTGGGCGATGGAGGGAGAAGGTGCCCCTTTTGGAATTTGGTTATCTACGAAAACCTTCTTGGCAAGGAGAAGAATAGAAGAGGTGGAGCTCACCGACCCTTGGAGTGCTCCGACTAAGGTGGGGAACGATCACATCTGGGCTCCTATTCCACTGAACTCTTTAGCTTGGATGGGGAAGACGGTGGCCATGCACGAGGTTTTTCAAGTGGATGCCTCGAATTGCCTGCATAAGAGAAAATTTGGTGAGGTTCTTTCAAAAGCTTCCCGCACTAAATATTGGGAGCTGCAGCTTCCGAATGTACAAAAAAGGGCAAGGGTAAAGCTACTGCAACTATGACCATGGCTAAAACGGCCCCGAATGAGGAGAAGAGTAAGGAGGGTGTCAAGAGGAATAATGGTCAAGAGTAGAGGAGGGGTGATCGAAGGGCAGGAATACAAGGCTGACAATACCTTGGCATTCTGGAATATCAAGATAGTGTCCTGTTTGTGTCCTTATGGTTAGTTTGTTTATGTCTACTAGTCGCAGTGTATGATATTTGTCTTAGTAAGTCCTACGTTTGGTTAGTGTTAGTGTTGGTTCTGTTTTGTAAAGTGTCAATGGTGGAAATTTTGGTGTTTTTTGGGTTACTACGAGGTTTGTTGATGAGAGATTGGATCAAAGGGTGGTAGCTCAAACTTATCATGGAGGGTTTTGCTTCCTAATTGCATGGGGACGAGCAATAGTGTTTCTGTGGTGTGGAGGCGGGGTCTTACTCACCGGAGTGGTTACTACGATGATCGGTGTTTCTGGTTGGTGGTGTCATTCTTTTCAATATAGTCGGTAGTTGGTGACAAGGGTGTGTACGTTAGCTGGGATGTTAAAGATCATTAACTTGTAATCTTTTGCAAGTATGCACTAATAATATAATATAAGTCTATAACTTTTGAAGAAAAAAAACATAAAAGATCATAAATACTTTACAACGAGTACATAGAAATAATTAGGAAACCCTCTTGTCACGCAGCTTGCTCAAAGTCTTATTATATGCATGTAATTATGTTTTAGAACTTGACGTACCTAGCCTAGCTAGTAAGAAGGTCAAGGTTACATTGACTTTACAATCACCACATATTTTGATACAGGCAGGGCGTAGAGTTATTTGATGTTCCTCCCATGATGCTAGATCTCTATGTTATGCGCAATATTCAAATGAGCTAGGTGAGCAATTACTTGCATGAGTAGATGAAGCTATAGGAAGTTAGAAAACGATAATCTGTTGCTTATTAGCCAATCGTTCCGTGAAACGAATTAAAAAGCATATTTGGCCATGCTTATGCACTTTACTAGCTAATCAAATATGCGGTTGGCTGGAATTTAGACCTCATTGCTATAATTTGATCGATCGATTAGCCTTTTTGAAAAACTTTTGGGTAAAAAAGTGTTAACTATTCTGTCTGAATTAAATCAGTTTCTTTTTACCAGTTTCATTTTAATGACCTATATACGTAGAATAAAAGCAAAACAACAGTATATATCAGTAAGTAAGGCGTCCTTAATATTGAATTCATGCCAAGCCACATATTTAATGTAAGATTTTGAACGAGAAGGCATCTAATTGTCTTTCAATGAAGCGATCGATGGTGGAAGAACGTCCATAAACATGTCATTTCTAGGTGTCAAATTTAACCTTATTACATACAGTAGCGGACCCGAAATCATGTTTAGAGGAGCAAAACTTTTTTTTGCCATACTTCCAGTCCGCCCCTGATCATATACTTCCATTAATGTTAATTGAAAACATTATAATTAAGTCATATATACTCTGACGCACAAATTAATGTAGCTTCTCAAGTTAGTGAGAAGTCAGTCATTGCATCGATGATTACCAATTAAACACCCCCAACACACAGATAATAATATGATACTCCCTCCTATTCTAAATATAAGTCGTTTTAGGCTTTAGAATTATGTTCAAATTATAGTCGTTTCAGACTTTTTGTATCTATCTTTCTACTTTTACCCTTTCTACTTTTTTTAATTATTATTATCATTGCACTCTACTTTTTATCCTATCAATAAAGTATACTTACTTTTTTATTTTTCCAATACAAAAGCAAGGATATGCAAGTCTTTTTAAACTTTTTCTTAAAATGGTGAAAAAGTCTAGAACGACTTATATTAGAACAGATGGAGTACATTACATATAGCCCCGTTGTTTTTGTTAGATTATCAGATGAGTTTATTTGATCAGTTAGTTTATTCTTTCTGTATGTCATATACATCAATTGTCATATCAATTATTTTTTGTCTTCACTTTTTCTAATTTAAGCTAGATGTTTGAGCTCAGAAAAAGATTTGAAAGAAAACATATTTGGCTATGCACTTTTACTAGCTAATCAAATATGCGGTTGGCTGGAATTTAGAACTCATTGCGACTATAATTTGACTGATCGGTTAGCCTTTTTTCGAAAAACTTTTGGGTAAAAAGTGTTGACTATTATGACTGAATTAAATTAGTTTCTTTTTACCAGTTTCATTTAATGACCTATATACGTAGAATAAAAGCAAAACAACAGTATATATCACTAAGTACGGCGTCCATAATATTGAATTCATGCCAAGCCACTTATTTTAATGTAAGATTTTGAGCGAGATGGCATGTAATTGCCTTTCAATTAAGCGATCGATGTTGGAAGAACGTCCATAAACGGATCATTTGTAGGTGTCAAATTTAACCTCATTACATAACGTAGTCGGGGTTGGAGTCAGAATTATAAATTTATTGGGTAAATTTTTTTTAGCTATATAATATTAAATATATTCTGAAAAAATATAATAAAATTTTAAAATAAAAATACTTACAGTATGGTTTAAAGGTTTATATTTTAAACATAGATAATTATCTACAAAACATAGAAATTAAGAAGATAATTTTTGGACTACTTTATTCTTACTTTTTCATACAGATTATAGAAGTTGTGAGTGACAGAAAAAGTAAGAGGGTTTATGAAAATTGAGTGGTAAAAAAGTCCAAAACATCTTATATTTTGAAAAAATGATAACTTTTAAAACATCATTTATTAAGGACGGGAGGTAGTACATAGTGACAATTACAAAGACTCATTAACTTAACTTAAACTAAAATTTAATAAACACAATTAATATTTTAAAAGTAAGTTTCAGTTCATATTATGGTTATTAAAATAATAATGTATAAAATATACGACACTTAATAATATCAACTAATGTTTTAAATGTAGTTTATTATTTCTATTTATAACACTAAACAGTTTAAAATGGACTCATGTTAATTAAAAATAATAAATACCATAGATACTTTTAGAGAATTTTACCAAATGTAACTTAATTTAGAACAAAATAAACTATATTATATAAAATTAATAATAAAAAATAATGTCATCGGGATAATTGGGGGTTAGCGGACCTCAAATTATGTTTAGAGGAGCAAAACTTTTGTTGACATACTTCCAGTCCGCCCCTGATTACATATTCTTCCATTAATGTTAATTCTTAACATTATAAGTCATATATATTCTGACGCACAAATTAATGTAGCTTCTCAACTTAGTGAGAAGTCAGTCATTGTATCGATGATTACCAATTAAACACCCCCAACACACAGATAATAATATGATACATAACATATAGAAAGATCAAACTATATATAGAGAAAGAAAGCAAATTAAGTAGAGAATATATGTAGGTACAAGTAGAACCAGCCAAATCTTTCCAAACAAGAACAGACAGACACCATGCATGATTCAGACAGTCAACTTGTGAGCCTCTACTTTGTAAAGGAGAAAAAGTTATATCTATATATATAAATATACTGCGACCGTAATTTACTTACAAAATGTACATATGATATCCAATCAACCACGAAAAGATGTGGTCGACTATATATGAAATATATATGTCAGCTCGTGACATTTAACTAGTGGACTGTAATTCATCTGCACCAAATCTGCATAGTACTTACATTTTTTTTTGATCGGGGGCTACTAGCAATTGCAACCTACTGCATAGTACTTACATATAATACATTGCCAACCCCAATAGTTTACTCGAATTCGTGACATCATTTTGTTCTTCGTCAATAATTAATAGACAAACCCAATAGTTTAATCGCATTAATATAGTTGATAATTCATATTATAACTCGACAATCTCAGAACGAAGCTTCCTTATTACATACGATGATATTCATTATATTATATCAAGAGGTTTGGTTACAGATTGCTGATTTCGTATGTACGCATAATCTTCCTTTGGATATTAATTAAGAACCGGAAGTCGACTCGGAACTGGAATTGCATGATTATAATATTAGGGGATAATTCATGATATATCTCTATTTTCTTTCGTAATTCACAATATATCTCTGTTGGTTTTCGTAATTCAATTTTAAACATGCTTAAATGTTGTCCAAAATTAATGAAACTTTACATGGATGATGCTAAAGTGTTATATTTTGGTTCAATATCAAATTTGAAGTTTTTTAAGTTCATATGTGACATATGGGACCCAGTGAACATGTCACAATTTTTATTGGATCCACAGGTCACAAGTGAGTTTAAAAAAATTCAAATTTGATATTGGACCAAAATATAAAACTTTAGCACCGTCCATGTAAAATTTTATCAATTTTGGAGAAGTTTTAAACATATTTAAAGTTGAATTACAAAAACCAAAGGAGTATATTATGAATTACGAAAGAAAATAGGGGTATATCGTGAAATTTCCGTAATATTAGTATTATAGCATTGAAGGGTTTGAAATATTGACACTTGTTTACAAGAGTGAATAAGCTCTCTAGCTATGGAGGTTTTTGAATTATGTCAATATTTGATGGAGGAGGGAGAACTATAAGCTTGAGATCTACGGATAAACTTATAACAAGTTTTTTCGAGAATGAGGGTATATATATATATATATAGTGATAGAAGAAATTGATCATATACATCTTATATTATATAGGAGTGTATAATAAGGAGTAAGTACAAGGATAAATCACCAGCATATCCCGTAACCGCCACCGGCCGGTTGGCTGATTAAGCTAATCAAACATCGCCCTAGCTAGTTCGATGAGATTAGAGGTGGGTACAAATTAAGCTAGTAACTCCATACATTCAATATATAGGAGCAGTAACCAACCAGTAGAAGGAAACCAAAAAAAAAAAAAGTAGTACTAATTAATGGCAATTAAGCTCAAGAATTATTGATTAGGTTGATTAATGGGATGATATCTTGAAGCTAAATGATTTATTAAGCCATGACTTCCAACTACCACCACCATTGCCTTTTCTGGTGCTCCTGCTGCTTGTTATCATCTCTGACCTTGCTTCCGTCATGGTTGATCTTGATGCTTCAGGTTTCTTGCATAGCACAAAATTCCTCCCCCCGGTTGATCCTATTTTCTCAGATTCATTCAAAGCTGCATGCATGCATAAGAACAAATCAAATCAATTAGATAAATATATAGAGAGTAGATTAATAATAAATTAATTAGTGTGACTAGCTAGCTAGCTAGCTAGGTTAATTAATTACCATCAAATTCAGCATTTGCAGCGTAAAGAAGGCACTTATGAGGATCAGACCCAAGGATAGGGATTCTGCCTTCACGGGCATAGAGCTTGAGAGCTATGTCAATAACTCGGTTCACTCGATCATCTTCATTCACGAGGAACCTTAATGGTCCAGTGCTACCTAATACGGTCACTATAACCAGAAACCTGTTGATGCTCTTGCTCTTCTTGTTCTTCTTCTGCTTAGGAAGCTGGATAATCATCTTCTCCGAGATCATGTACATCTTCAGCGTGTTTGTGTACTCCACAAAATACGTACGTACTAGCCTAGGCTAGATATATATCAGTCAGTCGATCGATCGAGAGAAAGACTTTTTCAGATTAACGACTACTGCTTACAGAGGAAAATGAATGATTACATGATCAGGAGAAAAGGGATGATCAGGAGATTATATAGAGAACAGAAAGGGCTAGCTAACTGGCCTGGTAGGGAAGGAAAAGTCGAGATAAGCTAGCTAGCTTAATTAGTAAGCCTTTTGATAGTAGTAGTAGTAGTAGTATGTATGGTGCATGATTTATATCTGCTGAAACAGTACCTTTTCGAAAAAGTTTAGCATAAAGGTAAGTAAAATTGGTTGTATATATGGAGGAAACAGGTCAGAATTGTCTGTACAATCAAAAGAAGAAGAAGAAGAATGAAGACGGATAGGAAGAAGACGGAAATAAGGCATCTATAAGTGAAAAAGAAGGGACAGAAAATGAGAATACAAAGATAATGTTCCTGCTCTTGTTAGATCATCATGTACGAATACAAGTGATTTATGATCTTACTTTAGGCAGCAAATTCACTTGAGGCTTCTATCTATCTTTCCTTTTGGTAGATGGTAAAGAAGCTAGTTTTAGAGGTTGTGGTGGATATAGGAAAGAGAATTAACCTGACGTCTATACGTACGCCACGGCTAAGTACTACAAATTGCTGTCTGTCCATACAAATGAGTTAATAGGGTTGCGAGGGGTTCTTTTTTATCGGCATTTGTAGCTGGTATGTGCTATTCCATTTTGACTTTGGCTTCCTTGGTCTTTTTCACCTTTCTGGACCAACTTATAGCTTATATTATTAAAGATAGATGTTACTTGAACATAACTTTTATTAATTAATAGCACAAGCAGAAATGGGAGAAAGAAATTGTATTAAGTGACTGACACTGATGAATACTTACATATTCAATAACTCAGTGTAATAATACACATTACATATTTATATAAAAGACTTACTCTTCATAGTAACTAGGGTATTTATGTACTTTCCTTATCATACCCTTTACACCCTCCCGCAAGCTGAGCAGAGTAGGACGAATGTCAAACTTAGATTTATAGAAAATAAAGGTTGTGGATGGTAGTCCCTTAGTGAAGATGTGGGCAGCTTGATGAACAGGTGAAATAAATTGTGTTAGTAAATTGCCTTGAATCACTTTCTCCTGAACAAACTGATAATCTAACTCAATATGTTATGTTTGGGCATGTAACACTGGATTAACAGCAAGATGTAAAGCACTTTGCTTGCACATAATAGCAATGGAAGGGAAGATCGAGTGACTCCGGTGTCATCCAGGATGTAACCGATCCAAGTGAGTTCAGAAGCAGTTGCTGCTAATGCCATGTACTCTGCTTCGGTACTGGATCGTGAGATAGTTGGTTGTTTCTTGGATGCCCATGATACACAATTGGAACCCATAAAGATACAGTAACCAGTTGTTGATCTTCTGGTGAGTTTACTCCCTGTCCAATCTACATGAGAGTAAGCAACTAAAGTAAGAGATGTTTGAGGAGTGATCAAAATTCCCAGGGTAAGGGTGTCTGCCAGGTAGCGTAAGATGCGCTTAACTACCTGAAAGTCAACTTCATGTAGCTCATGCATATGTTGGCAAGCAACATTGACTGCATGGGCTATGTCTAGCCGGGTTAGACTAGCATACTGTGATGCCCCAACCAAACTGCGGTAGAAGGTAGAATCAACTAGATTGGAGTGTTGCGGAGAAACTTCTTGTTTGAGACTGAGGGGTGTGCGAAACTTCTTGCAAAATATATACTTCGTCTCATTCAGAAACAGACCTTTTGTAGCAAAATGTGCTTCAATTCCCATTAAGTACCGTAGTACATGTTGGGCAAAATATAAATGAATATATTCTGCAAACTAATGGGTAGTGAACTTAGACGTTGTAGTCAAACAAGGTTGTATCCACATGGACTTCGCAACAAGGTCGTAGCCCGGGATGAATATTTGCACCCATCCTCCCCTTACTACCGATTGTCGACCCTTGAACTAATACCTAAACAATAAGAATTTAACTAAAAGCCAGATCTTGGTCTATTAATCCTAACCAATTTAGTTGGAACCCAAATGCTAGTTCGAATATCCAATTCAACCGGAAGCATTAAGCTTAAGTCCACCCTAAGTTGCAATGCAAATCTCATCTTAAAAACCTTTGAAAATCGGCTAACATTGATTTAACCCAACGGTATAGATACTTCGGGAAACCCGTCTATAGACATCCACACTAATGCTAAACTAATCAGCGATATCAAACCAATCGATTTAACAAAATGACAATTAATTAGACCAAAACCCTAAGCAAATCCCCAAATTAATAAAAACAAGCTTAAAAACTATAATCAATCAATAATCATTTTTAATTAAGAGAAAGGACTAAAATAAAGCATAAACATAAGTTCAGGGTTCAATAATGGATTTTTAGGGATTTTGGGGCAAAATCCTCATCCCAAGCAACAAGGAAGTTACACAACCATTACAGCATAAAAATGAGAGAACGGTGAAGAATTAGCCATTGGAGGCCTCTGCTCTCTAGTTCCACCCCCCTTAATTTTCTTCTTTTTCTACGTTTCAAAACGTGTTCTGCTGCAAACTAGGGCTTGGTTCAGGTTGTTTTACCGACATATACCCGAACTGGAGTGAAAAATAGGCAGGAAGTCCGTTTTGGCTGTGGTTTGGGTCTGTTTTCCCGGACCCATACCCAGAGCCCACTTCCAGAAATTAGCTTCAACTTGATTTTGCTCTAGTTTCTTCGTTTTAGTTTTGATTTTGGATCCGTTTGCGCCCACACATTGCTCTCTTTGTCTAATTTATTCCTAGATATGTTATTCCTCCCGTTTAAGAAATAAATGTGTAAAACACTAATAAAACACAAAAGTAAGGGAAAACTAGCTAGAGTTGAGAAATGAGCATGAAAAGTGTTGATTAAACATATGAAATACACCCCTAAAACATGCTCATTTGGACACTCATCAATACACCTAGGTCTTTAAAAGCACAGCCACAGCTCAGCTGATCAATAACTTCCTTCATTAGCTTAGAGGAATTTTCGGTGATGATTTTATCATCCACATATGGGGTTGAAACCTTCCAATCCTTCGATATACAGGCCATTATTGCATATCCAGTGGCTATGTAGCCAGATTTATTACGCTTGCTCCCATCAATAAGACCATCATGGTCCAATCTTTTTATTCATTATAAAACTAGGATCATTTAGATCACTAGTGTCCTCAATAACCATACATATGCTAAGATTCTCAAGATTTCAACATGATTACATTCGATTTTGTCGATCAAAGGTCATCAGGACCATAAATCATTACATTCTCAAAGATTATTTAGAACTTCATGTATTGGTGTCTATATTCATCACCTCAAAACTCATCTCTACCTGACATCAAGTTGAGCTGCATTCAGTTAGCAACAAAGAGTAGTTCACTCAAACGCTATCAAGGTGATAATTTAATATACTCCTTTGTTCATATTCAGAGATCCTCAAGATCATTATTAACATTATGTGAGAGCATTCATCATAATCAAAATGATTATCATCCTCATGTATTCAGTTTCTTTTTTTTTCTTATAACTTACCACATTCACAAATAAAAATCAATAAAACCATGTTATTTTCCTTAAGTAATTGTATTTGGCTATAAGCACATTCACAAACACTCTCTTGATTTTCAAGAGATTTTATGTCTGTTATACAATCATCTGAATCTTAGCGTGAAAGCAAAACTGACGTTAGACTTGGCACTATAAGAATCCCAATAGTAGTAATTTTTTGTCCATATGGTCATCCAAGTTCTTATCCCATAATTGAATTATTATAATACATGTACCTTTAATTAAGAATTATAAGGTTCATGTGGCCAATAACTATCCAAAGGTCAATAAGACTATAATTTAGTTATCGTAAAAAATTTCTGAATTAAGGTTGGGCATTACAATTGTGGTATCAAAGCATACTCTATAGTTTTCTTGATAATTCATGTGAGTGGCTCATTGATGTCTCTAACTTGCCGCCTGAATAAGGCGGGCTGTTATCACTGATTCCTCTTGGATGATTACTTTGGGATGAAGGCTTTGATGAAACCTGTCTAATTGCTATTGAGACTTGACTTTCATAGGTTTGTCGGACTCAGATAAGTTTAATCAAATACCTTTGTTGTGATGTTTTCATTGGGTAAGGATTCGTGCGCGGCTAAGTGTTGGGTTAGTCTAACATGTGATGGACTTAGTTAGAAAATATCCTTCGAATGAAGGTTTACTAATCCGTAGTCAAATGCTGCAAGTGGGTTCTTGAATGCCTTGAGCAAAAAGACCCTACTCTCATAAGTCAAATCATTTGTCTAAGTCGGAAAAGATCCTTCTTATGAAGGTTGGTTCATCTTGTTCAGACCTCGAAGGGATTGGGATAACTTACTCGCATGCCGAAGTGTTATGCAAACACTACATAAGTGTATGCGTGACGATAAGGTCGGGTGTGCGGTGGTAGATGTCAAGTTGGTTCGAACAAGCGAAGGTTTGAGACTTGTTGTGAGTTTGGAAGTAGTTTTCCGTATGACCCTGCGAGTTGGGATGCTAGTCTCTTGTAACGTGTGGATCGTGTGCCTTGACACTTAGGTATGACTTCTGGGCTTACCTAGAGTTCTCCTTTCTTGCCTTCACTTGAAGTTGCAATGAAAGAAGCTTGATCTCATGTTGCTAGGTATGAGCTTACTGAAGCCGACATGAGCTAGGTTATGGCTGCAGACTTAGTCTCACAGTATGGCTTGTGGCGGGTTAGAACTAAGGCCTAAGTTGAGTCTTGTCCTTCCCGAGGTCAACGACTCAGATCTTGGGCTTAGTCCAACAGTGTCAGATCGGATGACTATTTTTCGGCTGCTAGGTGAGACCTATGCTGCCGCGGGAGCATCGCTGCGTTGTTTCTACGATAGCATGATTCGATGTTCAAACATCTTCGTCACTTGACCAATGATGAGTGTTTTGAAGGCAAGCGGGTCTTAAGGAACATTGTTAAACGTAGCTAGAGTCGCTTGATGAACCTATAAACATGCTGGTTGATTATAGCCTTTCGGTTCATTTATGGATGTCAATCATGTTAAGGTTCTAGGTGGTAAACGAATGTTTGGCTTAAAGGTTGCAACCAAGGATTGACCCAACAAATTGATTGTCGTAAGGTTCTTGCCTCTGCCGTCATTGGCAAAATTTGAAACCATAGGCGTTGCCGACGTTGCTGGTGAGTCCTCGGACTCCAGGTGTAGTCCTGCGTTTGGTAGGTTCAACCATCTCTGAGTGGTTGACAGATGATATTGGTGTTGACCTATTGGTAGTGCGTGTTGAACAACTTGGCTATTACAATCCGGACCCGCCACTGAGATGGTAGTCCGCATTGAGTTTAAGACTCACGCGGCGATGTGCATAGTTTTATGATAGACCGATGAGTTAGCCTAAGATGTATTGTACACTGAATTCTGGTCTAAGCTCCAAGAGACCGAATATGAGGGTGAAAGCGCCTTCAGAAGAGAGAATCAGTCCCCTTGATTAATCATGGCAATTTAAGGTTGTTGAGTTTCTTGAGGGTTAGTTTGTCCACGTGGGTATTCTTGAGGTGGTCAAAGGCTGATAAGCCAAAGACTTGTCTATTTCCATACCTCGATCGGTGTTGTCACTTCACCAAGCTAGCCTCTTATGTAGGCAAGCTTCCGGAGTGTGTTGGTGGACTTGACGTTCTATGACAATGCGCTTTGTTGTAGGTTGTTTGGCCGATAACAAGGTCATGCTGCAGACAAAACCATACGGCTACAACGTAGTCAGGTTTTTTGTGGCAATGAGGTGATACTAAGAAGTGATGTTCTTTTGGCGGAGCCATCGTTGGCCTTAGATATGTAATGGGCTCCAATTGGTCCTCCTTTCAAAAAATGAGCACTTAAGCTAATGGGAAGTGGCCTCTTGCAAACTCCTTTGCAGTAAGGTGCACACGTGGTTCTAAGTAGAATTAGACATCTCTTCACTCTCCTCCTAGTGAAGTGAGACCTTCTGAACCCTTGTGGTGAATTTGATGTGATACGAGATCTGAGGTGCGGAAGGATGAATTCCACAAGTCCCCAGGAATCTCTTGGAACTCCATGGAACTTGGAAGATTCAATCCAATTATAGGTGAGCAACTTGTGCTCCTAATAAAGAATCACATTAAGTGTGGTCCCATAACAACCTTGCCCTTACTCTTTTGTGTTGGAAAGGGATGCTGTGGCATAATGTGGTCTAAGGGTTGTCACAAGTTCTCGACTATGCTTCATAGACTTCGACTGCTTGAGCTTAAAATGGCCTCACCAGAATTTGGTGTTTGAAATACCCCGAACTTAATTATGGTATGATATTTGAGGGCCTATTAGTGCCTAAAGAATTTTGGTAAAGGAAATAATCCAAAAGAAATGAGAAAACACTTAAAAAGCGAAAAACGCTAAAATGAGCATTACGTGACCATAGGAGGAATACGACCTCGACAAGGGTCTTAGATGGATTTCCAAGGCTTAATAATTCCTAGATAATATACGGGAACAATTCCCGAAGAAAACGGATCCATAAAATGAATTAAAAATGCTAATAAAGCTTTAGCGCACGTTTTTCGAGAAAACACGAAACATGACTTTGAGTGGTCAAATGAACCCGTAAAAATTATAGTTCACCAAATAACTATAATTAAACATTAATGGAAGCTTATAAACCATTAAAATTATAGAAACGAGAAAAATCCGGAAAACAGGCCCGGTTAGTGAATAGTGCTAAACCGGGTAAATTAACGAGCGTTTTCTGTAAAAGACGAAAAACGCTCCCAGCCTACTTTATTAATGGGGCCGGTTTAATAAGGGTAATCAGCCCCCTCTCACATGACTAGCTAGCTATTAAAATAAGTCAAAAAGCAAAAGTGGAAAAAAGGTACAAAAAGTAGAAATACTCTCTCACCTCTCATTTTCTCTATTCTCTCTCCTTCCCTTTCTTCCTTCCCCACCGTGAGCTCCCTTCCTCCCTTCTTTACTGGCAATTTTGAGCTTCTTCAATAGCCTCCAATGGCTTCCTCCCTTCCTCCTTATATACAAGCTCCATTAAAGCACCAAATGAGAAAATAATTACATATTCTTCTTCCTCTCACCAAGCTCTATCTTTCTCTCTTTTCAAAATCCCAAAAGGACGAACTTCATCTCCATGGGTCTAACCCATTTGAAGAGAAAATGGCATCAACTTGAAGCTTGGAGTCCCCTCTTCCATTTATGGTAAAAAGATTCATGAAAAGAACTCATTTTCTCCCTTCTCTTTTGGTGGCCGATTTTCACCCTTGTAATGCCTTGTTTTTCTCTCTATTTTGAGCATTATTTCAACCTTCCAATGGTGGTGGAATCATCTTCTTGAATCAAGGGTTAAAACCCCTCTTAAAACTCCAAAGGTAAACCCTAACTTATGGTGTTCTAAGCCTTTCATTGAATTAGTGTTATTCCAAGGGTTTAGGAATTTAATTATATTCATTTTGTGTCCCTTGGGTGTTGGGATGGAGTTTGGCAACTCCATTGCCCACTTGACCGAAATTGAGAAGAGGAAGAGGAGAATTGAAAGAAACTTGGAAGATTAAGGTAAGAAATCCACCTTAATACTTGTTTTGATTGTTTTAGAATTTTTGGGAATGGGGAAAACCAAAAGAATAAACCAAAAACTGTATGGAAATGAGTTTTGGTAGTTAGAGGAGGAATTTGTGAACTTGTTGATTTAATTGTGAATTAAGGGCCTAAGAGCCAAGCATTTAAGTTTAGTGCTTATATTGTTGATTGATGAATTTTGGATGGAGTTTGTGTGTGCTGGTAGGATCCCTTGTGGATGTGGCTAGTTTAGGATTGATTTTGGTGAGAATTGAAGAGTTTGGATATGTTAGGTTTATTGGGAGGTTATAGCAAAATTTGTGTAGAAATTGGGTGTTCTTAGGTGACTTAATGAATTGGAGAGGTTAGGTATTTGTGGTGTTGAGTAGAGTAGAGTAATAACCTTGAAATGAGATTTGGATAACTAGAAGGAGGGGGTGCAAAATCTGTAGCACAAATTGTGTGAGAAAGTCTTGGATGGGCTTGGGATGAACTTGAGTGCTTAATTTGTGAAACAATGAGTGAACTTGGGTTTTAGAAGTGCATTGGTCTAGGAATGAATTGGAATGGTCAATAAGAGATTTGGTAAGGTTGGAAGGAGGTAGAAACTATCAAGAAGAAGCTAGAAATGCACAAGTGTGCAAAATGTAAAAGTGAGGATGGAAAATTGTTGAAATTGAGTAAGAAGTTGAGCAAGGATCAAACCAAAGATTTGAAGAGGTTTAGAGCATGTTTTAAGGTGTTTAAATATGTAGGAAACTTGTGGAAAGATTAGGTGTGGTTTAGGGGTTGATTTGGGGCTGAAAATTTACCTAAGTAGTAGTTTTTAGCAGGGTCCGGGACCTAGGTTAGGAACAAGGTCCCGAACCGCATCAAAAAAACCCCGAGAGTAAAAACTGGAAGTGGTTCGGGACCTAGGTCCAGGACCAAGTCCCAGACCAGGTGTAAAATCAGGCCGAGAGTAATGTTAAGTGTTGGTCCGGGACTATGGGTCCGGACCAAGTCCCGGACCACCCCCAAAGAGGTGTCGAAAGTGGTTTTAAGGGTTCTAAACGTGAGGGATTGATTGGTAATGGTTTTGGATGATGTTTAGGAGTTGTTTGGTGACTAGTAAAGGTCCTAAGAAGTATAAACATATGCTAGAAGTGAGTGAGAAGTAGGAGCTTAAATTGACAAGAGTAAAACTGAGATAACGGGATAACGGGGTAAGTACGGGAGTAGTAATTATTTACGTACCGTATGAACTTGGTATTAATAGCAATGTTTGAAACATTATCATAGGATCGTATATGAACCGAGTAAAGTGAGAAGACACGGTAAAAGTTAAACCAAGGTGTAAAGTATGATTTTCTCATGCCCTGTATGCTAACCTGGCTACACTGATTTGTGTGCTTGTTTGCTTGTGTGTCGGCTTAATCAAGATAAAAGCATGAAAACGGTTTATTGCTTGATTTGTTTGTATGGATGCTTGATGTATGAACTAACATACTTGAATGATTGTGTAACCTAACTTCATGTTAGGGACCGACTCTTAAGTGAGTGTTGTTTGATTAGTGACTCGTAGAAAGAGTCATGTTGTGAATTAATGAAAACGTGGAAATGTACTAAAACTATCGAACCAAGAAATGATAATGTAAACCTATGAACTCTCTAGAACGTGAGAGAGTGTACGGGATTAGTAAACTCCCGACAACGGTTAGAGAACCGAATTGATTTAATCCACAAAATAATTAATAGTGGAAGTGTATAAGAAACCTATATTTAGAGGATTGATTATTGTTCAAAACATGAACCTTGAGAGAAGTAAAGAATGGTAAGGGATCACCAAACCCCTTAGAAAGATATTCGACCCGCAATGAGAGGATCCGACTAATATAAACAATGTCCCGAACATGAGAGTATTCGATAAGTTGGGTAAAACCTTAAATCTAAGAATACTAGACATTGAGAAATTCCCTAAGCTAATAGATGTTATCGAGAGAGATACTTCTAGGCTAATCCATGAGATTATGAAATAGCTCCGAGAGAGGATTTTTTGGGAACTTGAGCAGTCCGGTAGAGAAACGGATATTTGAGAATTTGATTGAGAACTTGAGGAGCTAAGTGTATAGCTCCGCTTGTATTTGTAAGCCCGGTGGTGAGTCTTGTGTATGACTCTGCCCGGAGGTCATGGGCAATGACTTAAAAGATGCCTTTGAGGAATTTAGAATTTGTTTGAGAACTTGATTTGATTGAGGTTAGAGAATTTGAGTATTGAGAGTTGAGTTGAGACTTGAGAGACTTGCGAAATCGAGTTAGAGTAGAGAATTGAGTTTGAGTATTGTAGAATTTGGTTAAGTATTGAGAGTAAGAGACTTTGAGTAAGAGTAACCCAAGAGAGTGGGTAAGACAATGAGGAAATTGAGTAAGGCATAGTGGAGTAGAAACCCTCAAGGCCTAAGATTAAGTAATACTAACTAACAAACTTATTGTGTTAGTGTGATTGTATTCCTTGGTTGAATGTGAGTAGTTGTGTTAATGTACGTATATAATGTATGTTGTCTAGCATGTTGATTGAATTAAAATGAATTGCATGTTCTCGACCAAGGTAGTCGGCGTACCCCCGTTAGCACGCGGGGTATGCGAATTTCATATGCAGCAATTTGCTGAGCCCCTAGGGGCACTATTTTTATTTTCCAGGTACATTGAAGCTGATCACCGTCTAAGAGTGTAAGACGGGGTTGCTGTATAAGCATGGGTAGTTGGTTAGGATTGTTATATTTATTGAAATATTGTATTGTGAGTCCGATTTGTAATCGGCAGACTTGAGAATTGTAGATACTCGGTATAGAACTGAATTATAGTTGTGTTTGTATAAGGATTGAATTGAGGTTGTAATTGCATTGTGATTTGATTAAGGAATGGAAATATTGTTTGGATTAGAATACTCGGTATATTCGTCATCAGACCGATATTATAATAGATTGTTGTATTTGATTTTGGATTGGCCTTGTTAGTCATGTGGGTGGCTAACGGCATTGTATCACCCCCGGTTGTATTGGAATTTCGCTGCTTGAGTATTGGTAATTGAGACAGATTAGGGGATAATGACTGGATTATCGGTAGGGGTGTTACAGGAATGTTGTTGTCGTATTAAGCGTAGAAGGGTATGAGTGATCCATCTTTCGTGCCGGTTTGCTCGTACTGTGGAATTTAGTTTGCTCAGTCTCATGATTTTGTGTGAAAGATTCACTTACTACGGTGACCTAGAGCTGAATTAGCTGAAGTCATCCAAGTCCAAACTACCTTGGCTAAAAATGGGACTCGTGACTGAGGGGGCATTGGCAAATTCCATTGTGGTGTTGTGAAAGTTATCAAATCGCGCAAGTAAGCAGGATGTGGTGTCGTCCCTTTGGGGGCCTCATACCTGTGAAAAGTCCCAGAGTTCTAGTGGAAGTGTGGCTTTGGCCCAGCGCTCCACCTAGGTGGAACCAAGGGAATTTCTCTAATAGTACTTGAATTTACTTGGTGACGTAATTTTGTCCCAGGACCGGTGGGAAGTCTCTTTGTATGGCTTCGACATTGCCTTTTTGTCTTGTGGTTAGGTGCTTAGCACTGAAACTACTTGGTTCCATTGGGGTGGTTGTTTCCCCTGGTGTATCCTGGTGGTTGCGAAAGAGAAACTTTTGGGGTGTCTCATCGGTGCAAAAGTATGCTTGGTGTGATCCAACGCCCGTCCATCCGAACGCATAAGTAGCGTGGGCGTTGGCGCAGGCGTCTGGGAAAGATCCCCAAGTTCACGAGTCAGGAATGCGCACCAATTTATGCGGGAAACGACCCATCTGGCATGCAGACATTGACCTGTCAAGGTCTTTGTCACCTGCGCAAATCTTGCACGGGAGCAGGCACAACCAGTTAAGACTCAGCTTGTCAGGGCTGATGTCGCTGGTGATGAGTAGGGTAGTAAGTGTCGACGCGAAATGAAGGACTAAGGACATTGACATCAAAGAGACATAGGGAACCCATTACTGCACAGCCTCAACGAAATGTTGTCACGCCACGAATGGAAGGACTCGGGATGTCGCAGCAACACGAATTGTTGTACACTCGGTGTCGTTGTGACGTGAATGAAAGGACTCTGGACGTCACAACAGCTTGAGCATTTGAACATTAAGTGGCAAAGTGTCGCTAAGAGAAGGACACAAGATGCCCCAACGCTGTGGTGCTTAGTAGACCGACGACCCATTTGTGTAGATCGTGGTTGAAGTCAAAGATATTTTGTAACACCCCAACTCGTAATTCGTAGTTAGCAATAATTAACACGCCAACTTAAACACAAACGTAGCGGAAATTAAACCAACCTGGTGTTACCGCCGTCAATCACCCACGTGACTGACTAGGCCTTTCAAATTCAAATGCAACGGTCTAATAAACTGGAAATAATACTAACATACAAATCCATAATGATAACATATCGAGTTTCTACAAGTTCCGAATCAAAATACAAGGGGAAAATTACATTTCCCACCCATGAGGTATTGGGGAATTACAATGCCCACCCATGAGCTTTAAAGAATTACCACCCATGAGATATAGGAAATTATAATGCCCACCCATGAGTTTTAGAAAATTACAATGTCCACCCATATACTTATCAAATTATGGTGAAATCGAATATGTATAGCAATTATTACATTAAAAACAATTTAGACAACAGTAAAAAATTGAAAGAAACCCGAAATTAATATTATATGACCCCTCAAGAGTCAAATAAATGAAAGATACCAAAGGAAAATTACATTGCCCACCCATAAGATATTGGGAAATTACAGTGTCCATCCATAAGTTTTAAAAAAATACAATACCCACCCATAAGATATTAAGAAATTACAATGTCCACCCATAAGCTTTAGAAAATTACAATGTCCATCCTTATACTTATCAAAATGAGGTGAAATTAAAGATCTACATAAATTTTACATTGATTAACCAATTCTACAATGTAAACCAATAAAAAAAAGAACCTCAACTTTACACCATGTAATGTTAAAAGTGATGAATTGAAGAATAAACATGCAAATTGCATAGATATTTACCACTTTATTATTGGTTTTGTTTCTTTATTTTTTTCATTTTTAGGTATCTTTCGTTTATTAGACTCTTGAGGGGTCATATAATATTAATTTAGGGTTTCTTTCAATTTTTACCGTTGTCTAAATTGTTTTTAGTGTAATAATTGCTCTACATATTCGATTTCATCATATTTTGATAAATACATGGGTAGGCATTGAAATTTTCTAAAACTCATAGGTGGGCATTATAATTTCTTAATATCTCGTGGGTGGACATTATAATTCTTTAAAGCTCACGAAATGCCACTGTATTTTTGCAAAAGTTCATAAAATGCCACTATGTCATTGACAAGAAACAAAAAATATAAAAATACCCCTACTAGCTAACAAAGTAGTTTTATAGTTCACAATATACGCCTAAGTGTTAAAAAATTCACAAAAAAAAACAAAGTATTATAAAAATATAGGTAACTATAAGAATATATTTAAAATATTATAAAAATATATTTAAATATCACGAAACATTGAAAAAAGTAAATATTTCTTAAAAAAATTCAAAATTATTTAGTACCATAAAAAAGAATAAAGAGTTTTAAACACATAATTTATATTAATTTTTCTACAACTTATAACAATGTAGTACCATAATTTATACCAATTAATTAACATTATTTAAACCAATTAATTACCATAATTTTTACTATACAATTTAAAATAATTTTTTCTACCAATTAATTATCATAATTTATACAAATTAATTATCATAATTTTTACCATACATTTCTAAACTATTTATTCAAAATAATTTATTTTAATTTTTTTACTAAAATTTAGAATTTTATTTATTTATATTCTATTTTGCAGATGAATTAATGAAATTATATAATTTATTTAAAAAATTGAATTGATAAAAAAAGATAATTTGAAAATATATAGTACAAATTATGGTAATTAATTGGTACTAGTTATGGTGCTTAATTGGTAGAAAATCTGGTATAAATTATGTTAAAATTTATGACTAGTACCAATTTTTCTACCAATTAAGCATCATAACTAGGACCAATTAATTACCATAATTTGTACAATATATTTTCAAATTATTTTTTTATCGATTAAAATTTATTATTCGATATTAATTAGTCATCTACAAAATAGAATATAAATTAAAAAATCCAAATTTTAATTAAATATTTAAAATAATTTATTTTGAATAAATAATTTAAATTGGTAGAAAAAATAATTTTAAAATATATGGTAAAAATTATGGTAATTAATTGGTACTCTCTCCGTTCAACAATATCTATCGTTTTAGAAACTTGCACACTTATTAAGGAAAATAGGAAAATGACGCATGTACCCCTATCTTTTACTTTTCCATCTAGATAATAATTACTGTTGTGTTGAAGAGTAGGGTTAAAAGTGGAAAAAAGTATCAAAAAGCTAGAATGACACATATTTTTGAACAAGAATCACTTCCTAAAATGATAGATATTAATTAACGGAGGGAGTATAAATTATGGTACTATATTGGTATAAATTTATAGAAAAATTAGTATAAATTATGTGTATAAAACTCTATACTAAATAATTTTGAAATTAAAATCTAAGAAGTATTTACTTTTTTTTAATGTTTTATGATATTTTAATATATTTTTTGTTTATTGTTATAAACTTTTATAATATTTTAAATATATTCGTATAGTTAGCTCTATTTTTATAATATTTTTGATTTTTTTGTGCATTCTTAGTGGCATTTTGTGAATTTTATAACTACTTTGTTGACTAGTAGGGGTATTTTTCTTTTTTATTTCTGGTCAATGACATAGTAACATTTCATGGACTTCCGCAAAAATATAGTAACATTTTGTGATTTTCTATTTTTTAGTGGCATTTCATGAATTAGCCAAAAATATAGTGGCATTTCATGAAATTTCCCTTTTCCCTTAATTATATTACCCCACCCACTCCAGCAGTCGGAGAGTAATGAAAACTAAAGAACCTCGTTCGGGATTTGTGGCTGAGTCGGCCCCATTAGAAAGTTTTAAACGACGAATCGATAAGCCTGCTTTATTGGGCCCTATCTTTATCTCGGATCCTTCATGATTTTGGGCCTGAAAGGGAGGGGACAATTAAAGAGGTTAAGTTAGTTATGAATGTTTGTGGATTAAACAAAAAACAATGGAGGGTCATGTTAGAGTTCTTAATCTTTTTGAGGAAAACGTTCATTGTACGATTTTTTTTTTTTTAAAGCAAACCAACTTTTCATATACAAACTGTCTACCAACCAACAGTACATACAAAAGTGAACTAAACTAAGTGAACACCCATCCCAAGCATAATAAGGACTATTAACATTTGACTCGACCTTAACAATGCACTATTGATCCGCTAAATTTGGATTATGAAGATATCAACATCTCATAATCACTACATCATTCATAGCTATGTGAAGAGAAATGTAAGACTTCAAGCTTCTCAGAATTCCTAACTAAACTCTTAAAGACAGTAACTCCTATTGCTTCAAGCCTTAACCTCATATACTGCTGTAAGAAACAAAATCGCTTCATTAATCCCTGGAGATTGGCATCGTGAATCCTATAGTTCTAGCAATCCTTCTTCGCAGCCATTCATCAGGGTAGTTGTTAATTACAGCAACATGCACATGTAAGCCCCTAATTACACTCCGATTCTTCATCTCATCCAGCATCTGTACTCCAGTAGAGGGATTTGAAGTCGACAGGTAACGCCGCGGAGCTTCAGGCCACAAAAAAAAGGATAACTATTATCACCACAAACGTAGACGACCACATCAGCAAAATCCATTGTTTGACTAATCGTCGGTAACGGCAACAAGAGGGCAGGTCCTTGATTGAATCCCTCTATCGTCTTAACAAGAGTCCGATCAGCCACATTGTAGGATATGTTTTGGCTCTTACATTATCTTTCCTCAATATATGTAATGTGTTTGTGCTTTTCGGTTTGATTGAAACTACACATTCTAGTTTAGCCATAAAAACTCAACACCTGATGGTCTTGTGCAAATTTCTTCTCAGTTTTAGTTCAGGTGGTTCAGCAAGCCTTTACCATAGACAACAACAAAGCAAAAGATATCTACGAAACTCAGCTGATAGAAATTGGTAAGAGTTGATGATCATAGTTGCCTGATGATCTTTAGACTAGGCATTGCATTATATCCCAACTCAAAATACGCCTATAATAGTAGTACTATAGTAGTAGAAGGGTCAATTGTCTTAATTTAAACTACAGAAACAACTACAGGATGATTTCATACTAGGAATCCTATTTTGTCCCACTATCAATCCCTCATATATACATACACCAGAAACCCAGAAACCCAAAAACTAAAAAACCCCACCAGACCAATCAAATTAATTCACCCGAGCTTGGAATTAACGGTGGGGACATGGATCCACCTGAGCTCAAGCTCAATCTCACCACGCTCAACATTCTTTAACCTAAGGAACATGTTTTGAACAACCTCATCATCAACCCATATGACGTGACTCTCCTCGGCAAAGCAGTTTTCCCTGCAGGGTCTGAGAGTTGTGATGATAGTGTTGTTTGGTAAACCCTTGAAGTTCATCTTCGCCGCCGCCTCGTAGAACGGCTTGATGTCGATCTCTGCATCACCCATCCTGTCGTCGAATGAGAATGTGTCCTTGTCATACACCAGCTGTAGAAAGAAAAACAAGTGGATTTAGTTGTTTGTTGAATTTGTGTGATATTGTAAGTAAGATTGATTGAAAAAGTGTTGTGTTGTGGCGGTGGTTAGCGAGAAAGAAGGGAAGGAACTTACGACTTTGATGGGTTGGTTTGGGTCTGTGATTCCTAGAGTTAGATCCTCATTCCATTCTGGATTCAAACACTTCTTAACCACCCTTGTCTTCAATTTCTGTATCAATCAAAACGCATAGAAAGTAAGTTCAGAATAAAAACATCCATCAATTTCTTCTTCAATTTTTAAGCAGCTTGTAGTACAGCGACATTCATCTTTACAGACGCGCAAATAAGCTTCAGAATTCAGCAGATTAAGGAAGAAGCTGAAATTAGCATAGATATCCTCGAGCTAATGCGATCCTAGCCAGAAGGGAAATCACACACTAGGCGACGGAGAAATCGAAGTTCAAGGACCCGGTCAACCACCGGCAGCCATTTTAGACCAAAACTCGTCCGCACCCCCAAGTGTAAGCATTTGAAGAGTCAAATTGAAATGAGGGGAAATAAAAGTTGAAGAAGTCTCGAAGTATTACCAGTTTGCCGTGGCGGACAACAACATAAGGATCACTGCTGTTAACATCACGGACGGCGAGATCAATCCCTCTCTTGATTCGGATCCTGAGTAAACCCAGAAGTTCATCCATACTCTTTTGAATCTCTGCCTTTCTTAACACAATCGAAAGCACACAAGAATAGTTGTAGTAGTAGCAGCAGTAATCTACGGCGTGGATTGTAGATCTTTACGGACCTAGATTTCAGGAAATGCTATGAATCCGAGAGAATCTATATCGGTCAAGAAAGAGAGTATGAACAAAAAAGAGAAGATGAACAACAAGGGAAGGAGAAGCGAAAGGAAACGACTTTAGAAAAAGAGAAAGGCGGGGTGGGGTGGGTTGGAAAGTAGATCTAATCAATGATGGAGGACAGTACTGAGTACCAGAGGTGTGGAAAGTATTAGTACTATTGATGGGAGATTGGAAGAAATTGATCGGTATTTGCGGAGATGATGAGGAGCGGGTATATGTAGGGCTAGAGGTGACGTACATGCGAAATTGAGAGAGGTATTTGCGGAGATGATGAGGAGCGGGTATATGTAGGGCTAGAGGTGAGGTGAGGTACATGCGAAACAGAGAGATCGGTGGTGTCGCAGTCAGTGGCAATAATAAAAGTCTCCGGGAGAGCAGAGGAGTGGGTGGGTCTTGCTGCTGTGCTGCCTATATTGATGTTCAGAACTCCGTCAATTAAATTACTTTAGCGAGTCCTTCCAAGCTTCTCCATAATTAAGCTGATTACTCATATTTATTTCAACTTGGAAGTTGGAAGACAGGGCGGAGTTTTTGTTTTCTTCTGGACTTTTTGTTTGGTTCTAGTAGTTTCCATGGGCGGGGGTGGTGTATGGTGACGGCGATTACGCGTTAACTTAAATATTATTGTAAAGCATCAAGTGGAAAGTAAATTGTTATTTTATTCTCTTTACTAATAAAAAAAGTTCCTTAAGCAAAGATCAAAATTGTCAAACGAATAGGTAATTAAAAAAAATTGAAATACATATATGTGTATAATACACCGAAGAAATCACTTAGGTTTTTTAAAAGGAACAATTCTTATTTTTTCAAATAAAAGTCTATACCTGTAAATTAAATTTTGTTTTATTTTTTAAAATTAAAATCTCATAGATAAGAAATTAATAACATTCGTTTCTCTACAAAATAATGTGCATATTGATTTATATTTAGTAAAAAATAAGACAATTTAGTTTTAAAAACCCTTCAAAATATTATCAAAACTCTTCAAAGTCTTTGAAATGTTCACTAAATTTATCAATCAATGAAGCTTATAAAGTAAAATTTTAAGAACCTTTAAAGAGATCCCTTTGATATGGGTATGTTCCCTAATTATGTGGCTAAGAGCAAAGACATGAGAGAAAGAGTTAAGAGCCCTTAGAGCATCTACATTGTTGTAGGGGTCTTAACATTTCTCTGTGTGCCATGTATCCAAAATGATATATATTTTAGTTGTTGAGAGATTGTTTTATCTTATATATATTATCCGCACAATATCAAAAACTCTTTAATTCCTTTTTTCTACATGCAACCAATATAAATATGAAGAGTTGTGGGAAAGTGGCATGCAATAGTGTAACAATCACAGAGAGGTAAGATACTACAATCCTTAACTAGGAATCCATAAAAGAGAAATCAGATGAAATCCACTCTATTATGGAAGTTTTTACTTTTCCGTATTGATACATTGGGTGGAATCTAATCTACCGTAGATGTCGTCATTGGTGTTCTCCATTAAGCATGCTCTAAGAACTTATCTTTTGGTCTCTCTTCACCATGTAAGCATTATCCTTTTTCTTTTTACTCTTATGTTAGTAAAAGGTGGTTAAGGAATCTTGTTGTAGTTGCTCTAGTTAAGGGTGCGCCTGCGATGTAATTTTCGAACTATTTATCAAATAGTTGTTGGATAAATGTTTTTCTTCTCTGTATTATTCTAACAGTTGGTGTGATAGTTAACAAAAATGTCTTTACCAAACAGACTTAATATGACTTAACAGTAGTCTTAATAGTTTTGTTCCTAAAGAAACTCATTAACTTTGTTGAGGAATTGTTTTCTGGTCAACTTCTCATATGACATTTATATTGGATAGATGTAGTCTTTGTTTTTTATTGGATATAGTAGTCTTTGTTTTTCCTTGAAGAGAAATGGGATGACATTAGTCTTGGGTGCTGGTCTGGAACATTATAAACTTTCAGTGTGTCATGTTTTGAATTTAAGGGGTTGACTCATCTTCCACATAGTTTTGTTTTGGATATGTGGTTTTAAATTCCCTAAAAATAGAAGTCGTTAATGAACCGTAGAATTTTGCTTAATTTCATTTCTGTTGTTTCGAGTTTTGCTTTTATTTCTCATTCACTAGAAGGTCTTTTTTCTTTCTTTCTCCAATGGTAGAATTGGTTGCAACGTAGAAGTGTCATCTAGTTAGGTGAATTATGTTGTGATAAATTATAACTTTTGAAAAGTGTACTTATCTAATATAACAATTTCTTACCAACCAAGTCGTAAATGTGCAGCATAGTAGGGAAAAGTATAGGATCGGACGGCTGACTCAAACCAACTCAAGGTGTTAGTCTGTGAGATGGTTTGACTCAATCATGCTCAGTATGCAGAAGCACTGATGATGTGGAAACACTTAATCGAACTAATCGTGCGGAAGCAGTTACTCGAACTCGAAATGTGAAAAGACGCAAACGAGCTAATTTAGAGTGTACTCAAAAGATGGAAAGACTTAATCAAACTCAGTAGAATACCTAATATGAGTTATTTTATTTCCTTGTAAAATAAAACAACTTACACTGCCCACTAAGTAGAAAGGATCTACTTAGTGGAACTCACTCACTCGTCCTACACATTATCTGATCAGCTCTTTGATGAGTGTAGTGAGCTTAGGAACCCCCTGGATTGAGTCTATCGATAATGTACGAACTATATTAACTAAACATGACCGAAAAACTCTTGTTTCTAGTGACTTTTCCCTAGCATAGGAAGTATTGGGGCAGAAAAGCACAAATGCAACTGAGAACTCTATCTCTTTATATAGCAAAGCCTTTGGAGCCGTTGAGGGAGTTTGTTTCCGAAATTTCTACTTTCTGAACGTTGTAGTTACTTGTAGTTGCTTAAAATCCGGTCCTAACTTCTTTGTGAACGTTGCTAAGCCTTGGTCCTTAATTTTTGGACAAGTACCAAGCAATTGGATGACTTGGCAACGTTCAATGATGATTCTCACATTTGATGTACCTGACTAACTCTGTCAGTTCCAAAATTTTAGGACCTCAATGTTCGTATTGCTATATTTTCATATTTAACACGTTGCTCACTTGACTGAGCGTACTGAAGCCAATATTTACGGCCAAAGGGAGTAAACATTGCTTCTTAACTTTCGCAACTGATTGACGGACTCTCTCAAACTATCAGAAAGTCAAGGCTTCGAATTTTACTCACATTTGCATGAGTTTCGGTCCAAGGCTGATGGTGGATAACCGTTCTGGTTTAGTGAACGTTGCTCCTTAAATTTCTCAACTGATGGATGAACCCACACAGATGGACTTACTCGATCTATTAGTAAAGACGAAGACTCGTTCGACTGAAGGACTCACTCGATCTTTCAGCAGGGACGGACACTTCTCTTATTGATTGACTTGCTCGATTGTAGGACTATCTCAGCAACACCTTATACTCCAACAAAAAGGAAAAGAGTTGTATATATAATTAGGACGCCTTGCCAATGGGGATGTCATCTCATCCTTCTTTCTAAGGCGTGAGCTTCTTTCTCCCTAAGGCAGTAGCTTCTTTCTTCTTCTTGATCATATTGTTCCTCACCATCTACCACCTTTTTTAGCAAACTCATGTAGCTTGTTTTGCAATCTTGTGGGATCATGAGTCCTTTCTCTGATGATTTCATCCTTCTCTTTTTTCTCTCCTTTTTTCTCTGTCCTTGGGCTTCCTACTTCTCTACGGGTTTAATACTTGTTACATGTCTTCATCTTCAACACCCTTCTTCTAAGAAGGTCATCGTTTTACTAGTTTTTATGGTTCTACCTTTATTACCAGTTTCCCAATTATCCTATTAGTCTTGATTGTTAAGGGTCCAACGGTCACTGAGATGATGTTCTTTGTTCTTGTATTAAGAGAGAAGCATAGTAGAGTAAAATGACCGGTTTTGCAGGTTTGATGCGTAATCGGTGGAATGTCGATGATGTATTCGTCCTCGTTTCTAGCTTTACCGTTTTCATCAATATCTTCCTTCCAAGGAAAGATGAGAATGGAGCACCATAACCTATTGTCTCGATTCCCCTCTACAAGCAACATACAGGATCGACATGTTTGGGCATCAATTCTTTCAATCGGTTTTGTTTACCAGAGCCTATTGTCCTGATTCCCCTTTGTTGCCGATTTTGGTATCCGCAATGACCAAGCTCTATGGCGGTGCAACATGTAACAGCAGTGGCATGCAATTTCATTTCACTCCACCGATAACAAACATCTCCACCGGCACCATGTAAGTTGCACAATACAACTCATGTTTTTGTAATTAAGAATGATTAGTACGTTTCTACAGGCTATGGTGCAGCCGCTTTTGCAGCTGCTCTGAGCAATACTCTACCTGTCTGGTCCATTCTACATCTCGATGGACACTTCACATTTGTCTTTTGGCTGAGGGGTTGGGACAGAAGATGAAAAAGTAGTTGTTCCTATCATGCAACAATATGGTGAATCTGCTAGTTGAAATGGGATTTTGTTTAATGTAATTAGTGGGTGGTGCCATTGCCATCTTTTAATGTAGTTGTTTATTATGCTTCTTTTTCAAGCTGGCTCTCTGGTGTTTATGGTTAATGTGTATGTTGTGTTAGGGTTGTTTCCTAATATTAAGGACTACGTAATTATCTTTTGCATCAATTAATGGCCTGGGATTTTAGTAGTAATTGGGTAGCTTGATGGTTTGTGTTCTTTTATCGAAGCTAGTTAGGCTTCTATGGAAAATCTGGTATGGAAATTGGTTGCTCCACATGTTGCTCATGCATCATTACTTCAAGAAAGGCTTGCGAATAATAATAGAGTTAGGTAGCTCGTTTTTTGTAATCAGACTGATTGATACCGTTCTATGTACTTCTCTACATAAGTAGTAATGGATTGTGTTGGTAGTTTTTTTAAACAATAGCAAGTCTTGGCTACACCTATATGTAGTCAAAGATAGTCACATTACATGTACATATAATAGAAGAGAACTGTATACTACGTATATCTATAAAATATGTACATTACTTATATAACAAATGTTGTACATAAAAATAACACTTTCAGTATAATTATTTATTGTATAAGTTTTTCTTACTCATTATACATGTTTTCATTATTGGTTGCAGTAAATGTAGCCACCATTACATATACATATGTAACCAAGAATTTGTGTTTAAGGTGGCGTTCGATCTCCACTGTTAAACGCAGCTAATGCTACGAAATTTTAAAGCTCACCCCGATTAACTTATTAATGTTTGACATGTGTATACAGTTTTGTTTTTATTCAATCAACAATTGACATGTGTCACCTTTTTTCCGAAAAAAATAACTTTATCTCTTACGGGTCGTTTGGTTAGGTACCAGGGAATAGCATTGTAATTCTTGGAATTGCAGCTATTCCCATGTTTGGTACAGAGAAAACTAATTCCAGAAATATGACTTATTCCAATTTTCATGTAACTCACTGGGAATAGTATTCCCTGCTGAAACGCTGGGAATTGCTATTCCAAGTGAGTGACCAGATTATCAAAATACTCGATAAAGTTAAAATATATGTAGATATTCAATTATAATCTTTATTTACTATCCATTATTAATATTTAAGGTACAATTATCTTATAATATATATATATACATACATATTAATTTAAAAAAAGCTATTTTTTTATATATTATAAATATAAAGAAATAAACCATTCTATCATGAGAAAATGTATTATATTTTATATATATATTAAAATAAAATATAATGTATTACATATTTAATATAAACAATCAAATACTATTAATACTTAAAACAAGGTTATTTTAATTTCAAATGGAATAAATAATACTATTGAAATTAAAAAAATAATTCTTACTAATAATAAATAATTGACTATAAACGAATACATATGCGTATAGCTATCACTTACAATTTTTATATTATATATTGTTCAAATTGTTGACAAAATAATTATTTTATTTTATTTTAGACATACATTTTTTGTTAAAACAATACATTCTTTTTTTATCAAATATTACTTAACGAAATTCAAAACCATAAATTCAAATTTAATAGAATATGTCAAGAAATAAGAAGTAAAGTATATTAGCATATAAAATTGTTCTTTAATTATTAAGCACGGTATAAAATCTACAATTACTTTGATATATAGTTAAAATCTAATAGCATGTAGAAATAAATACTTATTATTAATCATTAGGAAAAATACTACAAATATTTTGTACTATTATAATTTTAATATAATTAAAAATATTACTTTGTAATTTTATTAGTTTATTCTTTTCCTTGTAAAATGTTTTAATTAATTTTGAATACTTAGTAATAGTTTTAAAAGACTATTTTCCGCATCTAAATAAGTAGTATGATGTTCAAATTATATTAATCACATTCATATTACATGCTAGTATGTTCTTTTGTGTTCTATACCCAATAATTATAAGTTTATATTCATAGTATCAATTAAATATTATCTAGAAAATTTTAATAGTATAATTTTTAAAAATAATTTATTGATTTTTTTGGGGTTTTTAAATTATGAATAGTAAACTTTATTAATTATTCTGTTACATATATATATTTATATATTTTCAAGTTAATATACATAGCTAAAATTTATAGTTTATCATACAACAAATAATATTAATGTGTTTTTTCAATAATAATTTGTGAGTGTATACTTTATTCCAAGTCTATTCCTATCATTATTCTGTCAACCAAACAAAGGAAACATCAAATTTCAAGTATTCATATCATAACAACCAAATGAGGTCATATTATATTCTTAGAATTCGATTCCAGTAATCTTATTCTAGGAATTAAGATTCCAATAACCAAACAACCTGTTAAAGTCGCAGAGCGAACGGACCCTGTTTAAAAAATAGGACGCCTGGATTGTGTAGCATGGTTATTAACGTTACCCTTGAGTTTCGGTTGTACTTTTTATAATTGAGATTTAGATTTCGTGCTTCCTGCGTTGAGGGCTATTGTTTTTGTTGCCGTTAAATATTCAGGCATACGAGCATTGATGTGGGCTTCCAACCCCTAGATAATAATTTTAGTAGCTAGGGCGGTGGAGCTGCTGCTAGTGAAAAGACAATTCTATATTCCTGCCATTATCAGAGGAACTCGGACGACGACGGACCGACTATATACGTACTATCAGTAGGCTGAAGAGAAAGTGGAATTTATATTGTTTGTTTTTATTGATGTAATGATATTTGGGTTATACTCCACTTTACTATTTGGATGGGTCGTTTGACTTCAATATTTAACATGTAAGATAATATATTTTTATAAAAAAAAATTTTATAATGGAATCCTTATGTGAAAAACTATATGTTGTAAAAATTATTTTTTAAAATTATTTTATCTTATATATTTAATATTGAAGTGGAAAAGCGTGCCAAAAAACAAATGGGACACTTATAACAGGACGGAGGTAGTTAGAAGAAAACGTAGAGTATAGGGATCAAGCGGGTTATCTGCATCGCCGCCATCAAGTGCGCGCGCGCCGTTGATCTAATTAACTCATATTTCCTCATTTTTTTTAAAAAAAAAAAGTTAACTCACATTGATTTAAACAAGAATCTAATCTAATCTCATCTTGACCAACCTCACATGGGCACGGCATTGACTTGACCAAGTAATAGGATTAGAAAACGACGGTAATAACCTGCAGCAAATGAGAGGTGTGACCGGCTGTTCTGGTTACTCCAATGTAATATCAATTGGTTTGATATGTTAATCACTACTGTATTACGGTAATTGATAATAATTAGTGTATTTCTTCAAATAATACATATTGTGCTCCTGTTGATTCCCTAACCAACATTGGTCGACTCTCCTTTCACTTACATTTTCATTCCCTTTCTTAATAAACGCACATTTATATGATTAAAATAACAGAACTAAAAATTAATTCAGTGCTAGTTATATTATACGTCTCGCACTCCATTTTTTCAGTTTATTATATATAACGTTTATTCTTACAGAAAAAAAAAAGGGGGGTTTTTACATCTTTGCAGCGTATAACAGTGATATAACACTAGAGTATTATTATCTAAAAAAGGAAAGACCGAACTACCACCATATCGCTACGCGATCGAACTAGCTAAAGTTTTTGTATATATTAATTAGAGACTGCATGCGATAGTCATCAAAGTCTTAACTGGGACTTACACGAGTATATTAGTTTCAAATAGTAACATCTAATCCACTTAATTGATGAGCTTTCCTCCATTGTGACCATAATTAAGTTACAAATTTGATTACTCAATCCCACCTTAACCTTATCTATAGGGTGAAAAATCTAACTGCATAATAGTAAAAGAGTCTTTAGCTGGTTGCGGAATTATTCTTGTCTTTGCATCTTCCAATCAACGAAGTCAATATACAAGAATCGGTATTCCACATAATTGACCAGTTGCCATGAATGGTATTTGCATTAATACAACATGTTGACCCAACTTTATACGCTGTATGTATGATTTTTATTACTTTACTTACTTTTTGTCCAAGGTCATTGATCGGCGTAAGAGCATCATCATATACTACTGTTTTATAAGACATAAATCTGCTGCTCACCTTTGTAACATATGCTAAATTAACAAATCACTTCTTCAATATCAAATCCGTCGGATCGTAATAGATTGGATGGACGTAATCATGAGATTATGTTCTTTCTATATAGTAATATTTTATTTCCCACTTTCAAAGATTTTTGTGACTTGGCAGCATTATATTGAATCTAGAGCGTCATTTATAGACTTTTTCCTCATCTCTTTTAGTACTCTTGATTTACAAGGGTGGCATTGGCTACTGTTTCCATATTTTCAAAGACGAGACTTCAAATTATTCTAAACAAGGTTAACTTGAGCCACACAAACCAGAAGTTCATTATCTAATTAGGATTAAACAGATTGTTATACAATTGAAGGTTAACCATTGTGGTTCAACCAAATTATTCACCTCCATTCTGGAAATCACATGTCAGTTACTTCATCCTGTTTATGCAAAATGTGCTCACTCGGCTAGCTCAAAGTTATAGTGGCCTATGGGCATTTATAGTAAAACAGACGGACAAAGAGGTTATCGGCAAGGAAATCCTCTCAGAAAATCAGGAAATCGTCCTGGGCGATGGCTCTGGTGCACGTTTCTGGTCAAACGTGTGGATTGGGGATCAAACATTGAAATCAAAATTCCCTGCCATCTACACAACGCTACTGTCGCCGAATATGGAATGGTGAACAATGGCAGTGGAACCTCATCTGGTGTAGGCCTTTATTTGAGTTCAAGAAGCCTGAATTTGTGGAAATTTCTAGTATGATAGCCCCTGTATCACCCACGTATGGTGTTGAAGATAGAGTAAACTGGAAAGGGAATCCAACTGGTGTTTTTTCAGTTAAAGATATTATAAGAGAAATGTCCAGAAGAACTGATGTGTTGCCGGATATATCAAAATTCAAGCAGTTCTGGTCTGGATACGCTAAACCAGGAGTCGAAATTGGAGTATGGTTCATGGTTTACGGAAGATTGAACATTAGAGATATTTTATTTGAGAAGGACTTAATTCCCATTGGTGAAAGTCTATGCCCCCAGTGTAACAGATCCATGAAAACCATTGAATATGCCATTTTCACGTGCCAAAGTCCAGCAAAAGTATAGAATGATCTTTTGAAATGGTGGGATATAACAGTAAACTTGGATGTGGACTGTGAGGAAGCATATAGAGCGTGGCCCAGGGATGTCAAGCGTATGAAAACCAAGAGATTATGGAATTCTGTTCTCTTCTACGGAGCTTGGCATCAATGGTTGAGTCTCAACAAAAAGATCTTCAGTGACGAATCTAGTGATCCTGCTGAACTGGTTAGTTCGATTTCCATACAGATTGGTGTGTGGCACCAGACTAAGTCGTGATGGCCCTGCTGCTTCCCAATGTCCCTCGAGTTGTTCATGAATTCCCAACAGATTGGTGTGTGGCACTATCTGTCGTTTTAATGAGGCTTGTAGATATTGTCCCTAGCATGTAAACTCTCTTATTCCCATTATTAATAAAAGCTACCAATTATCAAAAAAAAAAAAATTAGAGAATGCAATTGCACTTGAATAGAGCCAGATGGGTACGTAATACTTTTTTCTTCGGTTTGTCCCAACTGTCATGATTTATCCATGCTTGTGTATCATATCAGCAAGAGAAATAAAATACACTCCGTGAGGAAGCTGATTCACTTTCTCCTCAATCTAAGATTTAGAGACTTCCGGAATATACACCTTCAAATATTTCAACACTATGTAAGAATATGCAAGTACGCAAATTGTATTGAACCTCCATTATACTACAGTTTACATAAACATACGAACAACAAAAAGGGATAGACATAAGATGCAGCAGCCATCTTCCTAACCCATCCTTACATTAGATAAATACCTTGATCCGTAACACATAACTAGTCAGCATCAGCTGAGAAATCTGGCTCCGGGGGTTTCGGCAGCTTCATCAAACCTTGAGGAGGTGAGGGAGGAAAACTGGTACCTTTTGAAAGCCGCTTCTTATGGACACGGCGCAGAGTCTTCCCTGCAAACCTTGATGCCAACAGTGTAGCTCCAAGGCTGTACGAACTCCCACCGCTACCTCCTGCTGCATCACTTGAGTCCTCCTCTTCTTCTTCTTCCTCTTCTTCCTTCCTCCTCTGCTCTATCATTTTCCTCTTCAGGTGCCTTCTCCATGCAGCCTGTATGAACCGGGCAGCCCAGGTCCTCCACTGTTGAGAATAGAATCTGAAAGTGTGCTGAACTTGACGACTGTGGAGCCTCCTAAACTGCCCAGCCACAAACTTTAACTCTTCAGCCTCGAGGGCAAAGGCTTCAACCTCAGTAACAGCTTTCACTGTCCGAGTTGAGGAAGGCAGGTTTGACCCAGACTTGGGATCAAGGGCCCATGTGAGAAGCTCCTCGCCACAAAAGTCTCCCTCAAGGAGCATGCTCCGGTTCAGGAACCCACTACGGCCACCATCAGTGGTCTCACTTACAAGGTGTCCTCGGATAATGAAGAGCATCTGGTCAACTGGATCCCCTTCACGGACAATATAGGTATTCTCCGTGTATAGGCTAGGCCTTAGCCTCTCACATATAGCATCCAACAACCTTTCGTCCATGTTCTCGAAGAGAGGAACCTGGTGTGAAAGAAAAATAAAATTTCCAGTAACAATCAGCATGGCAATTTGCAGATGGAATTATTGACAGATTACATGACAAGGGTCATACCCGTCTCACTAAAGCCAGACAAAGATGTCTCTTAATGTCCCTCCTGAGATCCTTTGGCAGGGTACTCACTAAGTTCTCTTCATCAACCCCATGCGTTTCCAGCCACTTGTATTGCTCATAGCGCCTAACACGTTCCCTGAGGTCAGGGGGAAGCAAGCGATGATGCATCCACTGCTCAGAATCTCGTCTCTTAACCCTCATCTCCTCTAAACGGATAGTGAGAGACTGCAGGTAAGTCTGCACAAACAAATATAATACTTGGCCTTTATATAATCATTCTCTAACACCATATTTTTTTTTGTCTTCTGCAGCCATCTAGTGCATCAATTAAGGTCAGTTATGTGGATGATTCTTGGCCACTCTAGATATTTACATCTAACTACAAGAGGGACAAACATACTTTACGTGCTAAGAATGAGATTTGAACATTAACTGAGATGGGTTTAAGTACTCATGGTAACCTAAGTCTCAAGCAAACTGAAAACATGCACAAAGGATGAAGTCTATATTAGATTATCAAAAAATATCAATCCCAAACTAGTCATCTACTGCGCCAGTATAGACAATACCTGCATGTTTCCTATCAGAAGTGCAAAGAGAATGAGCCCAAGTATGGCCAATGCTATGGAAAATATTACTTCTCCAGGGTATGTGCTGGTTTGAAGGCCCTGACCAAGTGTGCTGAAAAGAGTGAACCACACCAAAGTGGTTAATGACAGTCTAATAAGTAGAGATATGCAATAAAGATCAAGTTATCCGCAACAAAAGGGAAAGCATCCAAAAGGAAACATTACTACATAAAAGTCACAAACAGCTTAAAAGTTCAACCAATGCCCTAACTTTTGTAACATGTCACATATTTGTAATTTCAGACAGCCAGATGGAACGTTAAATAAGGTAAGATTGTTGATTGCTATACGTTGACTTCTTGGTTCTTCGCAAATGTTGATTGCTATAAATTGATGGTCATAGTGTTTAGGTTGGGTTCAACGGGTCTAAGCATCACAACAGAACCTTCTTTACTTAAGAAATTGGATTCTTACTACATACAGTAACATAATATTTAGTTCCTAAGCTTCACATGGATATATTCTCACCAAATAAGTGATGCGATATATTTAAATGGAATGCGATGGGGACATTCTCAAGGACGTAACCAATCATTAGCAAACTGTCCAAGCAGAAGTGCTCAACAAACAAAAAGGAAAGTAGACCGTACAATTTTAGTTGTACAAAATACTGAAGATAGTCGAATAATTAACAGCAGGAACTAATTCTCTTGATCCTAGTCCGTTTTGACTCAACCAGGTGAGTCCCAGCACATATAAAAGCAGGGCATTTTTTACCAAAGTGACCAGCAATGACCCATGCAAAAGATATGACAATTGATATGGTCTATCATGGTGATGAGGGAAGTCCAGATGAAAAAAACAGAGAGAATAAATGTTGAATATAGCCAGGAGCAGCAAAGAAGAACCTAGAGAATGTTACAGGTAACTAACAAACATATTTATAGGTTACCTTAAGTTTTGCAGACCCCACCAGAGACAGTAACAATATTTGGAAACAAAGTTTGTCGATTCTATAATCTTAGATGTCAAAGCCTGCGTGAATATTCCAAAGTCAAAAGGTGGGTTATCCCCTTCAGCAGAACAATTTGCTGTAAGAACAGACTGACTGATTTTGCTCCATTCAGTGAAACCCGTCATCCTGTGAGGGTTGCTAGTGCAATATAAGAAATCTGTACTGGTGCAATTTGAATTACGCTCGCATGCTCTTCGCCAACAAGTATCATTACGCTCCACTGCCAGCAAGTACCAAAACGATCCAACTATCTGTAAAAATGTTTCATAATGATGCACACAAAATAGGATTCAGGAGGAAGTGTTTGAGCACCATGAACATTGACTATAATAAGCAGGCAAGTAGTTTGAAAGGGAAAGAGAAAAGCCAGACAATATAAAAATCGAAACATACAATAACTGTCATGTTGCAGCATTAGGTGCCAGTTTTAGTGACACTAAGGCAAGTATAACTGTAAGAGACTGCATAATAAGTTTGTGATCATATTGGTAACATCAAAGTAGGAGTTTGTAAAGTGATATTAAGGCTGATAGATAACGAGAAAATCAGTACATAAGAAAATCAAAGATGTACAGCCTCTGACAAGTGAGTGGCAGGGAGACCTCAGTGCTAAAATGCACAGCGAGGCATGGAGTCTCATGAGTTGTCAAGTACATAATACAAAAGAACTAGCGTCCTCAACAAATAACAGTTGTCTTCTGTATAAAAAAAGGGGCTTACATGACTAGCCAGTATGTATAGTAAAAGGTACGATACAGCACCAGCCCAAGCAGTCTCAGCAAAGACACCAGAAGTCCTTTTCAATTCCGAAGATATGGGGTAGATGCGAAAGAATCGTGGGATGTACTGAAGCAAAATAATAAAAAGCAACGCCTGTTTTGTAGCCAAGACATCTGAACTTTTAGATCGCTGCAGGTACCTCCAGACGACAATCTACATCAGCACAACTTCATTACTTAGCAACCAGCATCACAACCACTTGTATTGTAACATTGAGCTACTAAAGTTTAGCTTGTATAATCTCTATACCTGTGGAAGAGGCAGCACTGCAAGAAAGTCGATAATAAAATAGAATCGAAGATAGCGCTTGGCAATCTGTGCTGGATCAATCACAAGTTCACCTCGACCAAAAACTCGAGAAGATGGAGCAATATAGGCTGTTCGAAACTGGAGAGCCATATGGATGAGATAAAACGAATCTATCACTGTCCTCAATGTAGTTACTGCAGTTGCTAACTTTCGATCCATAGTAAGACAGTTACCACCGTCATCAACCACAGGTAAGTAAAAGAACAAGGGGTCAATAGATACTGCTATGATACATGATATGACAAAGAGTTTATTCCATAATTGCAGGAACTTGTCTTGAGGATCAAGAATCTTCTTCTCTGAAACCTTCAGATCTTCAGGAAAAACAGCTCGGGTGACCCCAAACCCAAGTGATTTACCAAATGACCACAGTCCTTCTGAACCCTTTTTCACTCCCATCCTAAATGAATTAGATGGAGTATTTCTGGAACTGTTAGGACCATTTATACCATCAATATTAAACCATTTCTTCACTCCTGTTGAATCTCTTGCTGAATCCAAGTCATCCAACCTGTGCATAAATCAGAAAAAAAAAAATGAAGGTACATTTTCAATAGTATCAGGCTCACTCGTAGATACAATAAAAAAATTTCAACTCCATTGTTAGGAGTTAGTTCTCTGAGATGAGCTGATTTAATAACTTGTACAAAAAAGACTTCCTGTTTCCCTAAATGCCAGTACTTCAGGAGTGAGACATGATCGGGAAAGTTGGGGTTTCAAATCCATTAATCTAATCAGCTATTTCATTTTTACCTACTAGGTAGAAGAGTGCCAGGGGGAGGGGGAGGGAGAAGGATAGGAGGGGATACCAAAGTGAACGTCAGTTTTTTTTTATGTTACCTTACAAATTTATCTCTCTGGCCACCTATACAATCAGTCGAGTATCTACAATCAAACAACGCCATCAGCAGGATGCCTGCAGAGTACCCACCTGACAAAGAGAAGAACAAAGATCATGTCAACAACCAGCATACGGGTAAATGATCATGAATATAACAACCATAAATATGCAACCCCGGATCCTTCCACGAGCAAAGGTTCTTCAGCTCTTCATGTGTGTAAGAGAAGGTCATTCTCCTATCTACAGATCATTTGCGGTAATAGTAGCGTGCTGGAAATCAGCGGATATAAAAACGGTTTTACTAATCTCTCTGTTGTTAGAAATTCTTTCGGATAGTATCAATAGTACTAATTTACAAAGACCTTAATATCCCGTCGGAAATCTTTCACAGCAGCGAGATAGCATCCTAATCCATACATCTCCCCAAATTGAAGGGAGCCTAAATTGAAATGAGGGGCCAACATCAACAAAACAAGGCCTTCAAACTAAAGCTCTTCGTGCACACTGATCGATTTTGCATACGATTCGATGTGACTGAGCCAGTTAGACTTACTAAACTCAAACCCACTAAATCAAATTACAATGCTCAGTAACAAGTCGAAACCCTCTAGCAAATATTCAAATCGAGGAAAAGAACATCAAACGAAGCAAAAGAATGAGAACTTACAGGATGGCCTTCAAGTTGCATGTAGATCCAGCATCTACGCTAAGACCCAAAAAAAAAGAGAGTCGGTTGCCAGATGACGACACTTAAGGATGAGAAGAACCCGCAAAATGACTGAAATTAAGCCAAAATAGTTTGCAATAGACAGAGATAACTTACCTCTCAGTGAACAAAGAGCGGAGCACGCGACGGAAGAAGTAGATGTTGCCGAGCAGATTGAAGAAGTAAATTCTCTCTCGTCTACTGACAGGGCAGAGTCGAGTTTTTCATTGGAACAGACGGGCAAAGTAAGGTGAATGGGGAAGAGTAGAAGTGGACTTCAAAAGTAGACAGGCAAGACAAGCCACCTTCTTGGTAATTTCAATGCAATTTACACAACTGCCCGAGCAAGCCAAGGCGTTGTTTTGTCGTAGTAAGGGTATGTTGGTAAATGAATGGCAACTCCATCGACTGGAGAGGGAAAGACGTCTCCACAAATGGCTGCGGACGATGTGAATTCTTCACTCTTCAAAAAGTTTACAGAACCCAAAGCGAAAATCTAGCTTATCTTCGCAATTATTTTTGTTCTTTTTTTATATAATTAATTTTTGGGAAAATTCACGATATACCCCCGTTTTCTTTCGTAATTCATAATATACCTTTGTGATTTTCTTAATTCAACTTTAAACATGCTTAAATGTTGTCCAAAATTGATGAAACTTTACATGGACGATGCTAAAGTGTTATATTTTGGTCCAATATCAAATTTGAGGCTTTTTAAGCTCACATGTGACCTGTGGGACCCAATGAATATGTGAATGTTCATTGGGTCCCATAGGTCACATGTGAGCTTAAAAAACTTCAAATTTGATATTGGACCAAAATATAACACTTTAGCATCGTCCATGTAAAGTTTCATCAATTTTGGACAACATTTAAACATGTTTAAAGTTAAATTACTAAAATTACAGGGGTATATTGTGAATTACGTAAGAAAACAGGGATATCTCGTGAATTTTCCCTTAATTTTTTTGTTATCTGGAAACATTGCTAATCTCATTATGGATTCATAATGGAGAAAGATTGACAATCTTGCAAGGATTCTCGATATCCATCAAAAAAAGATTGAAGTCACCCATTTCCTTTCCACTTCTGACTTCTGAGGGATATGAGCAGCAGAGTGGATAAGCAATTTCCCTCTTCCGCCCAAAACATCAGCACACAACAAAAGTTCACATCATTAAGATTGTTGTTTCCTAATATATATCCTTTGTTCAAAAAAAAAAAAGTTCACATCATGTAAGTGTAAGGTAGCTTCAGCACGGAAATGTACACCTATTTCATGTTTTAAAAAGTTGATAACAATTTTGTACTACCTCCATTCCATTTTTACCTTTTTGTTTTTTTATACATTTTTCCACTTTAAAACTACCGTCTCACTTTGATCTCTTGTTTGTTTTTCGTCACGTTTTTCCACTTCAATATTAAGTATATAAGATAAATTAATTTTAGAAATTAAGTTTTGCATTAAGTAGTTTATCATATGAGGAATCAATTACAAAACTTAAATTTATGAAATTATATTCTTATATGTAAAATAATGAAGTCAAACGACATGCCGAAATAGTAAACAAGACGGTTAAGAAGGGACGGAGGGAGTATTAAACATATAAGATAAAATAATTTTATAAAATAAATTTCTACAATATATAGTTTTTTACATAAGGATTCCATTGTAAAACTTAGATTTATAAAATTATGTTATCTTACATGTTAAATATTGAAGTCAAACGATATACCCCAATAATAAAGGAGAATGTCAAATAGGGACGAAGGGAGTAATAAGCTACAAGGATGTTTGTCAGAAAAAAAAGTAAGTTAATTAATGGATAAGAAATAGTCGGGAGCGTTCGGTGGCGATGAATCGTGGGCTCTTGTAATTATGTCCACATGAATCTAAGGTGTCGTTCGTTTGCAGCGGCTAAAATTTGGCGAGGATTAATGTGGCATTAACCTTGGATGAAAAAGTTCACATTAACCCAGCTCAGAGATCAGGGTCGTTCGTTAGTCAGCTTAAACTTTTGTGTGGCTAAAAGCAACAAAATACCACAATACCCTTAAACAGATAGATCCAAAATGTCAACTATTGTTGTTTTCTTTCGTCATCCCTAACCTTAGAAGCAGAAATCCCATCAAAATTGTAATAAGAAATCCCAGCTAGAGCATCCATGGCTATCTCACTCCCAACACTCCCTCTTTTCTACTTCACACGGGCGGAGAAAGGGATTTTTCTGCAACATTTTGTTCGGCTTGGGTATGTCTGGGCACATTGTAATTGCTGGTGTAGCTGCTTTGGTTTTCGGCAAAGAAACTGCCTGAGATTGGCAAGAGTATTGGCATGACGGTGAAGAGTTTTCAACAATGGGTGTACGAAGCAAATTGACGAGACAGTGGTGGGTATCTTGTTCAATTACTGGCGTTTAAGAAGACGGAAAGGGATGAGCATGTTGATTGTACGATAAGTTAAAAAGCAAGGCAATGGTGTAATTGACCAAAGCCAGAAATTTAACAAAATCCCGCGTTTGATCCTGAACGCAGGGTAGCCTAGCTTTATCTTTATATGTCATGGTATGACGATTTGTCAGCTTTCATCACCAAAAAATCGCGCCTCTGTCCCATCTCACGCCGGCGATTTGTTGCAACAGCACATCAATGTCGTGACCGAACGGGGTCTAACAATTTAGAGAATGCAGTGGGCAGCAAAATGTTTACATTAATGTCGGTTTTTGCCATTTTCCTGACTTTGCCATAACTGAAGTATTTGCTGCGCTCACCCTAAGAAGCTAGCGGCCCCAATTAGTTGGTACTATACAGTATAGAAATACCTCTCTTTTGTTATTACCACCTTTGACTGTGTAAGATATAGTATTTGTACTGGGTGACACGGAAGGTAAGGGTATAACAGCCATTGGCAGGTAATCGCGAAATCTTAAATGTGCCAAACGAACGGGTTTGACTGAGTCTGTTACTTTAGTACGCATTAATGCAACTTGTAGACCCGGAACCTTACAGACTGTAGATCGTACGGGACGCTCACTCCTAATATGGGTGCGGCTGTTATGTGGCAGTCTAGTCAGCTTGCTGACTGGACTGCTTATGTGGCATAATAAATAATGTTAATATTTGTACTAAGTTTAAATAGTCATAACTTTTAAAATATAAGTCCAAAATTAAAAATTTTTGCACCATTGTTCATCTAATTCAAGCTCTTTAAAACAAGACCAGTCATGGATATGTTTCGACAAGTTTAAAATTTATGTTAGTTATATGTACATATCAACATATATCAACTTCACTTATGATTCACCACATACAGTTTAGAATACACCATATAACATTAATAATACACCACAAAACAATAATGATTCATTATTTGTTCCGAATTTTGTTATCTAATTCACCACTTATTAGTTAATGAATCATAATACCAATTTCAGTGAATCATAATATCAAATTTAATGAATCATAACATCATTTTGGTGAATCATCAGTCACATATAACAAGAAACTTTTAAACAATAATACTACACAAAACAATATTTGGTACGTAAGAAAAATACATCATTCACTATATAAGGTTTAAAATTTATTACAATACAATAATAATACACTAAAAACATAATAATTTTTTTATCGGTTCCGGAGTTTGTTATCTAATTCACCACTTATTAGTTAATGAATCATAATACCAATTTCAATGAATCATAATATCAAATTTAATGAATCATAACATCATTTTAGTGAATCATCAGTCACATATAAAAAGAAAATTTTTAAACAATAATACAACACAAAACAATATTTGGTACGTAAGAAAAATACATGATTCACCGTATAAGATTTAAATACACCATACCAATAATAATACATTACAAACAATAATGATTTTTATCGGGTTCAAATTTGTAATCTAATTCACCACTTATTAATTAATGAATCATAGTATCAATTTTAATGAATCATAATACCAATTTTAATGAATCAGAATATCAAAACTAATGAATCATATATGATTTAGTGTATCATCATACACATGTAAAAATAGGTTTTTTTTTAAAGTTGTCAAAACATATCCATGACTGATCTTATTTTGAAGAGCTTGAATTTAGATGAACGATGATATAATTTTTTTTCATTTTGAACTTATATATTGAAAGTTACAACAATTTAAACTTAATATAGTACAAAAGTAACCCAGTCAGCAAAATAATCTGGGACTGCCATGTTAGCAGCTCGCACAAAAAGTTTGTGCGGACGGTTCGTCCGCTCGAATTTGCGGGAACCTTAATGCTCTTCTTTTTTGAATGCGGCCATCGAACGGGGCCGAACATAAGATTTCACTTAATTTACCTAAATAAATAAATAATACGTAAATTACCAACATAAAATTGATTATATTGTGTTCGTCGTAGGTCCCAACTGAAAATTAAAGAGGGGATTGTGAACTAATATCAATACAACACCAACAAGTGGTGGATAAAGCTCTTGAATATTGTGCCCATTTTAACACTAAAAAACAGAGCCTAAGTAATCCACTATGTACATTAGGTTTTCTATTTTCTATCAGTTGGGTCCAATCCAAGACCATTGGGTCAAGACATTGATATTAGGCCCCACCCATTACACGTAAGTTGAGTACAAAGTCAAGATCAAAGCCTAAGAGCTTGGAATTAAGGAGATTCAACATTTGACATTTCAGTAGTGTTAGATTTTATGTAACCTTGTTTTCTTTTTGTATGCTAACTCTAAATCATTTTCTTCCTTGACTCTTATACACAAATAACAATTGTTTTCTTCCACACAAATTCAATTCAATGTGATGCCTTTTTTAATTGACTTTGTATCTCTACATCTATTCCATAATGGTATAATAGCATTTGTGTTGGTCATTCAGATTTCTTACAACAGAGACTTGTTCGATTATTCAGCATCCTAATGAGGAAGTCCTGTCTTTTGGACGATGGCTCAGCACTGAGGTCTTCCAGGCACACACTCATTTTGTGGAGTGCTATAATAGGCCGAAGAATGGTGTCTATTTGACGGGGGTTATTTCCGATTATCTGGGGCCAAATTTAGTGCATGGGAGCGCAGGCGAGTAGATGACTATTCGGTTGATCTAGGTGTCCAATTTCCTAATCTCTCCTTGTCTGACGTTCCAAGTACGTCAGCAGCTCCAAGGAAGCGTGAATTTAGCACGATGTTGATCGAGGCCACCAGGACATAATTCTACAACCTCTACGTTTCTGATATGCAGCACAAGGGAAAGCGAGCACATGTGGGGATCAGGGAGCTGACTCTGGTGGGACTGGGTGTGAAACTATAGCAACGCTTCCGCTTGTTTTTCGGTGGCCACTACTTGCGGCCGTCGATCCTTGTGGATTCTTTTACTGTTTATTCCCTGGTTTTCTTTCTGATTCATGTTCCTTTCTAATGAAGGAGCTGGTGTTATCTCGTAAACCCTCTAAGAAACCCCGTAGCTCGAAAAATTATTATATGATTGTTGATAGTCGACACTTGGTTCAATAGAGTATGTTGCCTTCGCCCCAGAAGCCACCAAATTCTTTCAAGAACGCGGTGAAGAATTGTTGTGACCAGAGTATGGAATGGGAAGAAAATAGCGATTGGCTGGATTTGATTTCAGACGATGAGGATGACGATATGGAGGATGATGATCCCAAATGCCTCTATATCCACATTTCAAAAGAGCAAAATTGCGGTTTAGACGCCCTTGGCGCAATGCTATCATTGTTAAGCTCCTCGGCAAGAATCTACTGATGAATATCATGTTTGATAGGCTGAAGAAAAGGTGGAGTTTACATGGCGAATTTTCAATGGATGATTTGACGAATGAGTGTTACAGAATTACCTTTACAAATCAAGAAGATTTACAGTTTGTTTTCACTGAGGGACCATGGAGAAATCATGGACCACTACCTCATAGTCCATCGCTGGAAACCCAACTTTTACCCAAATTTGGAAGCCTTGGCTAATCTTGAAGTTTTAGTTAGATTTCTAGACCTATCGAGTGAGTACTACAATGAAGATTTCTAAGTATACTCGGCTTAAAAGTTGGTAAAGTTAAAAAAGTTGATTTGTCGATGGTGAGCTTCAGAAAGACTAGATTGATAAGGGTTGCGATCGAGGTGGACCTTACAAAGCCTCTCCTCGCTAAATACCGATTTCAGAGACGCGCAATGAAGATCGAGTACGAAGGGTTACACTTAGTATGTTTCTCTTGCGGGTGTAGGGGCACAAAGATGCGAACTGTCCCCACCGTGAGTCCGACGATCAAATGTGGGGAATCACTTAAAGGGTCTTGAAATTTTTTTTTGAGCGAGCTTGAGTTGTGGCTTTAGAGAGAGGAGTTACTTTGGATTCAAAAATCTAGGGATGAGAGGATTAGACTTTTATAAACCTTTTCAGTTGTAATGATGTTCTTTCGAAGGAGTTAGGTGGGACATGATTTTTCCAATGTTTTGGCTCTTGGCCTTAAATCTCTTTCTATGAATGTTTCTACGGTGGAAGTTACAAAAGCTTTAAAAACTATGAAGGCCTTTAAAGCCCCTGGTATAGATGGTTATCCTGCCGGTTTCTTTCAACATTTTTGGCAACAGATTGGCCCTTCTATGTGGAAATTTATCAGTGAATCGTTTGTTGATGGCAGGTTTAGTAGCAAACTGAATCACACTATCATTGCTCTTATTCCTAAAGTGGAACATCCTATCTCTTTAACACAATTTAGACCCATTTCCCTATGTCAAGTGCAATATACGATTTTGGCTAAGGTTATTGCTAACAGACTGAAACCTCTTATGCCTAAGTGGATTTCAACCAACCAGTCTAGTTTTGTTCCCAGGAGGTATATATTTGAATGTATTATTCTTGTTCAGGAAGCGCTCCATTTACTTCATAATACTAAGGCTAAAAGTGGTTTTATGGCTTGGAAAATTGATATTGCTAAAGCCTATGATCGGCTGTTATGGAAGTTCATTAATGAGACTCTTAATTTCCTAGACTTGCCTCATAACTTAATTCGGCTGATTATGTATTGCATCTCTTCAGTTTCTTTCCAGGTAAGTTGGAATGGGGGTGTTACAAACATTTTCAAACCTGGAAGGGGGTGAGGCAATGAGAACCCCTCTCTCCCTTTATTTTTGTTCTCTGTTTAGAAAGACTGTCTCATTTGATTAATAGATCTGTTGCTAGAAAGGATTGGAGGCCCCTTACTATGGGTCATTGTGGGACTTCTGTTGTAAAATCGAGTGAAAATTGAGAGAAAATTGAGAAGAAAGATGGAGAGATCGAAGAGCGATATTGAGGAAACTGTGTTTTAGGGTTTCGTATTATCTGAGTAAAAGAATATATTTACAACCCTGAAACAACTGTCTACTTATAGACATAAACACAAAAACCCCGATATAGGCTCAATTTCCCCCTGCACCCCCATCGTTCAGCAATATGAAGGGGCTACGCCCCCCCCAACCCCCTGAATGATGGGCCCTGTAATTGCAAGCCTAACCCACTACAGATTTTAAGTCAATTACAATAACTTCTTTATCCCATAGTTTCTTTGCCGATGATCTGGTCTTGTTTGGGGTAGCGTCTACTAAACAAGTGCATGTTATGAAAGGAATTTTAACTAAATTTTATGATGCATCAGGCTAGTTAATTAGTTTTGAAAAGTCGTGTATTCTCTTGTCCAAAAATGCGAGCTGTGAGAGATCCCAAGTTCTAAGTTCGGAGGCTGGGAATCCTAGTACTAGGGATTTTGGGCGTTACTTGGGGGTTTTTCTTCAGCAAGGTAGATTCGACAAATGTAATCAGGAATCATTACTGGTTAAGGTCAAGAATAGACTCTCGGGTTGGAAAATGAAAACATTATCTTTTGCGGGTAGAATATGCCTTGCGAAAAGTTTCATCTCTTTTATCCCAATTCATAGTATGCAATGCCAGGTGTTGCCTGGTGGAGTTTACGATCAGATTGATAAGTTATGTTGAAATTTTGTATGGGGACATGATTCGAATTCGCGCAAGCTTCACACAATCTCTCGGGATCAAATTTGTAAACCTAAGAATCTTGGAGGGCTAGGTTTTAGGAAGTCCCGAATAATGAATATGGCGTGTTTTGGCAAACTAGTATGGAATCTCATCTCTAACCAAGATGGGCTCGGTAGTAGACTCCTTCAAAGCAGATACCCCAATCCTGATGTTTCCGCAACCTGGAGGAATATTAGGAAATGTAGCCTTATGATTTAGAAAGGCTTTAGATGGATTGTTAGCAATGGGAAGTCCATAAAATTACGGACAGATAGGTGGTTGCTCGATTCTGATCTGCAATTTGTGGCTACTAGAAGTATTCCTGGATCTGCTCTCTGTGATCTTGTGTGCCACTATTGGGATGAAAACATTGGCTAGAGGTGGGATAAATTTATCCACTTTCTCCCTGATTATTTGAAGCATTTTAATAGTCAGAGTGTTTTTTCAAATGTAGGGGAGGATTTCATAGCCTGGAGTTTGCATAACTCTGGGAAGTACAATGTTGCTTCTTCTGCTTATCTGTTTTTGGATTCGCGGGCATCTTCTGATAACCAAAGTTGTGAAGATTCTAATTTATTTCGAAAAGTTTAGAGGTTACCTGTACAGGAAAGAGTCAGAGTCCTAATGTGGCAGTTGGGACAGGGTAAATTAATGACAAATGAGAAACAATTCTCGATGGGTTTAACTCAAGATAAATCTTGTCATTACTGTGGTAGGGAGGAATCTATTTCTCATGTTTTTCATGATTACTTAGTGGCAAAATAGATCTGGAATTGTTTTATTCCTACTGCACAAAGAAGGGAGTTTTATGGGGTATCGTTTATGTCTTGGCTGAAAGCTAATCTAATGAAACCTGTTACTAGATTAATAAGGGACAATTGGTGTGTTGTGTTTTCTATCAGTTGTCACATGCTTTGGATTTGGAGAAATAGTAAAGTTTTTGGACAGGAACAAAGAATGTTTTTACCATTGCAAGCTGCCATTAGAGCATGTAAAAGTAATCAAAAAGCATGGGCGATTGGTAACCATATGTTTTAAGAGGGCAGGATTGAGCATCTGGATAGCGCTTGTACTACAGATAATGTCTGGAAACCACCATGTCATGGGTTTGTTAATTAAATGTTGATGGCGCTGTAAATCCTTCTAATAATTTAATTGTAATTGGTGGTGTGTGCAGGGATAGTGGAGGATTTTGAATCATTGGTTTTGGCAGAATGACGGGCAAAGAAAACACACTACAAGCAGAGGCTTTAGCTTTGCTTCATGCGCCTAGAGTGGCATGGGGGAGGAGGACGAACAAGGTTATATTCTGGTCGATTCCCTTGAACTAGTTGAAGATGGTCCTACTCATCACCATTGCAGGCCTATCGTCCTGGAGTGCAAGGCGTTTTTAATTCAAAACTGGGAAGTGTCTTTGAGTCATGTATCACAGAACTGTAATAGAGTGGCAGATACATTAGCTAAATTTAGCTTAGCTCATAGTTTGGATAGTCTTGTCTTACCAGCACCATCTAATTGTGTGCTAGAGCAGGTTATAGAAAATGTAAGAATGATCAATAATAATAATATATGAGGCTCTGCCTTTCTCTATTATCATTCATTGGTGAATTTACCCACTTTACTACCAACGTATCAGTATTAAGTTTAGCTTCTCTCACAAGAATAGTAATTTTACAAGTTCAAGATCTTCATTTTGCTACTGACGTGTACCTTGTGAAATTTAGCAACCATGATATTTATAACTATTTGCTTTGTTCAATATGTCTCAATTTATACCAAAAAGTAAGTGATTATATAAGTAAAGATAATCAGAGTAGTAAAAATTTCAACTCCATCAAGGAAGTCTAACCCAAATCATACTATCTCTGTTCAAATATATAAAGGGAGTATGTATAGTCTCCACTCTGTTGAATATAAGGGACAATTGAAGAAGAGCTCTGTTAGTAAGGGGGCGGTTAGTGATTCACCTGAGTGGGTGGTTTACCAGCGTAGGAAGGGGAGTGGCCAGGCTGGGACAGCTGGCTAATTTCTATGGGCTGACCTCTACTTTTTTCTGTTACGATTATTCTATACGGGGTGCTGGGAATGGGTGGTACGGTTTGCTTTTATTCTGTTAGGCAATAGTATAATAGGGGAACGGGGGGTTTTAGAGAGTTTTATCCAGTTTTGATGATGACTGTGGCTACTCGCCGTTACGGTGGAAAGTAAGAAAACACTCAGGCATTGTGGCTCTGGCAATATAGCCTAAATAAGAGTGGGACTGTTCATAGTGTTCTTGGCTATTATTCCTTTTACTCTCATCACCTAGACTCTCACTCTAACGAATTTGGTGCGGTGAGCGTGGAAATTGGACAAAGGCGCATGTCTTCCGTTACCACCAGAATGAAAGCAAGAATCAATGCGTTGGAGAGAGGTCTAGAACGAGGAGATGGACGGCACAAAATTACGGAGAGGAGATCGCACTTATGGGAGGAAGGTCGATTGCTCACAGGTGCAATATAGAGCGAATCGAACAGCTGATGACATCCATTGCAGCCCAGTCAAAGCGCTGCCAATCTTCCACGGGCGATAGTGGTGGTTGGGCGGAACATCAACAGGTTCGTTCATCACTGCTCGTAAGGTAGAACTCCCAATTTTGATGGAGACGATCCCTCTTCATGGCTGGCAAAAGCAGAGCAGTATTTCTCAATCCAAAACACACTCGAGCCCATGAAGATCCGTTGGGCGATGGTTTGTATGGAAGGCCTCGCCCTTCATTAGAGTCGATGGCTCCAACAGAGGAAGTCGGCACTGACATGGAAGGAGCTCAAACAGGAGTTACTCCAGCGTTTTGTGTCGCAAATAGCCATGAATCCGTATGAAGCTTTAGCAGCAGTCCGTCAATGGGGCACCGTTTCTTCCTATATAGATGAGTCATCGTCAGATCTTCCTATGTATCGGACTTGGCAGAATCGCACTATGTGGGGTGTTTCGTGAACGACTTGAAAGGAGGAAGTCAGAATTCGGATTCGGTCTCACGAGGTGACTGACATTTATCGCACGATGAATTTGGCCAGAGAAATCGAGCGCGAATTGGATACCATCGACGCCTGGGACGAGAGCAAGGTTGAGACGCAGAGTGGGTTGGGCCAACGTTTTGGGCTGGGGGATAGAGTGGATCGGGCTATTTCTGGGAACGGAAAACACATGCCAGTGGAGAGGGGTGACATTCTAGGTCTAATTTCTCTAGAAACCTGACCCGTTTTGCTCCAAGTGGAAGTCACGCCGGCCAAACCATGACGGTACATTCGGGTTCGGGTCCCATACCAGGTCCGACTAAACCTACCGGTTCTTTCCCTAATTCGGGGTCGTCACTGTCTGCTGCCTCATCAGTCAACACGCCTTTCTCCGCCTTCAGCAGATCCTGTCCAACCGTTTTGGAATCCAGCCATAACAGAGGTCGACCACTCCGCCAACACCTATCAAGACTACGCCGACCTCCGAGCTCGGGGATTGTGTTTCCGCTGCCGCCAGCCCTATTCCCCGACACATCAGTGCCCCAACTGTGGAATAAGAACTTTGATTCTAGCAGAAGATGAGGATTTACCGGTGGAATTCTCAGCTCTGGATATTGGCAATCAGGAAGGGGAGACTGAAGCGGCGCTCAAGAGAAAGTCGAAGCATTACCGGATTACACACTTTTGGTAATGGACTTGTCTTTGTCTCCACGGAGGGGTTTGACCAGGCGGAAACCATGAAGCTTCGCGGCTCACTAAATGGTCGTGAGATTATTTTGATGATCGATAGCGGCACAAGTCACAACTTCATCGCCAGCAAGCTGGTGTCGGAATTGCAACTATGTTTGCAGCTAACCCCCGACTTTGGTGTGAGATTGGAGACGGCAGTCGGATGGTATCTTGTGGGTGTGTGTAAGCATCTTGCTGTGAACTTGGGTTCAGTTACTATGGCAATGGATTGCTACAGATTTCCGTTGGGTGTGTAGACATCATATTGGGTATGGCTTGGCTTAAACGCTTGGGGGATGTAATCTCGAATTGGTCTAAGTTGACTATGCAGTTTGATTGGGAAGACCAACGAGTGGTGCTAGGGAAGATTCTTCTCTTAAAAAGGCATCAGTGTCATTGCAATCAGCAGATAAGCTGCTGCTACAGCATGAGGATCGAGCGGTTCTGTTATGGGAAATGCACATAGAGAGCAGTGACGGTAAGGGGATGGACACTTTGCCCACCAAAATTACCCCGTGGAATTACAGAAATTGTTACAGCGGTTTTCCTCTATTTTTAATCTGTCGTCTGACCTACCACCCAAATGGCCATTGACCACCAAATTCCGTTGCTTCGGGTACAACGAGTGTTAATGTACGTCCCTACCTTTATGGCCACATTCAGAAGGATGAGATAGAAAGAATGGTGGCTGAGATGTTGTCCACCGGGATCATTCGCACCAGCACAAGCCCCTTCTCCAGCCCGGTTTTGCTAGTCAAGAAAAGGATGGGAGCTGGCGGTTTTGCGTAGACTATAGAGCGCTGAACAAAGCCACCATCCCTGATCGGTATCCTATTCCTATCATTCAGGAACTGTTGGACGAATTAGCAGGAGCTAAGTATTATTCTAAGGTCGACCTTCGATCCGGATATCACCAGATCCATGTGGCTAAGAAGGTGGAGGTTAGTAGGAGTAAACTGCATGATGTTCAGAGATGCCTCCTACAACACCCGTTTGATAATGATCTGATTGAGCAGGAGAATATTCTGATCGAGGAATATATGAAGACTAGTTTGTTGTATTCTCAGATTGCACAGCAAGCTAAGTGTGATTGGATACAGCTTGGTGACGATTCTAGTGCTTATTTTCATAGGATTATAAGTGCTAAGAGGAATTCTTCAAGGATCCAGGTTATGGTTAATGAGCAGGGGCATAAGCTTACAGAGGAGACTGATATAGCTGATATTTGTGGATTTTACAAGTCTCTGTTGGGGGAGAAGTTGCTTAACAGACGAAGCTGTAACAATGAGATCTTCATGTTAGGTAAGAAAGTTAGTGAGGAGGCAAACAGTAAGCTTATTTGCTCTGTGCAAGATAAGGAGATTTGGGATGCTTTGAGTTCTATAAAGAATGTCAAAGCCCCTGGTCCTGATGGATTTAATTCGCTTTTTTTCAAAGCAAGTTGGCATATTCTTGGAGAGGATGTCAAGAAGGCTGTGAAGAGCTTCTTTGAGAAAGGTAAGATTTAAAGCAGATTAATTCTACTTTAATCTCTTTGGTGCCTAAAGTGGATAACCCAACTGTTGTTAAGGATTTAAGACCTATTCCCTGCTGTAATGGGTTTTACAAGCTTATCTCGAAGGTTATTACTGCTAGGCTTAAGGGTATCTTACCTGAGATTGTCAAGGAGCCTTGTTTCAGGCAGATCTTTGGCCCATAATGTGTTGCTATGTCAGGAGATTGTCCAGGGGTATAGGAGAAAAAAACATTTCACCCAGGTGTGCATTTAAAATTGACATTCATAAAGCATATGATTGTGTGAGCTGGGAATTCCTTGAGGAAGTTTTATATGGATTTGGATTTCATGAAGTGTTCATTAAGTGGGTTATGATCTGTATAACCACGCCATGCTATTCCATTTGATAAATGGACAGAGTTATGGTTTTTTCAAGGGTGAGAGAGGACTGAGACAGGGTGATTCTCTCTCCCTCTCCTATTTGTTTTGTGCATGGAATATATGAGCAGGCTGCTGTCCTCTGTCCAGAATGACCCTAATTTCAACTTTCACCCTAAATGCAGTAGAATTGGACTCAATCATCTTTGTTTTGCTGATGACCTTCTGATTTTCTGTAGAGGGGATGTGGGATCGGTTAAAATTATCAGGAGAATTCTGGATGAGTTTTCTGCCACTTCTGGTTTGTTAGTGAGTAATCAGAAGTGTAAAGTGTTTTTTTGGAGGAGTATCCGATGAAATCAAAAAGGAAATACTACAGGTTCTCGACTTTGAGGAAGGAGATCTGCCTATGAAATACTTGGGTGTGCCTCTTTCTGCTCAGAAGCTCAAGATTGATGATTATAAGCCTCTGATGAACAAAATAACTGCTCGTATATCACATTGGGCAGCTAGAAGTCTCAGTTATGCTGGGAGACTCCAATTGGTGCAAAGTACCCTGATAAGCATGCAAAGATTTTGGTCTAATATCTTCCTTTTTCCAAAAGGTGTTATTTAGATGATTGAGAGAAAGTGTAAACGGTTCCTCTGGTGTGGTAATGAGGAGGGCAGAAGAAGAGCACCTGTTGCCTGGAAAAGCATTTATAAGCCCAAGGAGAATGGTGGGCTTGGGATCAAAGAGATTTTATATGGAATAAAGCTGCCATTATGCGTATCCTATTGAAGATAAATGAGAAGGATGATTGTCAATCGGCCTTGGGAAGGTGGTGTAAGGAGTATATCTTGAAAAATGATGATATTTGGTCTGTAAAGCTCAGAGGAAGCCATGCTTACTGGTGGAAGAGCTGCCTGTCTCTTAGAGATGAAATGGTAAGAGATAAGAGATAACTAGTGGGGAAAGTTCAGGATCTGATCAGAGGCAAGAGTACAGTAGCAGTCAATGATATATATGAGATCATTCATCCTGAGCAGCCTAAGAGTGAGTGGAAAGACATTATCTGGAATAGATTTTGTACACCTCATTCTTCTTTTATTTGGTAGCTTGCTTGTCAAAACAGATTAGCAAGTAAAGATAGAATTAAACGATGGAATAATAGCATTAATCCTCAGTGTGTATTATGTGGTTTGGATGAGACTAGGAATCATTTATTCTTTGAGTACAGTGTTAGCAGGGCTATATTCCAAAGTATCTTGCATGGATGGTTGATCTGTAAGCTGCCGACAGATTTCTCTGCTTGTATGTACTATCTTTGGAAGTCCAGAAACAAGAAATCACTGGTGTTCAAGATGAGAGCCTCGGCAGTGGGAGGAGTTATTTACTTCATTTGGAAAATGAGGAACGAAGTGATTTTTCAAGGGGTTTCTCCTGATTGGAATAAGTGTATAACTGATATCAGAAATGAACTTAAAGTTAGATGGAGCATGTTTCAATATCTGGTTAATAAGAAAATAGTTAGAACATTGAGAGCCTTTGGTCTACTAGATTTTCTTAGTGGATCTAAAGGTTGATTTCATATCGCTGCAGCCTGTTGCAGCTTGAACTATTTGTACTTGTAAATATCTCTTTACAATTTATACATCTTACCTTTCTTCAAAAAACAATTCTCGCGCTTAATTCTTTTATTTGTATGACATTAGTTTATGATTCGGCCCAATGTGTTACGAATAGAAGAGCTCAATTTTACTAGGATTTAGTCTTAATGAGATAAAATGAATTTGCCAATCCAAGTCTCGATTAACTGGTGATTAATTTTATAATCTGGCTAGCAAAGAATTCCCCTGAACCCAAGGTTCCGCTTCATTCATCTTTCTACACACTTTTATTTAATTTCCTCGCTTGCTACATTTAGGATCCGTTCGTTGAACGCAGCAAATGCTGCGTTCAGTTTAATGTTGCTGTAGTTAGATGTGAGTTAACCAATGGTAGATCACTATTCTACTTTTAGTGGGACCATGAGCAAGTCATAAACAAGTAAACAAGTGACATCTGTCACCTTAATGTGAAAAAATAAATTGAGGCGCAAATCGAACGCACCCTTAGTTTAAAAACCAAAACAAACAACAAGCCCTCCAACTTTCTCATTAGTTTTCTAGGACTAGATTAACTAACCAAGTCCCACGGTTCGTCCTCGGTAACTTGCTTAATTTGCTTTATTATTGCGGCCGGGTATGGTATTTGCACCTGTAGGCATTTAATTTATTAATTTTTAGGATTAATTTCTTAGCTCTTAGTAGGTTAAATTTCCTATTTGCGGTAGAGAGGTAGGGTGACAGAGAAAGAGCGACACTAGCATGAAACGTAGGATGGGATAAAGGGTGATGAGGCAAAACGATGGGTAATTACAGAAGGAAGACGTGTGCGAGTGGAGAAAGCTGTCAGGCAAGAAAAACGGAGATTGGGCCAGGGAGCAGGGTGCGGATAAGGGACAGTTAGAGGCGGGGGTTATAAAATTTTAAACAAAAAACGTGCCTAATTTTTCGGTGTTGCAGCTATTCAATAAAACAAGCAAGTAATGACTGGCAGACTCAGGCAGGAAGACAGACCAGTCACTCATTTTAGATATTAGCGTAAAGGGAAAGGAGATACAACCTTGCTTAGCCAACAAGAGTCATCCCAAGTTGCAGGGAGTGCTTCAAAAGGGCCACGTTGGAGTGGTTTTGTAAAGATGTCTGCCAGTTGGTCTGTTGTAGGTATATACTCCAGTCGAACTAGTTCTTTTTCGACGCAATCCCTTAGGAAGTGATGCCTGATTTCTATATGTTTTCTCCTGCGGTGATGAACAGGATTTTTCGATAAGTCAATGACACTATTATTATCACAAAAAATAGAGGTACAAGAAGGAAGGATATGGTAATCTTCGAGTTGTTGCTTTATCCAAAGGATCTGAGCGCAGCAGGCAGCGACAGACACATATTCAGCTTCTACTGAAGAAAGTGTGACTATGTTCTGCTTCTTGGAGCTCCGGGCAACAAGACATAAACCTAGGAATTGGGCGGTACCAGAGGTACACTTTATGTCAAGCTGGGAACTAGCAAAGACAGAGTCACTGTATCCACTTAGAGTGAAGTCAAGAGAACAGGGATACCATAGATAGTAGTCCTCCTTGAGATAACGAAAAATTCATTTGACATATTGTAAGTGGGACTGCTTCGGATTGGTTTGGAACCTAGCACAAAGACAAACAACAAATAGAATGTTAGGATGACTAGCTGTTAAGTATAGAAGAGAACCAATCATTCCCCGATATAGAGTGGCATCGACTGCAAGTCCTTTGTCATCCATATCAGGACGGTGGGTGGGGGAAATCGGAGTGGCAAGGGGTTTTGCATCTTGTAGCTTATATTTGGTGAGAAGTTCTTGGATGTACTTTTGTTGATGAATGCAAGTGCCTCTGTATTCTTGCACTATTTGGAGTCCAAGGAAGAACTTGAGTTCTCCTAATGCACTCATCTCAAATTTACTGCTCATTAGACTAGAAAAGTGATCACATAGGAGAGGGATGGTGGAGCCATATATTATACCATCAACATATATTTGAACAATGAGTAGCTCATCACCTTCTTCATGAGTAAACAATGTCTTATCAACCATACCTCGAGAGAAACCATGAGGGATTAAGAAGGAGGAGAGACGGTCATACCAGGCACGAGGAGCCTGTTTGAGACCGTAGAGAGCCTTCTCTAACTTGTATACATACTCTAGATGGATGAGGTCAAAAAACCCAGGAGGATGGGTGACATAGATGTCTCTGTCGATGTAGCCATGAAGAATGGAAATCCTCACATCCATTTAATAAAGCTTAAATCCTCGATAGGCTGCGTATGCCTCAAGGACTCTGATGGCCTCAATCCGCGTTACTGGGGCATAGGTTTTGTCGTAGTCGATTTCTTCAGCTTGAGCATAACCTTGAACAACTAACCTCGCTTTGTTTCGAGAGATATTGCCAGAGTCATGTAACTTATTCCTAAAGACCCATTTGATGCCAATGGCACGAGTATTGGGTGGACTTTTAACAAGGCACCAGACCAAGTGCCTCTCTAGAGAATTTAGTTCTTCTTGCATAGCCATAATCCAGACGTGATCAGCAAGGGCGTGAGTGATATTTTAGGCTCAATGGTGGAGATAAAAGCATTATATGCATAAAGGTCACGATAGACATCCCCTCGAGTTTGGACACCAAGGGTTGGGTCACTAATGATGTTATCTACTAGATGAGAAGAGGAGTGCCTATTGGGCCTTTTAGACTGAGTATTATGTGGGGTAGACAGGTAGTAGTAGTAGTAGTAGTGTGAGAGGGAGTCAGGCTGGGGGGATCTAAAGATTCAGAGTCAGTAGGAGTTTGTTGTGAAGTCTGTGGAGGTGGTATAGTATCAGTTTGGTCATCATCATGGGTATCATCCTCATGGTCATCAGGAGTGATGTTTTTTGGAGGTGGAATATCAGCTATGGGAACAGAGGTATAAGCTGTAGAGAGATCATGTTCATTGTCAGGGAGAAAATCTTATGATCTTGGTCTCCTTCAACATTGAATATTTCATCGAATTTAACATGTGGACTTTGTTCAATACACTGAATCCTTGTGTTTAGCACTCTATAGGCTCTGCTCTTGGATGAGTAACCCAGAAAGAGTTCGTCATCGCTTTTAGCTAAAAGTTTTCCCAGAGAGTCCTTCCCATTGTTGTGTATGAAGCAACGACACCCAAACCAACGGAGGTGGCTAATGTGGGATTTCCTACCCTTGAGAAGCTCATACAGAGTCTTTCTGAGAAGAGGATGAATAGAAGCACGATTCAACACGTAGCAGGCAATATTGACTGCCTCTGCCCATAAGGATGATGATAGGGAAGAGTCAAGCAACATGGTCCTTGCCATTTCAACCAACATGCGGTTCTTGCGTTCAACAACACTATTTTATTGAGGAGTTCTGGCAGAGGAAGTCTAGTGCTCAATACTGTTTGTCCTACAAAACTCATCAAAGTACTGGTTACAGAACTTAGTTCCCTGATCTGTTCTTTGGGTTTTTATCATGCGGGAAAACTTGCTAACCAATAGTTGAAATAGAGACATAAATTCATAATATGTAGAATCTTTTGAACGAAGGAAGATCACCCATGTCCAACGAGAGAAATCATCCACGATAACCAAAATTACCTTTTGCCACTTTTGCTTTGTACACGTATAGGGCCACATAGGTCCATGTGTAATATTCAAGAGGAGCTGAGGTGGACATGACAGTTTTACTATGAAAACTAGCTTTGGTATGTTTCCCTTTTACGCAAATCACACAGTGAGTCAGTTTGAAAATTAATCAGAGGGAGTCATGCAACCAATTCTTCATTTTAAAGTCTATTCAAAAGTTTTCCATGAACAAGCCCCAGGAGACAGTGCCATAAAGATTGGTTTTTATCAGAAGCAGCCAAACACAGAGTTCCTCTAGAATGTGGAATATTCAAGTCAATTTCATACAAATTATTAACACGTTTTCCTACAGTCTTTAAGTCATCATTGATGGCATCAATAATTTTACAATCATTAGTAGAGAACAAAACTAAATTAGAGAGATCACAAATTTGAGAGACGCTTAGCAAGCTACGACCTAAACCAGTAACCAAATTAACTTCTTCAACTTTAAATTTAGAGGGATTACTCACAGAGCCAATACTAATTATTTCACCTTTCTTGTTATCTCCGAAGGTAACGCTTCCTCTTGATGGTCAGAGAAAGTTGTGAACTTTGTCGGGTTCCCTGTCATATATCTCGAACAACCGCTATCCAGAAACCTAGGGTCACGGTTCACGAGTCCTTCTGCCTACAAATAACTCATTGGTTAGTTTTAGGAACCTAGACATACTTGGGTTGCTTTCCTGATGAAGAATAATAAGTTTTACGTGCATGAATAATTTTTGAAAAATCCTAGAGATGTTAAAGGACAAATCTCGACTTAATTTTCTGCAAGCAGAGTCTGTGTGGCCATCATAACCATAGTAGCCACATATCAGGAAGTGATGAAGTTGGATGTACTTCTTGCTCCAACGAAACTTATTAGTGAATCTTCCTCTTTGAAGTTTTCGACGAGAGAGGTCATTTGGTTTAGTGGCCATTTTACAAAGATTGACCTTGTTTCTCCAAGGTAGCCACGAAGGTGAGGTCATGGATTTGAGCGAGTCACTCTTTGCCTTTTTTAGAACAGTAGTGAGAGTATCAATTTCCTTTCTAAGTTTGTTTTGGATATATTTTGATTCAATAAGTTTTTCTTCACACCACTTAGGATTCTAAACAGCAGAGACCTCACGAACAAAAGTGAGAGGATTAAAAAAGAGCCTTTGGCAGTGGCTTGACATTTTTCTTCCTAAGCTCTTGTTGAAGGGAGACATTTTGTGAGTCTAAAAAGCTAATAAGGGTTTTAGAGTCACTCATCTCTTTCTGAAGATCCTGAACAGTATTGGTAGATTCTTGAAGCTTATGTCTATCCTTAGTGAAGTGTTCTTTTAAGATATGGATTTCTTCAAAAAGAAGAGCAATTTGCTCTTGTTCCTAAGTAAGATCACACACAGAAAGGTTTGGATCTATGAAATAAGTAGAGAGATCTAGAGATGGTATCGAGGTCTCATTGTCAACAAGATTAGACAATGCAGAAGAAGAGGGAGTCTTACTTACCTTGGTCTGTGAGGGTCTTACATCCTCATGCGCCATTAAACAAATGAGGTTTGCTGCTCCTGACTTTGGCTCCTCATAATCAGGCTCACCCCAGGCATTACTTGCCCGAAGTGAGGACTGGGACTGAAAATTCTCATTTTATCTTTTCTCTTGAGAGGGTAGTTGTTGGCATAGTGACCAGGCTTCAGACACTTGAAGCAGACTCTTTCTGCTAAGCCAGACTGGCCCTGGTAGTTACGTCCTGTAGACTGATATGAACGACTATGACTAGTTTTATTTGAATTTTGAATATTCTTGTCTTGCCTATCCCTCATGAACCTTTTAAAGTTTCTAACTATCATCGTCATATCTTCAAAGGAAGACACAGATCCTTTCTCTATAATTCCGTCAATGAGAGTACGTCTCGCAAAGGTGTTGAATTGAATCTTGAGAGTTGGGGACATCATAGTAGGGGGGCTCATTCTGAGGTAACAGTTACTGAACTTGAGATTGAACATGCAAAGCTTGGTTAGGATTGTAATATATGACTAATTGACCGAAAGACTAATTACCTCTGTTTTTGATGTTTCTTTTATATTTGTTAATGGATTGAAGATATGATCCAAGATCAGTGAGAGCCCATTTGTCAAGACTCTTGGACGCTCTTGTTGAGATCACACTTTTAGACCATTCTTCCCCCAAGCTATCTAGAAATTTGTTGTTAATATTTTCATTGGACTCGTCAATCTGCATTTCCTCCATGGTGGCGGTGAGATCGGTGAATCTTGACAGCATGTCGTCGAGTGACTCTCCAAGTTTCCAATGAAATTTTCAATGTCCATCTTGAGTTCCTGAACCTTGGATTTTCTCAACTCAGTGTTACCTTCATGTACTGCTCGAAGATGATTCCACATGTCTTTTGCAACCTTTATTTGGTAGACTCGTCTCTTTTCAGGGGAGAGAGACTCGTATAGATAGCTCGCACAGCCTAAGCATTTAACTCGACAAACCTTTTCTCCTCAGAGGTGTAGTCTTTTTCCTTCAAGGAGTTCAAAGTTTCCTTCAACCACAACTCTGCAGAGCTGTGAATTTACAGACTTTAGATGGGACTCCATCTCATTTTTCCACATTTTGTAGTTTGTAGATGTGAGATTAGGATTTTCAAACCGCATTCTGTTGTTGTTGGTGTTGCTGTTGATTTCTGCCATGATTGATGAAGTGTCAACCAACACGGGCTCTGATACCACTTGATAGAATCGGGTAAGTGCTGACCGAGTCTGTCTGAGGTGTTAGACTCATGCAGACTCCTTCTAAGATAGAGAGTAAACGAGGAAGCTTTGAGGCACTATCTACAAGAGAAGAAAAGTTGTATTGAGAATTCGATAGTGAATTTACTACCTAGTCTTCTAATCTTGGGGTTAGACAGAATTACTTGTCTAACTCCTACCCCTGAGAACTCTATAGATTTATCAATGTATCATAGGGAGTTCTTCAGTGCAATGCACTCTAATGGACTATATGTGTGAGTAGTGGGGTGAAAATACAATACAAAATATAACTTCAGTCTACTACAGCTATCTCTCAATCTTACGAAAAGGGTTCTCTGGCTTCACACTTACATAATGTTTTGTCAATGCTTAAATACAAGCTCTAAGATACTTGGTAACTGCCTAAGTAGTGCTCCATGTTTCTTCAAGAGGTTTAATAGGTCAACCACGCTCCTGGAGGTAACTGCTCCTGAGACGAGACTTTGACTGGGTGGACGAGACTTGTTGTAACTGCTCCTTTGAGTGGAGCTTGACTGCAACAGAGAGACTTTCTGGTAACCGCTCCGCTTCAGTGTAGTTGGACAGACTCTGTCTGGCATATTGACTTGTTCTTGCTTATCATCTGCAAAACATTGAGGGATTAACATAAATCTAACTAGTAATTTGGGTCATTCAGCAGTATTCTAAAGATCATGGTTGTCGAGAAGTTCACAAAAAATATTTCCAATGCTCAAATCACATGTAATGCATGCATACACTTGGTTCCTAAACAACTCTGGAATGTAGTAACAAGTGCGTCAGTTTATAACTATGTGTATATTATTAAGTTTCCGGTCGGTCATTCTGAATAATGATGTTTTGACAGGCGGAAAGGGCCTCATCAACAATAGATGAGGAAGCAACCAATAAATCTAGCAGGGCGAGTAGATTTGGACAAGAAAGATTAAGATTAATCTTTCCTATCGCATTCCTTTTATACATCAAAACTTCTAGAATTTCTGGACAAATCTTCTTGGTCTCTTCAAAAGACTTCTTCATGTCTTCACATACCCTCTTCGTCTTCATAATGTCTTTCTTCATGGTTGCGATCTTCTCTATAACCAGAACCAGATTCTCATTTTCCTGGTTGGTGTAAAAAAGATAAGTCACATATAGGATTTTTTATTAATGATGAAAATAGCCCATGAACCTGAAAACCGAAGTCAGAACGGGTAACATTCTCACTGAAGTAGAAGGACATGGTGGAGTTTGATGACAGCGCTTCCACGAGAAAGCAACAGATTCTATTATGGTCTGTAAAAGGGAACTGTGGTTGTGATTGAATTGAAATGGTGAGATTAGTATGTTTTTATAGCCATTTGTAATCTATCTCCGTTAATTGATTATGAAATTAATGTTCTACAGCTCAGACGATTGACTCTTAATCGTGAAGTTTAATCAGACGGAAGGTGGCTTTCAAACTTCTGGCTATCACTAAATAAAACATGTACAAAGAAGATATTGGCTTCTATAGAAAGGGCTTCCTTTCCCCAATACACTTTGGCCGATAACATATGACAATCGACCGATGACCAATTATCATTGACCGGTGAGCGGTGAATGTTGACCGGCAACCGCCAGCCGTTGACCATTGACCGATGGCCATTGACCGGTCATTCATTTCCTTTTCCTGAGCTCAAACAAATAACCAGGAAAATAAAAAGGAATTCCCCTCCATCCCCTTTTCTGATTCCATGTTTTCCTTACTGGAAACAAACGTCCCCTTAATATTTAATTGTATGCAATCTCGAGCTCATCCCCGGGAGATAATGACGGAGGTGCTTAAAGCAATGCAAGACTTGAACCAGTGTTGGAAAAAGATAGGCCATTACAATATGAAGTGCCGGTGGATCCTCGTGCTCTGCAATTCTGCTTATAATGGCATTATTTTAGTAAATTTTCCCTCTCTTCTAAGCCAATTTCTTCTTTGTACAGGTTTTATTTAGTGATACTCAGAAGTTTGAAAGCCACCTTCCTTCTGATTAAACTTCATGATTAAGACTCAATCGTAGCTGTAGAAAACTTTCCATAATCAATTAACGGAGATAGATGACAGATGGCTATAAAAATGTACTAATCTCACCATCTTAATTCAATCACAACCACAGTTCCTCATCACTGACTAGAGTAGAATCTGCTGCTTTCTCGTGGAAGCGCTATCATCAAACTCCACCATGTCCTACTTCAGTGAGACTATTACCCGTTTTGACATCGGTTTCCAGGTTAATGGGCTTTTTTCATCTTTATTTAGAAAATCCTATATGTGACTTATCTTTTTTACACCAACCGGGGAAATGAGAAACTGATCATGGTTATAAAGGAGATCGCAACCATGAAGAAAGACATTATGGAGACAAAGAGGGTTTGTGAAGACATGAATAAGTCTTTTGCAAAGAAAACAGGAAGATTTGTCTAGAAATTCTAGATGTTTTGAGGTATAAAAGAAATCAACACGAAAGATTAAGATTGATTAATCTTTTCTTCCTTGTCCAAATGCTTGAAAATCGTTGATACACCAAATGAGGAGTCTTACTTCTGTATATTATTGACTATAATAAACAACAAATTAGAGTTGCAATTTATAAACCTCCAATTGACAAAAATAAATGGAATTGTCACTGGTTACAGGTGGCTGAATCATTTGTTACCCTAAACATCAATCACTACAAAAACTTAATACATATCTATAAGGGTAAGGCAGCCTTTTAATTAAACACCAAAGCGCTCTATTTTAATGTTAAGACTACAATGCTAAGTAACAGTTAGAAACACAATTGGTAGAACGTTGATGAGTCTTTAAAAATTGTTTAATATGCCGATGCCACTACAACAGTATTGACTTGTTGGGGCAATAATATGATCTATTAGTGCAACTTTTGTTGCCCCATTTGAACTCTTATGTTGTAGTGATGCTGAAAATGATTAAAATTGAGAAACTAAAATAGAATTCACTGATTTGGGAAGCGTATATCTCAGAAAAATATTATTGACTTATCCATTTAGATTTGTATATCTCGTAGCTGCTCATGAGTTAATTTTTAGGGAAATTTTACAAGATATCCCTGAGGTTTCAGCGAATTTCATAAAACCCCTAAGGTTTCATTTTCATTACGAGATACCCCTGAGGTTTCATTTTTTTTACGATATATCCCCGAGGTTTCATTTTCATTACGATATACCTCTAAGGTTTCAATTTGATTACAAGATACCCCTTCATTCTAATTCTGATATATTATATTTTGTGTATCCCATTTTACCCCACACCATATACCCTACAATAAACTAAACTCGGATATATGGTTAAAGTTTTGTTTGAATTTGAAACTTGAATAAAATGCACAAAAAAAATAAAGTTCATATAAATTTGAAATCAATATTAATGAATATAATTAAATAAACGAAAATGACTAAAAAATAAAAATTAAATTATTTTGGAAAATAAGCATAAATTGTTTTGGTGTTAGGTAGAGATGACTAAAATTGTAAAAAAATTATAACAATAATATGACGAATATTAAAAGTAACAAATTTCATATAGTACATATAAAAATCATTATTTTAATTTAGAAAATAAAGTATAAAAACCATAAAATATGACCATTTCACTTGCGATTATTGATATCAAATAATATATTTACTAATAAGTTTTTACTATAAATCATAAATTATTTAATAATTTCTTATATTTAATGTAATTGTTATAAAAGTTTTTACGATTTTAAGTCACCGCTATAATAGTTTTTATATTATGTAATAATATATGCTTTAAATAAATTAATTTTTGTTGTTTAGTCATTTCTATTTGTTTTTAAACATTTATGATTGTAATTATTTTAATTTGTTTTTATAATTTTATTTATGTTTTTAAAATGAATTCTAATTTTAATCGATCTTTAATTTTTATATGCATTTTGTTTATACTTTAAATTCTAAAAAATTTGACCATAGATCGAGGTTATTGGGGCATATGGTGCGAGGGTAAAATGGAGATATGAAAAATATAATATATCATAATTTGAATAGAGGGCATCTCGTAATATAATTGAAACCTCAGGGGTATATCATAATGAAAATGAAATCTGAGGGGTATATTGTAAAGAAAATGAAACCTCAGGGGTATCTTGTAATAAAAATGAAACCTCAGGGATATATTGTAAAGAAAATGAAACCTCGGGGGTATCTTATAATAAAAATGAAACTTTAAGGGTACCTCGTAAAATTCACTCAGGGGTATCTAATGAAATTTCCCTAAGTTTTATAAACACAAGGGTACAGTTAGTTTATTTTATAAGCACCTCCTGAGTTGCGGTTTTTAATCAGTATGAAGTTTTTGAATAACGACCATCAATCTTCATTCTCCTATTTAAATAATAATTAAGGCAATGTTTAGATAGTTTGAGGGGAAAGAGAGAGGGAAATGGATACAAAGAGAATGAAAACGCGATATGTAAGTGGGAAAGATAATGAGAATACATCAGTATTGTTTGGTTATGTATGACGAATGAGTTGAGGATAAAAATATTATATAAATCTGTTTGCATTTCGAGGGGAATAAATAAGAATAGAGATATGTATTATTATCATTTGTTTAGAAAAAAGTTCTTAAATATATTATAATATTAAATATTATTGTTGTAAAATTTATTTGACTAAATATTAAAATAATAATATAATTAGCATATAAATTTATTATGTATAATAAAATCTTAATAACAATGATCTCAATAAAACCTTAATAGTAATGATAAGAATAGTTATCTAAGCAAAAACATTGTAAAATATTAGTGATAAAATTTTGATTATAAGAAAAAATTTGAAGAAAAAAATATTTAAATAAATTGAATCTAAACAAATCTAATGAAATATATTGTTTAATTATCATCTCCCTTTTGAATGAATTTGTTGAAAACCATTTTATTAAATTAAAAGTTACTTTGTAAAAAGATATACCCTATAATATAATTGTTAATCTCTTTTTAGGAAAAAAAATATTAAATCACATATCATTTATTAAAATGATATAAATAATATTGAAAATTATTATTTCCTCCCATTCAAAGTATATGTAAATTCCATACTTTTTCATATTTTTTTAGAATAGTGTAAAATGAGAAATGTATCCTTAAAAAAGTATAATTATATGAAAACAAAAAGTAGAGTAAAGTTAATCTAATAATTTAAAAATGGTAAATGGAAAAAGTAGAAAGATGAATAAAAATATACTAAAAGACTTATATTTTGAATACAGTTCTCAACTTTAAAATGAATTATATTTTAAATAAGTGAGAGTTTATTATAAACTTGTTATTTATTTATTTATTTATTAAAATGATATCCCCTAAATGTAAAACATTATTACTATAATTGAATGGTTATTCTATCACAAAGATTTGTAGTAATATGGAAACGATTATTAAAATGATAACAAGAGTGATTGAATACTTTAACGACAGGCAGGAATTCATAATAGAAAAAATAGATAACAACATTAGGAAATTGATTTCCGTACTTATAGCAGGGGAAAAATATTAATGCGCAAGGGAATTGGTGGGAGAAAGTTTTCTTTTTTAATTCACTTTTCCCTTTCAAACAAACACGAGACGGGACATCTTCAAATCGATTTCTTTCCTCTGGGTTTCCCATTGATCGAGAGACTTATACCAGCTACCATATGAAATCAAGAGGATTGATTTTAGCGATTTCAAAGGTGTAAGATTTAGACATACAAACCAGTAAAGGAATGACATCAGAACATAAAACATTTCCTCTTAGGCTAAGACATGGAGTTCGACTAAAATTGACAAACCAGAGAATTAGATGATGCTGCGAAGGAGGAAGTGGAATTTGACGGAGTGGACGACCCATTAGCTGTCTATCAAAGAGTGTCATGAAGAATTCTCTCATCCATCCAGCAAATCTGACCACTGCGGAGAAGATATCATCAAGCTTGTTTTTGACATTGTCCACTTTTTTTATAAGTATCCTCACTTGATCGGCCAGGATTTTGTTCCTCTCTTCGGCCCTCTCAATTTTGGATATATCTGAAAGAAAAGAAGTGAGGAGGTTGTATTGCTTGATGATAAAAATCTGAGCACATGACGCATTTATATGCGAGATAAGTGACTCTACACTTCTCCCTTAATTAATCTACAGTTTTCCAAAACAACATTAAGGCCCCGTTCGTTTCCTAGAGGTTGAAAATCACCTGCATTAATGCCACATTAATGAGAGAGGTTAAAGTCTAGATTAATGGTGCTTTTGTGGGTGGGCTGTTCGATAACCAGCTGGATAAATTTAAAACTCAGAGTGTGTAAATACAAGAATACCCCAATTAAAATCGGTTTACCGAGGAAGGGAATTTTGTACGAAAGCACTAGAACAAAATTTCTTTAAGAAAGTGAGGGTGGACTAGTAATTTGTTATTCTCCTCAGGTAGCTCTATAATCTGAACGCGGCAAATACCACCTCTATGATAAAGGTTACTTTTTCACGATTTGCGTAAAAAAAATTCAACAAATCGTGAGTCTGTCAAATCCAGCATTAAAGGTTAAGCCATTTTTTCACATTAATGAGACTATCGAACGGGACCTAAATCTAGTACTCACAACAATGAATCACATAAATAAATCACTTTATCTTCTCTAATTAACTTTATTAATTCAACATACCCCCTTACAGTTAATTCCTCTGAACTCCGAGCTATTTTAAAAGTATTAACAACGCAACTATTTCAATACGAAGAGAAGGGGGAATTTTGACCTGCTGTTGAGCAAAATTTATAAAACAATATATATAAATATATACAAAGAATAGATATGAGCATCTAATCGATGTATCACCATAAGTGTCGTATCCATAAGAAAATTGGTTCTATCTTCTTGATATCTAGAAATTGAAATAAAAAGCGGTAAAAGGGAGTTTAGCCAGAGGCAAGCTTTGTTGTTTAGTTTAACACTATGAATGTAACACCCTGGATTTTGTCTCAAATGAAAGAACACGTCGACACGGATCTAACGCCACAAACGGAATTGAAACAAACTCCAAACCAGTCTTAAAACTGAAAAAGAAGCTTTGTCTGAACTTGTGTCCGGATGTTAATGTTCGGACACAAGCCGAGAGAAAACATGTTGAGAAATCCCAAGTGTCCGAACTTGTGTCTGGACATTGATGTTCGGACACAAGTCGAAAGTTTGCAAACAGAAGGTGAAAGTGTCCGAACTTGTGTTCGGACATTGATGTTCGGACACAAGTCGAGAGTTTAAACATATAGACGTCTGAACATGTAAGTTCGGACACAAGTTCCGATAAAATCCAAGTACGTGGTCCAAACATTGGTCCGAACATGTAAGTTCGGACCAATGCCGAGACTTACAGTTCAGACCCGTCCTCACATGTTGTCCTCACATGTAAGTTCGGACAGATGTTCGGACATACACATACTGCGAAAAATAAAGCGCTCTCGGGGCATGTCCGAACATGGATGTCCGGACAGACGTTCGGACAGGTCCCTAGTTGTGAAAACAGAATGGAAACACGGTTAGAAAGAGCACAGAATGACCATAATAATAATGACAATAGATAGTGACTGATCCATAAGCATATGTTGTGAATGTTTACCATAAAAACACAGCGGAAATACTTTCAAATCCAGAGTGCTACCGCCACACCCAACCTTTGAGTGCTCAGGCTTAAACATTTAAGCTTCCAAAACATTGTAACTCAAAATATTGTATCTCAACATAAAACAACACTCCTAATGCTATGTGGTAGCGCGTTTCCCTGCCCCAACTTCAGCAATTCATACCTGCGATCAGAAAACAATATAAAACACGAAAGACATCGTGTAAATCAGTGAGACTGAGTAAATTCTACCTCATTATGTAAATTACATTTTGAACTTTTTAACGATCAAACAGTGAGTACGAATAACAAATCCTTATAAAACACTTCATTCACCAACAAACCATATGTAGAACCAAAATTTTCAGGGGAGCTTTCAACAGGAAACAACCACAAGTTATAACAAAACAGCCACGAATGGTCTGTAATAACCATACCCCTCGCCCTAAGTCCTTAAGTGTGCATACCCCCTAGAAGGTAACTTTCGACCTAAAGGAGTAGATCATAGAGCTTAATTACAATTCATTGTTTGCGGCGCAAAAGAAATATATAATCAGGGTACAAAGTACCAAATAATTAATTCATCGTCACAGTCCAGAGAACCAACAAGGTGTAGTCAGGGAGCACCAAGAACCCCTATAATCAAAGTAAAATCAGGGAGCACCAAGAGCCCCAACAAGTAATCAATTTCCAGTGAAAGAATCCCAAAACAAAATCCATCTCCAGTTGTAAAATACAACAATCAATTCACAACTCGCAGAACATAATCCCAATTCTCAAATCCCAAATCAGGGTTTCCAAAATATCTTTTGATAATCCAAAATTCATGCAACCAAACAACCATGAGCATTGAATTTACCTGATTATCCACATGACTCAGGAGAACAACTCAGCAGAATCACAGGTAGCGTCCGTCAACGAATTCAGGGTCTAGATTCATAACGACCATCAATTAGAATCCGCCAATTCACAAATTAAAATAAATAAAACCTTACCCCGGTAGTAGACCTTACCCTCCTAGACTCTAATCCAGCACCAGGGAAGAACTTGAAGGAAACAGAGGAGAACCGAAGACTTGAAATTGAAGAAGACGAGTGTAATGAAGATGAAGTAGTAAGAAGGGAAGATATTAAATAAATAATACTGTAAGTTATTTGGAAGAAAATAATAAACTATTAAGTGACCAATATGCAGGAAGTAAGAGGAATTAGATAATGAATTAAAATAGAGTGAGGAGTGAAATTGGTCGATCAATGAGGAAGGGATAATGATGAACGGGATTATCTTCTAGAGAGAGATAATTATTTAAAGGAAATAAAATAATACTGGGTGATTAATTTAATGGAAGTAAGGGAATAGTTGTGATGTGAGTAAAAGATGGGAATAATATTACTAAATAATTTAGAAAAAGATAACGGAGACTGTATCATAATTATAATTAATTGAGAGAGAGGAAAGGAAAGGTAGAATGATTAGTTTAACCTCCCTGGGCCCAATAATAATACTAACCTCGGACTAGTCCCATAATTCTATAGTCGTTTCAACATAACGATTAACTGACTCATATCAACTATATAATATGCATTTCCTAACTGGAATTTCACGGGTATTTCAATAAAGCAATAAGATAAAGGTAAATTACAATGATGTTGTAATACTAGATTGGATGAGATGCACATTGGGACTTTAGTAATCACCTAAGTGACTCTACACTTCACTCTTAATTATTCTAAAGTTTTCCAAAACAGCATTAAATCTAGTACTCACAGCATTAAACTACATAAATATATCGCTCTATCTTCTATAATTAACTTTATTAATTCAACATACCCCCTTAAAGTTAATTCCTATGAAGTCCAAGCTATTTTAAAAGTATTAACAATGCAACTATTTCAACACCGAAGAGAAGGGGAAATTTTGACCCATTGTTGAGCCAAATTTATAAAACAAAATATATAAATATATACAAAGAATAGACAAGAGCACCTAATCGATATAGTACCATAAGCGTCGTATCCACAAGAAAATTGGTTCTGTCTTTCTAGTCTTGATATCTAGAAATTGAAATGAAAAGCGATTAAAGGGAGTTCAGCCAAAGGCAAACTTTGTTGTTTAGTTTAACACAATGAAGTAATAAGATAAAGGTAAATTACAATGATGTTGTGATATTGGATTGGATGGAGATGCACCTTGGGACTTTGGAAATCACCTAAACCACCTAAACATGCCTTAAATCTTACTTCACTATAGTTATCTCATAGAACAAGGGTAATGACTCTCTAAACAAAGATGATCCAAATCTTACTTAGTTAATTTTAACCTTCAAATTCGATTAGGGTTAAACTCACTAAATAGCATTAACCATTAGTACAAAAAAGGCTTTTAAAGGCGGTTGTTTATGGCCTTTAGAGGCGGTTGTAACATGTCTTTAGAGGCGGGTTTCTCAAACAACCGCCTCTACAAGAGCCTATTTATCTCTATAGTGGCACCCTTTAAAGGCAAGTCTTTTTAAACAACTGCCTCAACAAGATTATTCTTTAGAGGCGGTGTAACACCCCCGAATAAAACAACCCTAGATTACTTGAAACGCCCGACGATAATGTAAACTAGCTTGCAGCGGAATAACCTCCATCCGGGTGTCACAGACGCCAACCACCCACGTGGTTGACAGTCCTCATTACTAACTCCAAGTTACGGTCTGAATGACTGGAATCTAAACCTTAACCAAATCCAAGTACGAACAGGAATTACGAACCAAGTACCGAGAGTCTAATTCATAAGTTCTTACATATCCAAGATAGTAGTAATACGTACCCCATGCACGGCTGTAATCAAAAGGCACACAACATTCATTCACGACACAGTGTACATACACGCACATACCATTCATACACACAATCCAAAACACACAAACCTACTACCATCAACATATGGTTGTGGAATACACCCTAATAAATCAATACACAACCAAAACAAAACGCGCTTACCCCCCTTAAAAGAGGGTACGCCCCCGTACCCTACACTAAGCCGAAACATCGTTGAAAAGATAGGGGTACCAAGTTTTCCTTATCAGATTGATTATATGCCATTGTGTAAACGCCAGATCGGGTTTTTCCCGAGTGTGAGGAGGCTTTCTACCTCTCCAGCGTTTTCCTTCGGATTGAAACGAACCCTAACTAACGAGCCTCACAGACTAACCCGTAACCCCATTTCTCAAATTTAGGTTTTCCTATACTCGGTACTCCTCTGTTCCAGTCATCAGAGCGCAACTACGCTCTGATACCACTTTCTGTAACACCCCCGAATAAAACAACCCTAGATTACTTGAAACGCCCGACGATAATGTAAACTAGCTTGCAGCGGAATAACCTCCATCCGGGTGTCACAGACGCCAACCACCCACGTGGTTGACAGTCCTCATTACTAACTCCAAGTTACGGTCTGAATGACTGGAATCTAAACCTTAACCAAATCCAAGTACGAACAGGAATTACGAACCAAGTACCGAGAGTCTAATTCATAAGTTCTTACATATCCAACACATAAACCGAAAGTACAACCCATACATTAAAAACATACAAACTTAAAGTCTTGCCCAAAAGGACTACCCCCATGGTAGTCACTTGCCTACTCTCCGCAATCGGCCAGCACAAGACCTGAAAAAAATTGGGTGTAAAGGACTCAGCAAACTACGCTGAGTATGAACGTGTGAAGCCCGCATGTTACCGGGCCACACGACTACTTGGTCGAATATTATTAAGTCAATTTTACATGCTATGATAAAGCAGTAAAGCACACATCAGCACATCATGATATCATACACACTCATCGGTAGTATAGCAATATCAGTAAGCAACCAAGCACATCTTGCAAGTAGCATAGTAATATCAATAGGCAACCAAGCACAACTTGCAAGTAACACAACAATGTCAAAACACGCAGTCCAGCACAATAAGCTGCTAGTGTAGCAACAATAGTCAGGTAATTGTAGGACGTGTGCGTAGGTACATTATACCGTCGATCCTCGCTATGGGATCATTCAAGAGATTGCGTATTGTTTTCTTGTTCTCATTACATATGTTTATCTTTCTTCTCTTGCACCGAGTCCGGGGGATGTAGGTTAGATCCCGAGACTTTATAATGTAGGTGCTATTCATTCCTTGTTTCTTAAATGATCACACTTGTGACTTCTCTCGTTTGCTTGGTCTCATTACACAAGTTTTCCTTTGTTCTCTGGCACCGAGTCAGGGGATATAGATTAGATCCCGAGACTTCATTATGTAGGTGCTAATCGTTCCTTGTTTCTTTAAGGATTGTTTGTGAACTCTTTTATCACCGCACGTTGGAGGTCGTCGCCTCCATAGCTAATCCCTCATTCCCGGCGTCATGCGCCGAGAAAGCGGAGTCGCCTCTTGACTCCAGGATAAGCTTCCCCAATTTGTCACTCCCCCATTCCCGACGTCATGCGTCGAGAAAGCGGAGTCGCCTCTAGACTCCAGGATGTGCTCCACACAGAAGGGCGAAGGATCTGATGCAGATACCAACTCCCGAATATTCCATACCGCGCGGCCCGAGATGTCGTCTTCCCGGGTTATCCTCATGTTCTTCCAGTTGGTACTTTTCATTTCATTATCATTATAATCCCGACACCATAGTGGGTGTCATTAGCGGTCCTCTAAAGTTAGAGAGGATTTGTATCTTCGTATAGTTCTTTTGTTTTGTTTACGTGGTTCGTCATGTCTCACCAAAGGAGACTTGGCTCTTCACTATCATTAATGAATAGACACCATAGTGGGTGTCATGGTAGTCCTCAATGGTTTAGAGAGGAGTTCCCCTTATAGAGTTTTCTTTGTTTTCATAATTCGTAGTAGTTCATCTCAAGGTCCATAAACGAGAAAGGGACTAAACTACTGTGTGCGCGCAATGATATATACAACAATGATATAGAAATCTTACAACATGATAAAGAAGCAATCCAATTTCATGCTTTGATCTTATGTCATTTTCACACACAAGGCACACAGCACACAAGCCGTGTAACACGGCAACATACGAACCACACATGTCCATACCTTATTCGAAGCACGAGTCGTCTTACACTCGAAGTCCCGGTCGGAGTTCGCTACGGCCCTAGCGTTAATTAAAACAACGGGTCAGTATTATTTTATGTGACGACACTTTATATCGTACGTTTTTCCCTTGGTATGTTGTTACATGCTTAGTTTAGATTGACTCTTAGAACTTCCATGTATTAATTCTAGGCTTATCTTACTCCTAGGACATTCACGTCTTTGTTTTACACGTTAACTAAGTCCTTTTCCCTTAATCAACGTTTTAGAGCGCTTTAAACGTTAACCATGTAACATGTTTATATAAGATGGATTTAGCTTGACTAAAGTGTATTCCCTCCTTAAATAAATAAGTGGCAATATTCTAACCTTAGTATCACTATAATATAGAACATAACATACCCTTATACCCCATTTATACATACGTCCCAAATTAAGTTATAAAGCTGCAACATAGTTGCGGTGTCTTCTCTCACTTAACCTCTTCAGTTCAATTGATGTTTAATCTTCTCAGAACAGTTCCCTAACTTGGCTGCAGTTAATAGCTATGGTTTGAGTTTATTTTTAAAGCATCAACACCCTCTTAGCACCTTAGGAGGTTAAGCTTACTGAAACATAAAATAGAGAAGGCTGAAACATTAACCCCTCATGTTCCATCCCCACGGTTCTTCTAGCTCATTGGTTTGTCTCAATTTCCTCCCAGAGTTCTTTCTAACTTCACTCTAGTGTTTTAGGAGTGTTTTAAACTAAGAACCAACTCCAACCAATGCCATTATCACCACTGTAAGATCGTTATACAGAAACCATGGACTGCAGGAAACTGCAACACTAGAGCTTGGTGTTCTTTTCCTTAGCCTTTTGTTTGAGTTATAAATCTGTTACCAAGTCTCTCCCAACGTGTTTCCCCCACTTAGATAAGAGTTCCAGCACAATTTAAATTCAAAAACAACCCAATTCAACACTACTAACTCCTCTTAAACTCAATTATACAGAAAGCAACCAGATGCAGAATCTGAAATGAAACTTTGTGTTTCTCTCCATTCAACTTTACTTTTAACGTACTGTATGATGTTTTAACTCTTCCCAAATTACTGGCTCAGTTATGTAGGTGTTTTTATCAAGCTTCTATCCCAAAATAAAACCCATGCTACCCTCTGTCACCTGGTTATACAGAGTTGTAATGGTGCAGAAAATAAAACAGGAATCAGAAACAGGAAAGTGAAATTCCCTTTTCTGTTATTCTGTTTCTGTCACTTAACTCATTTCTTAGTTTTCTCCAATTGGTTTCGTTACCTACTTATGTATTCTAATACAGCTCCAACTCTAAGACAACTCAATATGACTCCTTAGAATCTTTCTTCACACAGTTGAACAGAACACATTAAATATGAAGAACTGAAACCTGCACTCACCAAATCTGATAACTTGTCTCTTCTTTTTTTTTTCTGGTTTCTGTACATTCCCAAGACTGTCAATAAATCTTTCCCCAACTTGTTCCACTATCGAGTTAAGTGTTTAACCAAGCTTGAACTCTAAACAACCCACATCTACACCATTCAAACTGAAACTGGCAACTGATAGCAGCTAGCCACCTGAGATCAGAAACTGATACGTTTTGTTCTATGGTTTTCTTTTGCTCTCCAATCTGGTTTCTAACTCACCCAATGCACTCATAGACTTACTAAGGTTTGTTAGGTGTGATTTAAATTCATTAGCAACTCAATACCACTACTCCAAGTCTTTCTGTACAATGTTATACGGAACTGAACAGAAAATGCAAACTGAAACCAGAAAGTATGCACTGATAACTTCTCTTTTCAATTTTTTTTTGTTAGTTCTCGAATTCAACTTTCAATTCCCTTCACAACCTGTCTGCCCACTTGGCTAGGTGTTTAATTAAGTTTTTGTTTTAAAATCAACACAAGCCCCAATTCATTGATACTTCAAACCACCTCAGAAAACACCTCACACAGGACTTGAATGCTGCAGAAACAGAAGGTATGAAAAACTGATACACTCTATTATTTTTCTTTCCTTGTCCATGAGTTTGACTCTTAGTTCTATCCCACCTTATTCCCTCACGTGTTTAAGTATTTTTGTCAAGTCTTATACTCCAACCAACCCAAAATGGCATGGTTAACAACTCTGAAAAACTGAAACAAGATCTGAAACTTAAAACCTGAAAAACAAAATCTGTGCATTACTTCTTTATTCCTTCGGTTAGGTTGGTAAACTGACTTCAACCTTTCAAATGAATATACCAACTTATATAGATGTATTAGCATTGTTTAAAACTAAACCCAAAGAACCTTGGTTAGCATCACTGATACGCCCAATAACTGAACTGGACAAACTGAACAAAGAACCGAAACATCAACCTGTTACATCCTCTTCCCGCTTTCTGTTTACTCACGAATTTTCTTCCTAGTTTTGTTTACACTCAGCTTCACGGTTTAGCAAGCTTTTGAATACAACCATTGGGTAAACACACTCTTTTAGTTTACAGCAGAAAGGGTAGCACAGAAACACAAACGATTTCAGAAACTATTATATTTCTTCTTACTTTATTCTTCTGTCTATTCTCTGTTGGTTACTCGACTGTCTTCTATCTGTTTTCTAATTTACACAGTGCACCTACAAATTTACTAAGGTGTTTTATAGGTGTTCAGGTGCATTGGTAATTCCCTACAACCCCATCACATCTCTCTGTACCTGAGGCATACAGAACATCAAGAACTCCAGGAACTGAAATCGGGCAACTAGAAAAACTGAAACATGGGCTAGTATATATATGCTTCTCCTGTCTTTCTTTTGGTTCTTTTAGTCTGTTTTCTAGACCTCCTAACTTATTTACAGGTGGGCTTATGTGGTAGCGTCATAGTAGGTTCTTCATTACTACTTAACCCCTTATATTTCCCTTCATAGCTATACAGAAAACATCAATTGTAAATCTGTACAGATTGCTTAGTTAGCTCAGTACCTTTAGTTTTTTTTGTTTGTTTCCAAGCTGGTTCCTCCTAGTAACCACCTTGGCACGATGAAACTCCCACACCCTTGAATCTTCGGTCTCAGCTGGAATAATTTTCTCTGGGATCAGATTACGATAAAACAGGGAGAGGATGGCTAGAGTAATTAAACTGTTATGAAGGCTTTACCTTCTGGTTGTGTTGCAGGGAAGAGATTCGCAGCTCTGACTCAGGAATTTTGAACCATGCCTAGAGGAATGCATGAGGGGTTGTGCATGAAAGGAGGAGCGTTGAGTGAGTAAATCAGTGTTTTGTTCTGGACATCAGAAAAAACAGAAAGTGAGACTGAACTTGCATGGTCTTATGATCTCACCTTAGATTAGTGTTCAAATCAGCAATGCAGGTGTTTTCTGGGATGTTTCATGGTCTCGTTGTCTAATTTCTGTGGGTCTGAATCGGCACCAAAGAGAGGATGGACACAGGTTCTATTTACTTGACTGAATGCAGAAATGTACAGGAGAGTTGCATGCAGTTTTTTTTTTGTTACCTTCGGGTAGCCTCAAGTTCGACGGGAATGGTGTTCCCTTCTGGTTTAGTTAACGCTATAGAGGAAGAGGACATGAAAACAGGGCTAGCTAGTTCCCAGAACGTGGGTGTGGACTTTGATGATCTGCCTTTAAAGTTCCAAGAGTGTAACTGTCCCCATCATGCTTGTTTCAGTACGGGGTTTTTTTGTAGTTTTCAGTTAGGCAACCAGGGAGTGAGGGCAAGGGAAAGGAAAATGTTGTCTGTGAATTTTTTTTGAAATTGGTGGGATATTGTCAGGAGTCTAATGTCACCGAAAAGAAATCGAATACAAGGAGCACTTGTGCCCTGTTACAAGAAAAGAAAACTGTCGATGGTGGGAGACAGGAGGCAGCAGCACTTTCTCTATTTTTTTGTTATACTCGTAAGATAACTTACTAGTTAAGCGGTGAGGTATTATTACTGAATACGAGCTCAGCTCAATCGGTTAAGCACTTGGGGAATGAACGGGAGGTCTCGGGTTCAAAACTCAGCGGGAGCGTTTCTGCTCTTTTTTTGTATAAGCTATATAAAAGCTTATTTATAAGTATGAGCGACTATATAATACGTCGCGTTATTAATTTATACACGACTGCCTTATTTTGTTACGTTCTTAGTTATTTATACGCACACGTATATATATACGCACCCCTTTTAGTTTGTCGCGTTTTAGTTATGTGTAACTATGCGACGTTATTCTTATTAATTATTATGTACGACGTTGTAATGTTGTAACGTTACGTATATGTATTTTTATATACGTATATATATATATATATGTACGCGACTGTATTAATATGTCACGTTCTCATGTTCTCGGACATATATATGTCCGTACTTAATTTAATTGTTCATGCATTATCACGTGTCCCGAATTATGTGACACGTTATTCTCGGATAGCCCTCACTCGTTATGATTTTATGTGTTTATTTGTTTAGGGGTGTTTCAGGCGGTAACAATGCAACTATTTCAACATCGAAGAGAAGGGGAAATTTTGACCCGTTGTTGAGCAAAATTTATAAAACCAAATATATAAATATATGCAAAGAATAGGCAAGAGCCCCTAATCGATGTAGTACCATAAGTTTCGTATCCACAAGGAAATTGGTTCTATCTTCCTGATCTTGATATCTAGAAGTTGAAATGAAAAGCGGTAAAAGGGAGTTTAGCCAGAGGCAAACTTTGTTGTTTAGTTTAACACAACGAAGCAATAAGATAAAGGTAAATTACAATGATGTTGTAATATTGGATTGGATGAAGATGCACCTTGGGACTTTGGTAATTAATCACCTAAACCACCTAAACAAGCTTTAAATCTTCTTTCACTATAGTTATCTCATAGAACAAGGGTAATGACTCTATAAACCAAAGATTAGCCAAATCTTACTTAGTTTGATTTTACCTTCAAATCCAATTAGGGTTAAACTCACTAAACAACATTAATCACTAGTACAAAAAAGGCTTTTAAAGGCGGTTGTTTATGGCCTTTAGAGGCGGTTGTAAGCCTATAGAGGCGGTTGTAAACATGTTTTAGAGGCAGTTTTCTCAAATAACCGCCTCTACAAGGGCCTATTTATCTCTACAGTGGTACCCTTTAGAGACAAGTCTTTTTAAACAACCACCTCAACAAGATTTTTCTTTAGAGGCGGTTTTTACAATCAACCACCTCTAAACAAACTTTATTCAATGCAAGTAATAGTCAATGGAGGCAACCGCCTCTAAAGGTATTTTTTTTAAAGGAAGAATTGCTACATTTTGGTACATGTCCTGAATATTGTACATCTACAGCAACACAATTTTGCAACATATATTCTATACACAATCTCTTGATCAAGGTGTTTTTTTTAAGTACAATCATAATATACAAACTATAGGGGATGAGGGTGTCAAACCTGTGACCTTTTGTCTCAGGTGGAGTATATGGCCCACCAATTCAGTTATATCGCTTTTGACTCTTGATCAAGGTGTTAACAATAAATATAACTATATTTGTTACATATAACTATCTCCTTTATAAAATCTTGCAAAAAAAATCTTCAAAATTATGAGCATACTACAATTGATGCTAACAAAATTGAATCATCCACAAACCATGTGTGTCACTCCACAATTCGAATGATTCACAAAAAGCTTGTTGGTACCCCAATACCAAAATATGTACATGTAAATGTACTATGTTAACTCTTCTAGCAATCATTGATAATCTCCTCGGAGTAGCTTTCAAGAGTTGTAAGAAAAACCTGCCCAAGAAAATGTAATATTTATAAACATATACATTTACTTATTGTAATTATAGTCGTAACAAATTATATATTAAGATATATCAAGATTTCGTATCTTTTCCAATGGATCACTGCACTTAGAAAACATTACAACTATGACATACATGTATCTCATTACATAATAGGCGCACAACGAACACTGTACAAGAAACAAAATAAGGATAAATATATAGTAATTTCACGATACGTCACTAATTAACCATCAGATATGTAGTTAAATTATATCGTTGACAGTATAATAAAAATTTATTATATTATTTACATATTGGTTTAAATGGTGTAAAACAAAAAATATATATAATCATAAAAACTTTAATAAAAAAATTATAATTTTTTTAATATTTTATATAGAAATTACAATTGATTACAAACAGACAAAAATAGAAAGCTAATTCAGAGTAGACCTTTTATGTATGTGACTGTGAATTATTAATTTCCACTACTAGATAGCTAATTGAGAGTAGACCTTGTTTTATGTATGTGACAGTGAAAACACACTAATTAAAGCTGCTGCACGACATTTTCTCATGTGTATGGTCATATATTGCATTTCCAGCCCGTTCCAACAAGTTAAGGGGAAGAAAACCGTTTCATAAATAAAATGTAGACTCCTAAAAGTGGCCTACTCACCAGATCCAGGCAAAGACTCAGCCCAAAGCTACATTTCTCGTGAAGCTAATAAGAACTTCGGAAGTTTAAACTTTCTTCTTTTGTAATTGAGTTCTACTACTTTCTATCCCTCATAATTCAGTCCACATCCTCCAGCTTGATTTTTCATTACATTGGAAACTCGGTAGTTTTTTTTACTATTTTTCATCATTCGTTCACCTCAATCAGAATTGATGTTATAAATCTAAGTAGTAATTTGGGTCATTCAGCAGTATTCCAAAGATCATGGTTGTCGATAAGCTCACAAAAAAAGTCTTTCCAATCCTCAAATCACATCTAATGCATGCATGTACGTACTTGGTTCCTGAACAAATCTGGAATGTGGTAAAGCAACCACTGCATCACAGTTTACAGCAATGCACACATGAGCCATCATGTCTATCTTCAGTTTACAGATAGGAATTCCTCTAACACTTCTAGAGAAGAGTAGCCAAAAAAGGGTATTACCCTTCTTTAATACATAAATCTCAAATATAGCAATCTCATACTATACTCATCCATGCCATTGTATGTATGACAATCTAAACATTTTATAATCAGGACCAGACAAAGCCCTTCACGATTTCAGTATTACGCTACCTACCAATTATAAACCTGAGTGTTAAAAAGGTGAAGGGTTTATCAGTATGTAAGTAAAGACCAAAACATTTGTTTTGAACACATTTCACTCTTCTAATTCTAAACCGAAAAAAAAAAATTCCCTTTTGTTTAACTTTTTCATCTCGCGACACTTAGTTAACCTAGTCTGTCCAGCTTGACCGTCAAAGCCACATAATAATCAAACTGGTGATAAATTTTTAGCTTGCTTTATATTGTTTACAACGAGCATGCCATCTGCTATTGTGAAACCTTGTTGTGATGCAAGGGTGATGCGATATTATTGAATGAATCGGGAGAGGAATTGAATAAACCTCTCAATACAGAGAATACGCACACTCTGTATGTATGTGTTAAGTATATTCTAGGCTATGCTTATATAATAAGAATGAAAAGAAAGGCTGACCGGTGAACCGGGTCAGGGAAAATAATACAACAAAGTATAATCCTATAATACAAACTATAAACGTACAGAAGAGAGCCTAAGTACATCCTAATACCCCCCTCAAAGAGTGCATCCTTGTGAGGAATATGGGCAGAAGATGCGCTCTTTGCTTTGTAGAGGTTTGTGCCTTGTGCCTGCAAAACAGAAAGGGAATGTCCTGCTTTGCCTAATGGCTGCTGCGGAAGCGTGAGTGTACCTGCAGAGACAAAAAAAAAAAACACTACCCTTCTCGGGATTTTGTAAGCCCATTGCATTAAAAGAATTGTGATAACTCTTACCTGTAAGCGGTTTGGTCATCATGTCCGCTAACTGATGTGTGCTAGGAACATATTTAACTTGAATGAGACCTGCCTGCAATTTTTCACGAACAAAATGGCAGTCTATTTCTATATGTTTTGTCCGTTCATGAGAAACGGGGTTTCTAGCTATATGTATGGCGGCCAAATTATCGCAATTTATTGGTATGGGACTTATGTCTTTGACTCCGACTTCGTTTAGGAGTCTGCTGAGCCAACTCAATTCCCCTGTGACCTGTCGCATAGCTTTGTATTCTGCTTCAGCAGAAGATAGAGCTATAGTGGTCTGTTTCTTTGATTTCCAACTCAGAGGAGAACCCCCTAGAAGGATGTAGTAGCCGGAAATGGATTTTCTGGTGATTGGGCATGAGGCCCAATCTGAATCACAGTAGGCTTCTAGGGTATATGTTGGTTCTTTATTAAAGAATAACCCGAATCCCGAAGTTCCCTTAACGTATGAGAGGGTATGATAAGCGGCTTTTAGGTGAGCTGAGGTTGGACTTTGAAGGAATTGGCTCAAGAATTGAACTGCATAACATATGTCGGGCCTCGTATTGGTGAGAAAGTTCAGTTTTCCTACAAGGCACCTATATATTGTCAGGTTCTCTAGCTTGGAGCCGGTGTCTTCATAAAGTTTTTGGTTTAAAGGAAGAGGGGATACAGAGGGTTTAATGTTTTGAGCATCGAGGTCATGGAGGATTTGGTTGACATAACGTTGTTGTGTCATGATCATACCGGCATTAGTTTCTAGAAATTCTATTCCTAGAAAGTAGTTTAATCTACCTAGATCTTTTATTCTGAATTTTTCATCAAGCTTTGCCTTTAAAAACTTGACTTCCTTGTTGTCATTTCCCACCACTAGAATGTCGTCCACGTAAATTCCTAACAAAGTGATGCTGGTTTTCCTTTGCTTGATGAATAGGGAATAATCGTTTGGGAGTGATTATATCCCAAATCTTTTAGGAAATTGGCAAGTTTCTCGTACCATTGCCGGGAAGCTTGCTTTAGTCCGTAGAGGGATTTGTGGAGTTTGCACACTTTGTTGTCACCATTCACCTTTATCCCTTCTGGAACTGTCATGTAGACGTCTTCATGAAGGTCACCATGCAAGAAGGCATTGTTGACGTCTAATTGGTCGAGAATCCATCCATTTTTCATTGCCACAATTATTAAGGTCCTTACGGTGGTCATTTTTACTACGGGGGAGAAGGTCTCATCGTAGTCAAGACCTTGTTTTTGTGTAAAGCCTCTGACCACTAATCTAGCCTTGAAGCGCTCTATGTCGCCGTTTGCCTTTAACTTGACTTTATAGACCCATTTGCAACTAATGGGGCGCTTGCCTTTGGGTAAGTCAACTATTGTCCAAGTCTTATTTTCCTTTAAGGCTTCGAATTCAGCTCCCATGGCCTTTACCCATCTGGGGTCCTTGCTGGCTGTTGTATAATTATTGGGTTCCTTAAGGTCGTGAAGTTTGGACAAGAGCTTGTTAGCATTTGGTTGGAGAGAGCAAGATAGAATGGTGTTGTTAGGTATGTGGTCTGTTAGACTATTGAAGTCATTATGTGGAGTAGGATGGTCTGTGCTTTCAAGTCTTTGGGCAAGAATGAAAGAGAAAGGATCTCCTTTGGTCACTGTTGAAGAAAGGAGGTAGTCGTTGTATTTTGAAGGGATTCTGTGTTCTCGGTGGATCTTCTGAGATCGGTGGTGTGTTGATTTTCAGTGGTGGTAGTTTGACTTTGGGTGGTGGTATTTGATTCTTCTCTTGCCTCAGAGAACTGAGACGTACAAGAATCATCTTCCACTATTTGGTTAGAAGGGGAGGAGAAGATGTCCAAGTGGTTCTGGTCTTTGTCTAAAGCCTCGATCCATTCCTTGTTCTTCAACGGATAAATGTTTTCGAAGAAAGAAATGTCTCGCGTTATCTTTAGATCCTTTTCTTTCAATGTTAGGACCTTGTATCCTTTTGTGTTATTGGGGTTCCCGACATATATTGCAACTGACGCTCTAGGATCAAGTTTTCCTTTGCTTGGGTTAACATTAGTTATGTAGCAAAGGCATCCGAAGCTCTTGATTTCATTAAAAACTGGTTTTTCTCCGTAGAGTTTTTCGTAAGGGGTCAGGTTGTTGATGGCCTTGTTGGGCATTCTATTTGTCAAATATGCCGCATGCTCTACACATAGATCCCAATGTTGATCATCTAACCCTGACTGGAAAAGAAGGGCTCTAGCAACATTCATTATGTGTCCTTGTTTTCGTTCCACCACCCCATTTTGTTGGGGTGTGTGAGGACAACTTGTTTGGTGAATAATCCCCTTTTTAGCAAAGAATTCTAATCCCTCTTGGGATTTGCCCAACTCCCGGGCATTGTCACTTCGAATGATTTTAACGCGTTTGTTCATTTGGGTTTCAGTCAAGTTTATGAAGTTTTTTAAGTGCTCCATGGCTTCGGATTTGAGTTTAAGAGGGGTTACCCAGGTTCCTCTAGTGTAGTCATCTACTAAGGTGAGGAAATACCTATGCCCGCCTAAAGTTTGTGTTCTCATCGGCCCACAAATGTCCACATGCAGAGATCAAAAGGGTCTTTTGTTTTAATCGTAGATGTGGGGAACTTCAAACGTTTTGCTTTGGCTTTGTAACAGATGGTGCAAGGAAAATGGTTTTCTAAGTGTTTAGGTATGTTAACATGTATTATTTTCCTCATCTTGCTTAAAGACATGTGACCTAATCTATGATGCCAAAGAATAAAATTGTCGCAAGAATTAACCCGTGAGGGTTGAACATCAGTATTTAGACAAACAGACATATCCCTTTTATTCATCACAAAGTCATACAAAACTTTCATGTTAACAACATATAGACCATTAGCTTCTCTTCCAATCTGTACAGAAGCACTTCCCTTAGAGTCCTGCATCGTGCAATAATTTTCATGGAATATAAACGACACATTCAAATCCCTTATCAACCTAGATACAGATATAACATTAAACTCAAAAGATGGAACAAACAAGATGTTCTGTAAACAGATATTTCCATCAAACATCAGATTTCCAACAGAAGCGATAAATTTCTTGTTTCCATCAGGCAGCATGATACATCTTTGAGTTTTCAGATTAGAGCATTCAGAGAGCAAATCTTTGTTTCCACTAACATGCTCAGTCGCACCGGAATCAAGTATCCATAACTTATCCAATTCGCATGTCACAGGCAGTTTATGATTCGAGTTCAGACACGGTAAAAAAGAAAATGGTTATGAGAACCTGTGAAATGACCGAAGTTGGTCTGGGTTGTGGTGTTACCGGTGTCCTTCTGCTGCTGTAGATACACGACAAGCTGCTCCAGTTGGTCGGCGGCTAAACCACGCACCGGTGACTCTCGTGTTTGGTCACCACCTTCACTACTGTCGGCAACCATGGACCCGACCTTCGCCTCTGGTTTCTTTCTGGTTGAGTCGGTGGGGAATCCGACTAACCACCAGCATTCGCTTCGATTATGGCCAAGCTTCCCGCAATTTGCGCATTTTGTCGCGTCTTTTCTTGCGCCAGAGGTAGAAGTGACGGAATTCTCTTGCTTGCTTGGAGTTGAACCCGGTGTTACTGGTTTTCTGCTTCCCAAACATTGAATTAGGGTTGCCTTTGACGGCTAGGGCGACAGATTGATCTGGTTCTTCGGTCGAATCGTCGCTTTCCCTAGTTTGTTCTTCCTGGATTATTAGCGAGAATATCTCCTCCAGCGTCGGTATCTGACTCATGGCGAGGATTTGTGCGCGCAGCTGGGTATAGGCTTTGTTTAAGCCCATCAAAAAGTGGATCGTCTCTTCTTCTCCCCTCGATTTCTTTTGCTTCTCGCTCGACGTACAAGAAGAACAGCAAGAACATTGTTCGATTGGCTTCGCTAACTCATATTGGGCCCAAATTTCACGGGATTTCATGAAATAGTCAGTAATTGAGTCTTGTCCCTGTTTTAGGTTTGCAATTTGGATCTTGAGATGGTGGAGAGTCGCCAGATTCTTCTTTTCGAATCTCTTGCAAAGCCAATCCCAAATCTGTTTGGGATCGCTAGTGTACATTACGCTTCGGCCGATATTGGGAGAAAGTGAAGAAATGAGCCAGGTGACGACGAGGGATCTCGCGCGCTTCCAGGCTGCGAATCGAAAAGTATCGGTGCTCTCCGGTTGGGTGATAGTACCGTCAATGAATCCAATCTTGTTTTTCGCTGTCAAAGCTTCCTGCATTGACCATTTCCGACCCAAAAATCCATCTCCTCCGGTGAACTTGGGAACGAGAGGCTGGCCAGTTTGTTCTGTATTGGCGACAAAGAGAGGGTCGCTGGTGTCGATGACGGTGCTGGTGTTGGCGGCGGGAACATCCGGTTTCTTGCCCGGTGGATCTGCCATCTTTGTTAATTGTGGATAACCAGTGCTCTGGATACCATGTGAAACCTTGCTGTGATGCAAGGGTGATGCGATATTATTGAATGAATCGGGAGAGGAATTGAATAAACCTCTCAATACAGAGAATACGCACACTCTGTATGTATGTGTTAAGTATATTCTAGGCTATGCTTATATAATAAGAATGAAAAGAAAGGCTGACCGGTGAACCGGGTCAGGGAAATAATACAACAAAGTATAATCCTATAATACAAACTATAAACGTACAGAAGAGAGCCTAAGTACATCCTAATAGCTATACATCACCCCACATTTCAAATTCCAGCTCTAAAAGACTTCGATACTTATAAATTTCCATGATTTCAATTTGATTAGTTGAGAAACAAAGGAACATCGTTTATCACCCACCGTGCCAGCAAGCAAAAGGAAGTGAAATGTCCTACGAATCAGCTGTGTGCAATATATACTGATCCTGTAGCCAAACAAACAGAGTCCACAGGCATTATAAATTTGCATAATCACTGTGCTATCTAACATCTTATCAGTACCTGTGAAAAGTGGTTTCATTCCATATCGGAAATTTGAAAACAAGAGTAGGACTCTTCTTGTTATAGAGGGAAGTTTCCTCCCACATCGATAATATGGGAAAAGGATACTAGTCTCTTAATGATATATAGGGGTTCGTCTACTTTCAAGATAAATAGGGATTGGTACATTCTGTTACGCCCTCACAGAACATTGTTAAGGGAAGGTTTGACAAAGTTTATACTCGTAGAAGAGAGTTAGTAAGCTGAGGGTTAAAGTGTAATTAGTCAGTTAGTTGTAACTGCCTAAGGAGTTCTGTTACATGAGCTGTTAGTTTGTTGTTAATACTTGTTGACAGTACTTAAGCTGTAGAGATAGATTGTTTGGGTATCGATGAAATAAAGAAATACCTCTGAGAGGCTTTTGGGATTGCAACACATTCATACTATCTCATTCCTTTAACAAGCAACTTAATACATAGTTAAGTTCCATTGTCTCCTTTCCCTTTGTATTTTTGAAAAAGTAATAATAAAATAAATAGTAGTGTCCGCTGGAAGGAAATATGTTTTGCACATGACTTTTCTCCGTAGATGTGGTCTGTGTCTGTTCCAGGATAGAAACCTGGACCATGTCATAATATAGACGGTATCTTCCGTCTCTAATTGGTCCGGGTCTTTTTGTCCGGATCAAGAACCGAACCACTCCTAAAATTCTCTAGAAAGCTCGTTTTTTGCTTCGGTTTGGTTCTGTCTTGATCTTTAACCTCTTGGTACGTGTTTTTAGACCCTTTGTTCAGTGTTTTTCACCAGTTTAAGCGTAAACCCATAAGTAAGAGTAGTTCTTCACATATAAAACATTTGAAGGAAGGAATTAAGAGCAAATCAAATAGTGGTGTTGGGTATGCTTGAACCGGAGGTCTTGAATTCATTAGTAACTGTTTGCCAAATCCTGGTATTCAGAAAGCTAACTGGTGACATGATAGCATAGTTGGTAGACGTACTCAAGGGGCGGATGATCATATGTGAAAATCTCATGTACTTTTAACTATAAAAAAAGTAGTAAGGGTGTGTATGGGTTGCTGATTCTTTGAGTGGGTGATTACTTGTATTGTAAGTTGCTAGATATCATCATTTGATGTGTCAATGTTAATAGCTCAAATGCCATGAAATGATTGATTTTACCTATTTGGTATTAAAATGAAAAATTTTCCTTGTGTGATGTTGTTTGCAATTGTCACCTGGCATTATTGTTGTGCGAATTACTGAACAATTTCATCAAATAGATTAAAGTGTCCATTTGTGAGATAATGGTTAGTTTCTGCATTTATATATGATTTGGTTCATGAAGTTTTTGTTACATCGCACACATTAATTATATTGGGTATCCATGTTCCTTTTTATCCATAAAAAGCTCCACCAACATTACAAACCAACTATATTCATACACTTTATATAACTTTTACAAGGAAAGTGAAGATTAATTATGTGTACTTTAAAATGCTCTACTTGAAGCTGAGAATATCTAATGTTAAAGGTAATTACAAAGTCAAAGGAGCAAAATGAAAATAAAAAGAAGGCTCAAGAATTAATCTATCTCGATGACAATAATTGTAATACATTTTATTGGAAACTAGTAAGTTTACTTGTCACATAAACATGATCAAATACACCAACTTCTTGATGATAATAACACTAGTACTACCAATTTTCAACTTCTAGCTAGTTTCCTCCTTAGGAAGAGGAACCCATTCAAGTTGTATCTCAACCTCACCTTTTTCTACATGCAGTAACCTCAAGGTCATGTCTTGAAGTAATTTTCCATCCCGCCATACAACTTGGCTCTCCTCAGCAAGACAATTTTCCCTATTTGGATAAGTTCTGCTCACTACTGAGCCATTTGGAACATGTTCCATTTCCATCCTTAAACACTCTAAATAGGATTGTATGTCAATGTTTGCTTCCCCCATGTTGTCATCTGTTGTTAATGTATCTTTATCACAAACTGTCTAAACATAAAAAAGGGAAGCTGGGATTCAACGTCACAATCAAGAAGAGTGAATATTGGTTAATCAAAAGAAAGCATACAGATAGGAGGTAGTGCTTACTAATTTAACTTGGAGATTGGGATCTGAGACACCCAGAGTTAGTTCATCATTCCAATCAGGATTACAATTGTTCTTCTCTGTTCTAGTACTCAATCGCTGCGTCCATAAAAAAAGTAAACTTTTTAATATCAAATCTGACATAGGGGCTAAAAAAATCTTAGTTTTTTAAAGTAATATATGGCAAAAGACATTGCATTCGTTTTCTAGTTCTTCCTTTCATGTAATTAGTTTGTTTGGTTTTGTAAGTGTCAGTTAATGTAATTAGTTAAAAGTGCATGGAACTTTGAAGATCCAATATTTGAATCCCTTTTAGTTTCGAAAAAAAAAAGTTCGAATCCCTGATAAACCAGTGTATACAAATATTATGGCTGAAACATATAAAGTTACATTGCAATATATTTTCTGAATTAAATATATAAAAAGTACACATAAATGCTTTCTAACTTTTCTTTGAATTACCAATCAAAGATGTGGGTTTAAGAATCGCAATGAAAAGCCTAAGTTACTACAACAGATTAAACAAAGGTGTGTCCATCATTTGGTGCAATATATGAGTCATGTTAAAAATTGATTTGAATAGTACCCAAACATAGATATATTTGTGACGGGAAAATATAAACTTTGTCGAGAAGGGTACCTGTGATCCCATGGTGATGACAACATAAGCATCACTACTATTACAATCTTTGGCAACTAGGTTGGTCCCTCGCCGCACTCTGATCTTGAAAAAACCCTTAAGTTCATCCATGTCTGGTGCTATGAAAGAATTCTCTACCTGTTTCCGTTCATAGGAATTAAACAATGGAACTCAAAAACAGATGATTTTTTTTTAAATAAGGGATAGAGGGAGTGAGAATTGGACAAACCTAGAGCGAGATTGTAGGAGAATAATAATTTTTTATTTTGATAAAGTTTATAAGAAATTGGTTGTTATCTATTTTTTTTAACGCAACAAAAAATTTATGATTTGGATTTAAAATCATTGTGAATAATAGGAAAATTAGACATCCAAACATTAACACCCGAGCATAGCAAAACTCAAAAGGAGTTAAGGAATAGGCTATAGAATTGCCCTCTCGTCTCACAAAGACCACCTAATGACTTCCTTACTATCACAAACTAGCTGGTGAAAAAATACATCAACTACCGGGTCTACAGAAGCGCTCGACCAGAGAAAACGAAGGAGATAATCATACTCCACCATCAGAAAACCGCACCCCAACTCCACACCACGCGACACCGCATGAGCCTCTTCCAAGGTAGGAGAAAGCGAAACATCATCCCTCCATAAGCCCGCCCCTAATAAACCACCATCCGCATTCCGCACCATCAATACTGACAAATTCCAGAACCCATCCTCCCCCGCCCCGCATTCGTGTTCACCTTAGCCCACCCCTAGGAGGTGGACACTAAACTCTAGGCCCATCCTCCACCACACTGTAATTACCAACCAGCACCTGGAAGCGACGAACATACTCTAAAGCACCCCTATAACAAAGCGAGAAGGAGCCCCCTACTGATGAATCATATCGTTACGGGCCCACTAGATGACCCAAAACATAACCAAAACACCAGCTAGTGCCGAACTAGAAACTTGTCTTTTTTTTTTATAATTGGCTGGAGAACCAGCTAATAAGGCAATACTGTGGTTCATACGAACCTTTCTCGCCAAAAAGGTACACTTTCAAAAGAACTAGAACAACAACAAGGTAAACAAAGTGAAAAAGTAATTTTGGAGAGAGATTTCCGGGTTGGGATAATGACAGTTGATCTTTCTACCAAAATCCAGACATCTTTGGGCTTCGGAGGTAGTGGGGCTAATGTGAGGAGTTCTGGGGGTGGTGATATTTTGTGGGGGCTGGGAATAATCCACTAAAAAGGAGTTATTGGTGGACTCTTGGGTGTTACGTGTTGGGTTTTGTGGAGTTCGAGGAGAGGGGCAGGAAGAAGATTGGGAAGACAATGGGGTATTAGGAATTGTCGGGGGGAAGGATGTCTGGAAGTGGTGTGCAGGGATCGAATGTCGTGATGATTTTGATCTTCAGCATGCAATGGAGAACGTGGGGCGGGACAAAAAGTAGCAACTGTCATTAATTTATTGCCGTTTACCAAAGTGGTAGTAGAGCAAACAGCTGGCCTAGAATCCAAGAGGGCCGTGAGCGGCTGATCCCTTCCCCGAGAATGAAAAGGGAAGTTTTTACGATTAAAAAATTCTGCAGGAATAAAAGGGGTAATATCTGATAGGATGGTTTGGGGAGAATAAACCGCCTTTTTTTAGCTACAGTAAATATCTCGAAAATCTTCCCTGTCTTCAAGACAATCGAGTCGGTCTCCCTGTTATCAGTGTGAAACGTTACCGTTTTTGTAAGTGTGGTTTCAAACGGCGTCGTTTGGTTTATCATTATCAATTGCTTCTGAGTGCAATCCTGGTGGTGGTTGTCGGGTTCCAAAACAAAATCTACTTGTTTCTCTGGTTGCTCCGGTTGTTCCGGTTGCTCCACTGGTTGTTCTGGCCCAAAATTATCTTGGGAGAAATCTTGTTGCGATTGCGAGAAATCCTCAGCCCAGTACTCAATGATTCCAACATTATATGTCTCCCCCTCAACTTCAACTTGGATCTCTTCATTAATAATCGACATTTTTGTGGTGCTGATTTCCGCCTGTACTTCTAAAAGTGTGGGGAGCTTGTTCATATCAGAACTAATCTCTGTGATCTCTCCAAGATGCCTTGTTATCATCCGTACCGAGTTTTCTGACCAAGCCTGGAGCGGGATACCCCGGATCGCAATGCTTGTAGGCCGGTTAGTTAGATGGTCTGAAGCACGCCAATCCCTGATTTCCCATCCAAAATCCCTTTCCTGGATTGTTTGTCTGAACTCGTCAGCTTTGCATCGATCCTTGAAGACTACTACGTATTTGGATTGTGTTATGCAAGTTATTCCTTCAGTGTGTTCTCCCCATTCGCAGAGACTTTGCTTGATACGCAGTCCGTCAGCAGGGGTCGAAGAGACAATCACCACTCCACGACCCAGTTTTTCTTTCATCTCCAACGAAGGCGCCAGACTAATGAAACCTTGAGGGTGTGGGTCTCGACTTGGGGTTTGCCTATTGCATGGTGGAGGGGGAGGAGGAGCGGCTCCTGGGTTTGCGAGTTTGGGTCGAACTGGCCGCTTCGGAGCCCATTGAAACGACGCTCCTCGGGAGTGGCGCCGGACGAAAGCAGTTTGGGTTTGAATCTTATTACCATCCACCATCAGGCCATTAGTTTCTAGGATAGCCTTGTCTGCATCCTTCTTATCCATATATTCAACGAAACCGTATCTCGTTCCGGTACGGATACGAGTAGCCTTAGGCAGCCGCATGCCCACCAATTGCCCGAAGTTATCGAACAACTTCCAGATTGTGCCATATCTCGAGCTTGGATTAATATTGTCAATAAAAACCGTGGCACCTGGGGTAGGCTTCCGCGAAGGGTCTATGGTTGTCATTACGAAAACCAGATAAAACAACGAGTAAGAGTGATAAACTGGGCGTATTTTGGGTGATTATTTGAGAGGATATGGGCTGGAGCCAGAATACTGGTTGTTTCAGGGTTAGAGAGGTGGATGACTTAGGGATGTACCTAGGGTTTCCAAGCAAGGACGGTGCAGGAAGGAAATTTTTAGTTACATTAGAGATTGAACTAGAAACTTGCTAAACTTTATGTTCTGATGTCATTCCTTTACTGGTTGTATGTCTAAATCTTACACCTTTGAAATCGCTAAATCAATCCTCTTGATTTCATATGGTAGCTGTATAAGTCTCTCGATCAATGAACCCAGAGGAAGAAATCGATTTGAAATGTCCGTCTCGTTTTGTTTGAAAGGGAAAAGTGAATTAAAAAAGAAAACTTTCTCCCACCAATTCCCTTGCGCATTAATATTTTCCCCTGCTATAAGTACGGAAATCAATTTCCTAATGTTGTTATCTATTTTTTTTTCTATTATAATTCCTGCCTGTCGTTAAAGTATTCAATCACTCTTGTTATCATTTAAATATCGTTTCCATATTACTACAAATCTTTGTGATAGAAAACCATTCAATTATAGTAATAATGTTTTACATTTAGGGGATATCATTTTAATAAATAAATAAATAAATAACAAGTTTATAATAAACTCTCACTTATTTAAAATATAATTCATTTTAAAGTTGAGAACTGTATTCAAAATATAAGTCTTTTAGTATATTTTCTATTCATCTTTCTACTTTTTCCATTTACCATTTTTAAATTATTAGATTAACTTTACTCTACTTTTGTTTTCATAATAATTATACTTTTTTAAGGATACATTTCTCATTTTACACTATTCTAAAAAAAATATGAAAAAGTATGGAATTTACATATACTTTGAATGGGAGGAAATAATAATTTTCAATATTATTTATATCATTTTAATAAATGATATGTGATTTAATATTTTTTTTCCTAAAAGAGATTAACAATTATATTATAGGGGTATATCTTTTTACAAAGTAACTTTTAATTTAATAAAATGGTTTTCAAACAAATTCATTCAAAAGGGAGATGATAATTAAACAATATATTTCATTAGATTTGTTTAGATTCATTTATTTAAATATTTTTTTTTTCTTCAAATTTTTTCTTATAATCAAAATTTTATCACTAATATTTTACAATGTTTTTGCTTAGATAACTATTCTATTTCATCATTACTATTAAGGTTTTATTGAGATCATTGTTATTAAGATTTTATTATACATAATAAATTTATATGCTAATTATATTATTATTTTAATATTTAGTCAAATAAATTTTACAACAATAATATTTAATATTATAATATATTTAAGAACTTTTTTCTAAACAAATGATAATAAATACATATCTCTATTCTTATTTATTCCCCTCGAAATGCAAACAGATTTATATAATATTTTTATCCTCAACTCATTCGTCATACATAACCAAACAATACTGATGTATTCTCATTATCTTTCCACTTACATATCGCGTTTTCATTCTCTTTGTATCCATTTCCCTCTCTCTTTCCCCTCAAACTATCTAAACATTGCCTTAATTATTAGTTAAATTAGGAGAATGAGATTGATGGTCGTTATTCAAAAACTTCATACTGATTAAAAACCGCAACTCAGGAGGTGCTTATAAAATAAACTAACTGTACCCTTGTGTTTATAAAACTTAGGGAAATTTCATTAGATACCCCTGAGTGAATTTTACGAGGTACCCTTAAAGTTTCATTTTTATTATAAGATACCCCCGAGGTTTCATTTTCTTTACAATATATCCCTGAGGTTTCATTTTTATTACAAGATACCCCTGAGGTTTCATTTTCTTTACAATATACCCCTCAGATTTCATTTTCATTATGATATCCCCTGAGGTTTCAATTATATTACGAGATGCCCTCTATTCAAATTATGATATATTATATTTTTCATATCTCCATTTTACCCTCGCACCATATGCCCCAATAACCTCGATCTATGGTCAAATTTTTTAGAATTTAAAGTATAAACAAAATGCATATAAAAATTAAAGATCGATTAAAATTAGAATTCATTTTAAAAAACATAAATAAAATTATAAAAAACAAATTAAAATAATTACAATCATAAATGTTTAAAAAAAATAGAAATGACTAAACAACAAAAATTAATTTATTTAAAGCATATATTATTACATAATATAAAAACTATTATAGCGGTGACTTAAAATCGTAAAAACTTTTATAACAATTACATTAAATATAAGAAATTATAAATAATTTATGATTTATAGTAAAAACTTATTAGTAATATATTATTTGATATCAATAATCGCAAGTGAAATGGTCATATTTTATGGTTTTTATACTTTATTTTTCTAAATTAAATAATGATTTTTATATGTACTATATGAAATTTGTTACTTTAATATTCGTCATATTATTGTTATAATTTTTTTACAATTTAGTCATCTCTACCTAACACCAAAACAATTTATGCTTATTTTCCAAAATAATTTAATTTTTATTTTTAGTCATTTTCGTTTATTTAATTATATTCATTAATATTGATTTCAAATTTATATGAACTTTATTTTTTTTTGTGCATTTTATTCAAGTTTCAAATTCAAACAAAACTTTAACCATATATCCGTGAGTTTATTGTAGGGTATATGGTGTGGGGTAAAATGGGATACACAAATATAATATATCAGAATTAGAATGAAGGGGTATCTTGTAATCAAATTGAAACCTTAGAGGTATATCGTAATGAAAATGAAACCTCGGGGATATCGTAAAAAAAAATGAAACCTCAGGGGTATCTCGTAATGAAAATGAAACCTTAGGGGTTTTATGAAATTCGCTGAAACCTCAGGGATATCTTGTAAAATTTCCCTAAAAATTAACTCATGAGCAGCTACGAGATATACAAATCTAAATGGATAAGTCAATATATTTTTCTGAGATATACGCTTCCCAATCAGTGAATTCTATTTTAGTTTCTCAATTTTAATCATTTTCAGCATCACTACAACATAAGAGTTCAAATGGGGCAACAAAAGTTGCACTAATAGATCATATTATTGCCCCAACAAGTCAATACTGTTGTAGTGGCATCGGCATATTAAACAATTTTTAAAGACTCATCAACGTTCTACCAATTGGTTTCTAACTGTACTTAGCATTGTAGTCTTAACATTAAAATAGAGCGCTTTGGTGTTTAATTAAAAGGCTGCCTTACCCTTATAGATATGTATTAAGTTTTTGTAGTGATTGATGTTTAGGGTAACAAATGATTCAGCCACCTGTAACCAGTGACAATTCCATTTTATTTTGTCAATTGGAGGTTTATAAATTGCAACTCTAATTTGTTGTTTATTATAGTCAATAATATACAGAAGTAAGACTCCTCATTTGGTGTATCAACGATTTTCAAGCATTTGGACAAGGAAGAAAAGATTAATCAATCTTAATCTTTCGTGTTGATTTCTTTTATACCTCAAAAACATCTAGAATTTCTAGACAAATCTTCCTGTTTTCTTTGCAAAAGACTTATTCATGTCTTCACAAACCCTCTTTGTCTCCATAATGTCTTTCTTCATGGTTGCGATCTCCTTTATAACCATGATCAGTTTCTCATTTCCCCGGTTGGTGTAAAAAAGATAAGTCACATATAGGATTTTCTAAATAAGATGAAAAAAGCCCATTAACCTGGAAACCGATGTCAAAACGGGTAATAGTCTCACTGAAGTAGGACATGGTGGAGTTTGATGATAGCGCTTCCACGAGAAAGCAGCAGATTCTACTCTAGTCAGTGATGAGGAACTGTGGTTGTGATTGAATTAAGATGGTGAGATTAGTACATTTTTATAGCCATCTGTCATCTATCTCGTTAATTGATTATGGAAAGTTTTCTACAGCTACGATTGAGTCTTAATCATGAAGTTTAATCAGAAGGAAGGTGGCTTTCAAACTTCTATGTATCACTAAATAAAACCTGTACAAAGAAGAAATTGGCTTAGAAGAGAGGGAAAATTTACTAAAATAATGCCATTATAAGCAGAATTGCAGAGCACGAGGATCCACCGGCACTTCATATTGTAATGGCCTATCTTTTTCCAACACTGGTTCAAGTCTTGCATTGCTTTAAGCACCTCCGTCATTATCTCCCGGGGATGAGCTCGAGATTGCATACAATTAAATATTAAGGGGACGTTTGTTTCCAGTAAGGAAAACATGGAATCAGAAAAGGGGATGGAGGGGAATTCCTTTTTATTTTCCTGGTTATTTGTTTGAGCTCAGGAAAAGGAAATGAATGACCGGTCAATGGCCATCGGTCAATGGTCAACGGCTGGCGGTTGCCGGTCAACATTCACCGCTCACCGGTCAATGATAATTGGTCATCGGTCGATTGTCATATGTTATCGGCCAAAGTGTATTGGGGAAAGGAAGCCCTTTCTATAGAAGCCAATATCTTCTTTGTACATGTTTTATTTAGTGATAGCCAGAAGTTTGAAAGCCACCTTCCGTCTGATTAAACTTCACGATTAAGAGTCAATCGTCTGAGCTGTAGAACATTAATTTCATAATCAATTAACGGAGATAGATTACAAATGGCTATAAAAACATACTAATCTCACCATTTCAATTCAATCACAACCACAGTTCCCTTTTACAGACCATAATAGAATCTGTTGCTTTCTCGTGGAAGCGCTGTCATCAAACTCCACCATGTCCTTCTACTTCAGTGAGAATGTTACCCGTTCTGACTTCGGTTTTCAGGTTCATGGGCTATTTTCATCATTAATTAAAAAATCCTATATGTGACTTATCTTTTTTACACCAACCAGGAAAATGAGAATCTGGTTCTGGTTATAGAGGAGATCGCAACCATGAAGAAAGACATTATGAAGACGAAGAGGGTATGTGAAGACATGAAGAAGTCTTTTGAAGAGACCAAGAAGATTTGTCCAGAAATTCTAGAAGTTTTGATGTATAAAAGGAATGCGATAGGAAAGATTAATCTTAATCTTTCTTGTCCAAATCTACTCGCCCTGCTAGATTTATTGGTTGCTTCCTCATCTATTGTTGATGAGGCCCTTTCCGCCTGTCAAACATCATTATTCAGAATGACCGACCGGAAACTTAATAATATACACATAGTTATAAACTGACGCACTTGTTACTACATTCCAGAGTTGTTTAGGAACCAAGTGTATGCATGCATTACATGTGATTTGAGCATTGGAAAGATATTTTTTGTGAACTTCTCGACAACCATGATCTTTAGAATACTGCTGAATGACCCAAATTACTAGTTAGATTTATGTTAATCCCTCAATGTTTTGCAGATGATAAGCAAGAACAAGTCAATATGCCAGACAGAGTCTGTCCAACTACACTGAAGCGGAGCGGTTACCAGAAAGTCTCTCTGTTGCAGTCAAGCTCCACTCAAAGGAGCAGTTACAACAAGTCTCGTCCACCCAGTCAAAGTCTCGTCTCAGGAGCAGTTACCTCCAGGAGCGTGGTTGACCTATTAAACCTCTTGAAGAAACATGGAGCACTACTTAGGCAGTTACCAAGTATCTTAGAGCTTGTATTTAAGCATTGACAAAACATTATGTAAGTGTGAAGCCAGAGAACCCTTTTCGTAAGATTGAGAGATAGCTGTAGTAGACTGAAGTTATATTTTGTATTGTATTTTCACCCCACTACTCACACATATAGTCCATTAGAGTGCATTGCACTGAAGAACTCCCTATGATACATTGATAAATCTATAGAGTTCTCAGGGGTAGGAGTTAGATAGAGTAATTCTGTCTAACCCCAAGATTAGAAGACTAGGTAGTAAATTCACTATCGAATTCTCAATACACTTTTCTTCTCTTGTAGATAGTGCCTCAAAGCTTCCTCGTTTACTCTCTATCTTAGAAGGAGTCTGCATGAGTCTAACACCTCAGACAGACTCGGTCAGCACTTACCCGATTCTATCAAGTGGTATCAGAGCCCGTGTTGGTTGACACTTCATCAATCATGGCAGAAATCAACAGCAACACCAACAACAACAGAATGCGGTTTGAAAATCCTAATCTCACATCTACAAACTACAACATGTGGAAAAATGAGATGGAGTCCCATCTAAAGTCTGTAAATTCACAGCTCTGCAGAGTTGTGGTTGAAGGAAACTTTGAACTCCTTGAAGGAAAAGACTACACCTCTGAGGAGAAAAGTTTGTCGAGTTAAATGCTTAGGCTGTGCGAGCTATCTATACGAGTCTCTCTCCCCTGAAAAGAGACGAGTCTACCAAATAAAGGTTGCAAAAGACATGTGGAATCATCTTCGAGCAGTACATGAAGGTAACACTGAGTTGAGAAAATCCAAGGTTCAGGAACTCAAGATGGACATTGAAAATTTCATTGGAAACTTGGAGAGTCACTCGACGACATGCTGTCAAGATTCACCGATCTCACCGCCACCATGGAGGAAATGCAGATTGACGAGTCCAATGAAAATATTAACAACAAATTTCTAGATAGCTTGGGGGAAGAATGGTCTAAAAGTGTGATCTCAACAAGAGCGTCCAAGAGTCTTGACAAATGGGCTCTCACTGATCTTGGATCATATCTTCAATCCATTAACAAATATAAAAGAAACATCAAAAACAGAGGTAATTAGTCTTTCGGTCAATTAGTCATATATTACAATCCTAACCAAGCTTTGCATGTTCAATCTCAAGTTCAGTAACTGTTACCTCAGAAGATGATCCCCCCTACTATGATGTCCCCAACTCTCAAGATTCAATTCAACACCTTTGCGAGACGTACTCTCATTGACGGAATTATAGAGAAAGGATCTGTGTCTTCCTTTGAAGATATGACGATGATAGTTAGAAACTTTAAAAGGTTCATGAGGGATAGGCAAGACAAGAATATTCAAAATTCAAATAAAACTAGTCATAGTCGTTCATATCAGTCTACAGGACGTAACTACCAGGGCCAGTCTGGCTTAGCAGAAAGAGTCTGCTTCAAGTGTCTGAAGCCTGGTCACTATGCCAACAACTACCCTCTCAAGAGAAAAGATAATAAATGAGAATTTTCAGTCCTCACTTCGGGCAAGTAATGCCTGGGGTGAGCCTGATTATGAGGAGCCAAAGTCAGGAGCAGCAAACCTCATTTGTTTAATGGCGCATGAGGATGTAAGACCCTCACAGACCAAGGTAAGTAAGACTCCCTCTTCTTCTGCATTGTCTAATCTTGTTGACAATGAGACCTCGATACCATCTCTAGATCTCTCTACTTATTTCATAGATCCAAACCTTTCTGTGTGTGATCTTACTTAGGAACAAGAGCAAATTGCTCTTCTTTTTGAAGAAATCCATATCTTAAAAGAACACTTCACTAAGGATAGACATAAGCTTCAAGAATCTACCAATACTGTTCAGGATCTTCAGAAAGAGCTGAGTGACTCTAAAACCCTTATTAGCTTTTTAGACTCACAAAATGTCTCCCTTCAACAAGAGCTTAGGAAGAAAAATGTCAAGCCACTGCCAAAGGCTCTTTTTTTAATCCTCTCACTTTTGTTCATGAGGTCTCTGCTGTTTAGAATCCTAAGTGGTGTGAAGAAAAACTTATTGAATCAAAATATATCCAAAACAAACTTAGAAAGGAAATTGATACTCTCACTACTGTTCTAAAAAAGGCAAAGAGTGACTCGCTCAAATCCATGACCTCACCTTCGTGGCTACCTTGGAGAAACAAGGTCAATCTTTGTAAAATGGCCACTAAACCAAATGACCTCTCTCGTCGAAAACTTCAAAGAGGAAGATTCACTAATAAGTTTCGTTGGAGCAAGAAGTACATCCAACTTCATCACTTCCTGATATGTGGCTACTATGGTTATGATGGCCACACAGACTCTGCTTGCAGAAAATTAAGTCGAGATTTGTCCTTTAACATCTCTAGGATTTTTCAAAAATTATTCATGCACGTAAAACTTATTATTCTTCATCAGGAAAGCAACCCAAGTATGTCTAGGTTCCTAAAACTAACCAATGAGTTATTTGTAGGCAGAAGGACTCGTGAACCGTGACCCTAGGTTTCTGGATAGCGGTTGTTCGAGATATATGACAGGGAACCCGACAAAGTTCACAACTTTCTCTGACCATCAAGAGGAAGCGTTACCTTCGGAGATAACAAGAAAGGTGAAATAATTAGTATTGGCTCTGTGAGTAATCCCTCTAAATTTAAAGTTGAAGAAGTTAATTTGGTTACTGGTTTAGGTCGTAGCTTGCTAAGCGTCTCTCAAATTTGTGATCTCTCTAATTTAGTTTTGTTCTCTACTAATGATTGTAAAATTATTGATGCCATCAATGATGACTTAAAGACTGTAGGAAAACGTGTTAATAATTTGTATGAAATTGACTTGAATATTCCACATTCTAGAGGAACTCTGTGTTTGGCTGCTTCTGATAAAAACCAATCTTTATGGCACTGTCTCCTGGGGCTTGTTCATGGAAAACTTTTGAATAGACTTTAAAATGAAGAATTGGTTGCATGACTCCCTCTGATTAATTTTCAAACTGACTCACTGTGTGATGCTTGCGTAAAAGGGAAACATACCAAAGCTAGTTTTCATAGTAAAACTGTCATGTCCACCTCAGCTCCTCTTGAATATTACACATGGACCTATGTGGCCCTATACGTGTACAAAGCAAAAGTGGCAAAAGGTAATTTTGGTTATCGTGGATGATTTCTCTCGTTGGACATGGGTGATCTTCCTTCGTTCAAAAGATTCTACATATTATGAATTTATGTCTCTATTTCAACTATTGGTTAGCAAGTTTTCCCGCATGATAAAAACCAAAGAACAGATCAGGGAACTAAGTTCTGTAACCAGTACTTTGATGAGTTTTGTAGGACAAACAGTATTGAGCACTAGACTTCCTCTGCCAGAACTCCTCAATAAAATAGTGTTGTTGAACGCAAGAACCGCATGTTGGTTGAAATGGCAAGGACCATGTTGCTTGACTCTTCCATCATCATCCTTATGGGCAGAGGCAGTCAATATTGCCTGCTACGTGTTGAATCGTGCTTCTATTCATCCTCTTCTCAGAAAGACTCCGTATGAGCTTCTCAAGGGTAGGAATCCCACATTATTTTGACAACTAATTTATATTAATATTGTAAATTTTAACCAACATATGTACTAGTTTAAATTATTATTACATATACCCTATTTTATAATTTATTAATACGAGTGATACTATAAAAAAATATGTAGTTTTAACCAACATATGTACTAGTTCAAAATATATTATGTTACATATATCTTATATGATAAATAAATTCTTTTTGTGGTATGTAGTTTTAATTAATTTTCACGAATTAGAAATTTTTTGTTTACTTAAAGTTCTTTTTAAAATTTTGATAGCTTAAAGGTAAAAAGTAAAATATACTAAAGATACTATATTGAAAAAACTATAAAAAATAAAATATTTATATAAGAATAATATATCCACTATGGCAGCACCAATATAGGTTAGTATTCTGAATTATGTAGTATTCACATGTTTAAGTTATAAGACAATAATAATTTTATTAACACTTACGAATATCATCTATCATTTCTTATATTCCAGCACAATATCAACTGAAATTTCATCAGCATTATTTGTTGGTAGCAATTTCAAACTTAAGATAGTAGCAATTTTCTACTTGTTGAAAATATTTGCTATCATAGTCAAAATAGTAGCACAATAGCAACCATAATCAAGTGTTAATAGCAATTTCATAATTTCGCGTATCTACGGGTCGTAGCAACTTTTAAGATAGTAGTTAGTTAGCTATTGATTAGAATCGTTTTGCTACCGTTGCTCAAATAGTAGCATAATAGCTACCATGATTGAATTAGCATTAATCAAGTAGTAGCAATTCATTAATTTAGCTACCGATATTGGTAGCAAATTTACTTTTACTAAAACTACCGGAATGAAAGATAAATAGCTACTATTGATGGTAGCAATCTTGTAAGGCGGTAGACATTTAGCTACTGGCTAAAAGTTTAGCTACCATTGTTGTTGTGGTAGCACACAAACAACCACTTTGTTAATAACATCAAAAATCAGTAGCAATTTTCCAATTTAGATACCAATATATGTGTAGTAGTAATTTATCGGTAGCTAAAACATCTTTTTTTTGTGGTGAAGGTGGTTACCAATAATTATGATAAACACAAGGGGGTTAACTGTATTATGCTCAATCCTTAAGGGGTTACGAGTAATTTACTCTTTTTTAATACAGATACGAAATCTAGTTAGCCTCTAGGATATGGTAGCTTCAACGTTTTAATATTTTCTACATGTTATCGTCTAGTATACGATTGGATTCTACTTTTAAATATATAAGTATATTAAATATCAACATGTGAATATAATGTCTTTTATAGAGATTGAGAGAACGAAAAGTCAAATCTGTTATACTCCCTCCTTCCTGAATTGACCGTCCTGTTTGCTTTATGGACATGTTTTTCCACCTGAATATTAAGCATATAAGATAAAATAATTTTATAAATATAAAATTTTGTATATATAGTTTATCATATAAGAAATCATATGCAAAAATCAAATTTTAAAAATTATTTTATTTTATATGTTAACCCCACCAACCGGCTTGATTGAAACCGTGCATCGGGACCGACGCGTAGACCCACCCCGGGAAATAGATGGGCGCAGCAGTCCCAACCCCATATTGTGCCCTACCTAACACATTCACTGCGGAATCACCCCAAGCATTAATATTTCCGCCCGAACCACCATCTCCAACCTTGGAAATGACATACGATGATCCACCTTCTTTAGGCACTGGTCCCTCTTCATGAGTGGTGGGATATAATGATGAAGATGGTCATTCCGGATGCAAGAAAACAAAAGAGTAAAATGAAAGGAGAGACGACGGGGAAAATCGAGACATGCCAACATCAGAGAAGCCGCAGAGGCACTAGCACCTCAGGGGCGAAACACTGGGAGAGGATAGAGGGGTTTGCTGATAGTCAGCAGTTTTGTATACTAGTAGTATTTTCTTATTAAGTTATATTATCAATAGTTTTCTGTTTATTATATCACATTTGACTTACACAACCATCCTTCTCATCTTTAGTAACTACTTTATTTCATTACTAGCTATTATCCACATGAAGGACGACTTGGAAATGTTGAATTGATTTCTTCTTCCAAATGATATTCTGAAATGAATGCTTGCTCCTTGATAGACGAATGATAGTACAAATAGGAATGAACGAATCTCCAGGTGAGGACGTACATTACACTTGTGAGCAATAATTAAAGTGTCTTGCTGCATACGCGTACAATAGTTTCAACAAACATTGATTTAAGTTACGTTTAAATAGAGAAAGTCGTCTTTTGACAATTTCCTCAAGAAAGGTGACAGCTACTCACAAAGACGGATTATTGACCGAAAATCCAACATTTCCCCACTCCAATTGCTATGCGTAGATGTAAGAATGGTTCACATATATCTGAATCATTCAACAATTTTGACATTCTTCCATGCTTTTAATTATTATAATCACTAATTGGTTAGTTGTTCATCAAAGAAGCATGTTGAGGGGCCTGGATGCTGGCTTTAAATACTCCATGCTTTCAAGAGAGCAACCAACAAACACAAACTCAATCTTCATATACATCATAAACACCATATTATTCTCTAGCAACTACAAACTAGATAAAACTTGTGATCTAGCTCCCTCACTAATTATATATTGCTGGTACGTACACATGGAAGAGCATTTCAGCAAAGTGATGTCCTGTCTCTTTGTCCTCTCTTTGTTGTTGTGGAGCTCCCCGCTGGTTACTGCAACAACTGAGAAGTACAACCATATAGGACCAAACTATGGAATCAAGACCCTTAATAGGACTAGTTTTCCTAAGGGTTTCATCTTTGGAATGTCTGCTTCTGCTTTTCAAGTAATGATATCTCCAACTTATTATATTAATGCATCATATACACTGCTGCTTGTTTGACATTAATTGTCACTAATATTGTGATTCTACGCGAGTGTTTTTGTAGTTTGAAGGAGCAGCAAGAGAAGATGGTAGAACTCCTAGTGTTTGGGACACTTTCATGCACGAGCATCCTGGTAATATATATATCTCAAAACAAGATTAGGTTTAGTTTTTATAATTGAAGACATATAAGCCTAATAATTAGAATGGAAAAAACAAACATGCAAGATTATTATTAACCACCACCAAATGAACATTTCTGATCATTTTGCAGAGAAAATAGCGGATGGAAGCAATGCAGATGTGACAATCGATTTCTATCATCGATACAAGGAAGATGTTAAGATCATGAAGGACATGAACTTGGACATTTATAGATTTGCAATCTCATGGTCTAGAGTACTGCCTCGTACGTCTGTCAATTTCTTCTTTAATGAGATTTTTTACTTATATATATCATTGTATACAACACTAACATACTAATTATATACTATTTGAGTTCAGATGGAAAGCTAAGTCGAGGTGTGAATCCAAAGGGGATTCAATATTACCACAACTTTATCGACGAGCTATTAGCCAATGGTAAGATTATATAGTTTTTAATCATTAACAATATACTTAATTGAGAACCATGTATTTTACATTAAATGATCAACATCATTTTCTTGATAATATGAATTAGGTATTCAACCGGTTGTGACCCTCTTTCATTGGGACCTTCCTCAAATCCTGGAAGATGAATATGGTGGTTTTCTCAGCCTTAACATAGTGTAAGTTTCCAATCTTATCGATAAAACAATCCTTATCTGTTTTAAATTGTTGCTACTGTTGACATACTAGGTTGTAAAAAGTAATTAAAACTCATCACATGTGTATATAATTCATTTTCTCTCTTATTTATATTTCCATCTTGACTGAATACAGGGAAGATTTTCGTAACTATGTGGACCTATGCTTTAGAGAATATGGAGACAAAGTAAAGATGTGGATCACCCAAATGGAACCATCTAGCTATAGCTCAGCTGGGTATGCCTCGGGAATGTTTGCTCCTAACCATTGCTCAGAGTGGCAAAACTTGAATTGCACCAGCGGAGATTCAGGCACTGAGCCCTACATAGTAGCACATCATTTGCTTCTTGCCCACGCATCAGCAGTCGAAGTTTACCGCCAAAAATACCAGGTCATTTGCTATATAGTACACCTTATTATAATTAGTTTGGTTCATTATTGTACAAGCTATAATTTCAATGCTAATAATTTGGTCAAAGTTAATTATTAACAATTATACTTTGTCTAATATAATGTTCTACAGAAAACTCAAAAGGGGAAAATTGGAATAACTTTAATATCCTACTGGATGGAGCCCTATTCTAACACTAGACATGGAAGAAATGCAGCACAAAGGGCATTTGACTTTATGCTAGGATGGTAAGTTTGTCGAGATGGAGATGTTAATTACTGTTACAAGATTAATTAAGCATAAACTGCTTAGATGAACCTTTGTTTAATCAAATTATGTTCCACTAGGTTTATGGACCCTATGACTAAGGGTGATTATCCTTACATCATGAGAAAGCTTGTTGGGAACCGACTACCAAAGTTTACCAAAGAACAATCTGCAAGCCTTATCGGGTCATTCGACTTCATTGGATTAAATTACTACTCGGCTTATTACGCAGCTTATGCACCTAGCTTCCGAACTGCACGACCAAACTATTTTACTGATTCTCTTGTCAATCTCACTGGTAACTTTTTGTTTTTAATCTCTTGGTTTCACACTATTGGTTGTGTTTTTTGTCTTTTATGAGATATAACCAAATTAACAAACCCTTTTTTTTTACAGCATCCCGCAATGGTAAACTAATTGGTCGACAGGTAATTTCCTACCTATATGATAGTTTTAAATTTTAGTGACAAAAATGAAGCTAGCTACTTACTAAGTTATTTATTTAATTGGTCCATAGTATTATACTAATTAATATCTTTGAAATTGCCAGGCTGCTTCACCTTGGTTGTATGTTTATCCAAAAGGACTCAGAGGTCTTTTGCTCTACATAAAGAAAACATACAACAATCCTATCATCTATATCACTGAAAATGGTGAGGAGAAAATATCCTATGTTTATGATATTACCTTGTATATATCTTATTCCTAAAGGTAAGTATTCTTATGTATCGTATTGTTATGTTGATCAAGGTTTGGATGAGGTTAACGATGACTTTCATAACAAGCTAACTCTCAAAGAAGAACTCCAAGATGCTCACAGGGTCGATTTTTATCATGAGCATCTCACTTACTTGCAACAAGCTATCAAGTGAGTGTGTATGCTAAATTCTTTCTTTCAAATCTATAATCACCTAGACATCAAATGTATTAACACTTCAATTCATCTTAACAGGGAAGGCGTTGATGTCAGAGGATATTTCGCTTGGGCACTACTGGACAATATTGAATGGCACTTAGGATTTACTGTACGTTGGGGGATGAATTATGTTGATTATAAAAATGGGCTGAAAAGATATCCAAAACTTTCAGCTAAGTGGTATAAGAATTTCCTCAAAAAATGCTAACATATAAACTCTAGAAGAATTCATTTGTTATTGTTATATATATGTATGTATTTTTTATACTTACTGTAATAGTATTTTGTGTAATATATGGGATTGAAATCATATGTACTCTTGTAACTTCGGACCCTTCAAGTGTCGTGGTCTTAGATCATAAATTGTTATTCTTGATAATAAAAGGGGCATGAATGTTTTTTTTATTACATATTCTTTATACTTTGCACATTGTAGTTATAAACATCTTCCTCTTGTGTTCCTTACTAATCAAAAGATATTTTAACCGCTTTGACCAAAAAATTTAAGAGTTATTTAGTTCCTTCTAGTTATTTCATAGCATTTCCTTCAATTAACTGATTCCAGGCTTCGCGCGTATATATTCACAACTGTCCATATGTTAAGTATTCAGTTTATAAAGCGAACGTACACCTTAATAACTTAAAAACCATCTCAGCAAGTGGGCAATATTTTAGCTTTTTATAACGTCATCTAATATAGTAGGGAGACTTCAATAATAAAACTCTATTATAAAAGATCTTCTAAATTTATCAACGCCCGCAATCTATATAACATCAACATGTTTTTAACGGCAACACTATAAATTTGTACAATATTAATTGAGTTTGTGTTTGCTATAGATCATGTGAATTCCTATTTTGATTTTGGGTATTATTGATATGTATAGGTAAAAGAAAGTTGGATCGATTTTGAGATCTATCATGACAAAGGCATTCAAAATTTGTTTTCTATATATTAAATTACTTTGATACAAGAGGACCGGTTGAAAAAAAAAACAGACCGGTGAGGCTGGCACAGCACCACCTTCCTTTTGTGGTTTTGGTGTCATATGTTGGGTTGTCAATCTTGACAGAAACCCGAAATCCTATGTGAAACTGACACGCTAAAACGCGGGTTTGGGTTACAATTTTCTACTTGAAAATATTTTTGGGTCAGGTTCGGGTTGGGTTGCAAAAAACTCGGGTCAGTTTTGGGTTTGAGCTACCAAACCGATTTCAACCCGCAACCAGAAAACATTTTTGGAAAAGAAAAGAAAATATATATTCTTATAGTTATGTGACATAACCCTAAGGCTAAATATATCAATCATGTTACCATTTACGTTTAATGGTTTTAGATGTTATGTTATATTATCTTGGTGATTTTTTATAGAATTTTTATTGATAGTACAATATTTTATAATGGGTTGATTTCGGGTCGATTTTCGGTTAATTTCGGGTCAATTTCGGGTTGATTTCGGGTCGATTTTGGATCAATTTCGGGTTGATTTTGGGTGTCAAGTCTATTTTGGGTTGATTTCGTGTCATCAAGTCGGTTTCGGGTTGACATAACATAACCCGTCTCGAGTTCGGGTCAGTTTTAGATCAAGGTGAAACATGAGCAGGTTGAGTTCGGATTGAAGTCAACCCAACCCGAAAGCTAAAATTGGTTTTCGGTCAACATCCTACTGACCGATTAATTTAAGAGAATTTGGTTTAAATAATTCATTTTAGGCAACATATAATTCGGAATGACAAGCTCAAATCTGGTGGAATAAATAATGGAGTTTGTTGCACACGACTTTACCCAAGAGCTATTGTAGTACCAGACCGGCGATTCACTTGAATCATAAATCAAATCGGAAAGATCTATGGGTTACAGTGATTTTGTGCCTCCGAAAGTCCGAACACAGGAAGTAGATATGGTCAGAAGAAGTATAAGAGAACTCTAGCAATTGTTATCCACAATAGTCCACTCCGCAATATCAGAGTACTAGATCTCAAGGTTAAAGTGAATCATCAGTTATCTCTAGCTCTTGGCCTCTTTGAAGTTGCCGTCTCGAGTTCTAGTTTTTTGTTGGCGGCATTGGCATGGGGCGTTGGCGGTGGCCGGTGGGGGCAAGCGTGGCTCGGTGAGACTTAGGTGATAGTGGTTATGCTCTCTGTGAGGGTCGGGAAGATTGGTTTCATGCCTTATGTCGTGTCTGGCAGGGGTAGGTTAGTGTTGGGTGGCACGTTGGACCTCCCTACAAAGTTGGGTCGAGGGGGCCAGGGTATCGATAGATTGCGGGTTGGATAGGCTGATTAGACAAGTTTCTAGCAAGTTTCTAGTTCAATCTCTAATGTAACTAAAAATTTCCTTCCTGCACCGTCCTTGCTTGGAAACCCTAGGTACATCCCTAAGTCATCCACCTCTCTAACCCTGAAACAACCAGTATTCTGGCTCCAGCCCATATCCTCTCAAATAATCACCCAAAATACGCCCAGTTTCACTCTTACTCGTTGTTTTATCTGGTTTTCGTAATGACAACCATAGACCCTTCGCGGAAGCCTACCCCAGGTGCCACGGTTTTTTTGACAATATTAATCCAAGCTCGAGATATGGCACAATCTGGAAGTTGTTCGATAACTTCGGGCAATTGGTGGGCATGCGGCTGCCTAAGGCTACTCGTATCCGTACCGGAACGAGATACGGTTTCGTTGAATATATGGATAAGAAGGATGCAGACAAGGCTATCCTAGAAACTAATGGCCTGATGGTGGATGGTAATAAGATTCAAACCCAAACTGCTTTCGTCCGGCGCCACTCCCGAGGAGCGTCGTTTCAATGGGCTCCGAAGCGGCCAGTTCGACCCAAACTCGCAAACCCAGGAGCCCGCTCCTCCCCCTCCTCCGCCTCCACCATGCAATAGGCAAACCCCAAGTCGAGACCCACACCCTCAAGGTTTCATTAGTCTGGCGCCTTCGTTGGAGATGAAAGAAAAACTGGGTCGTGGAGTGGTGATTGTCTCTTCGACCCCTGCTGACGGACTGCGTATCAAGCAAAGTCTCTGCGAATGGGGAGAACACACTGAAGGAATAACTTGCATAACACAATCCAAATACGTAGTAGTCTTCAAGGATCGATGCAAAGCTGACGAGTTCAGACAAACAATCCAGGAAAGGGATTTTGGATGGGAAATCAGGGATTGGCGTGCTTCAGACCATCTAACTAACCGGCCTACAAGCATTGCGATCCGGGGTATCCCGCTCCAGGCTTGGTCAGAAAACTCGGTACGGATGATAACAAGGCATCTTGGAGAGATCACAGAGATTAGTTCTGATATGAACAAGCTCCCCACACTTTTAGAAGTACAGGCGGAAATCAGCACCACAAAAATGTCGATTATTAATGAAGAGATCCAAGTTGAAGTTGAGGGGGAGACATATAATGTTGGAATCATTGAGTACTGGGCTGAGGATTTCTCGCAATCGCAACAAGATTTCTCCCAAGATAATTTTGGGCCAGAACAACCAGTGGAGCAACCGGAACAACCGGAGCAACCAGAGAAACAAGTAGATTTTGTTTTGGAACCCGACAACCACCACCAGGATTGCACTCAGAAGCAATTGATAATGATAAACCAAACGACGCCGTTTGAAACCACACTTACAAAAACGGTAACGTTTCACACTGATAACAGGGAGACCGACTCGATTGTCTTGAAGACAGGGAAGATTTTCGAGATATTTACTGTAGCTAAAAAAAGGCGGTTTATTCTCCCCAAACCATCCTATCAGATATTACCCCTTTTATTCCTGCAGAATTTTTTAATCGTAAAAACTTCCCTTTTCATTCTCGGGGAAGGGATCAGCCGCTCACGGCCCTCTTGGATTCTAGGCCAGCTGTTTGCTCTACTACCACTTTGGTAAACGGCAATAAATTAATGACAGTTGCTACTTTTTGTCCCGCCCCACGTTCTCCATTGCATGCTGAAGATCAAAATCATCACGACATTCGATCCCTGCACACCACTTCCAGACATCCTTCCCCCCCGACAATTCCTAATACCCCATTGTCTTCCCAATCTTCTTCCTGCCCCTCTCCTCGAACTCCACAAAACCCAACACGTAACACCCAAGAGTCCACCAATAACTCCTTTTTAGTGGATTATTCCCAGCCCCCACAAAATATCACCACCCCCAGAACTCCTCACATTAGCCCCACTACCTCCGAAGCCCAAAGATGTCTGGATTTTGGTAGAAAGATCAACTGTCATTATCCCAACCCGGAAATCTCTCTCCAAAATTACTTTTTCACTTTGTTTACCTTGTTGTTGTTCTAGTTCTTTTGAAAGTGTACCTTTTTGGCGAGAAAGGTTCGTATGAACCACAGTATTGCCTTATTAGCTGGTTCTCCAGCCAATTATAAAAAAAAAAGACAAGTTTCTAGTTCGGCACTAGCTGGTGTTTTGGTTATGTTTTGGGTCATCTAGTGGGCCCGTAACGATATGATTCATCAGTAGGGGGCTCCTTCTCGCTTTGTTATAGGGGTGCTTTAGAGTATGTTCGTCGCTTCCAGGTGCTGGTTGGTAATTACAGTGTGGTGGAGGATGGGCCTAGAGTTTAGTGTCCACCTCCTAGGGGTGGGCTAAGGTGAACACGAATGCGGGGCGGGGGAGGATGGGTTCTGGAATTTGTCAGTATTGATGGTGCGGAATGCGGATGGTGGTTTATTAGGGGCGGGCTTATGGAGGGATGATGTTTCGCTTTCTCCTACCTTGGAAGAGGCTCATGCGGTGTCGCGTGGTGTGGAGTTGGGGTGCGGTTTTCTGATGGTGGAGTATGATTATCTCCTTCGTTTTCTCTGGTCGAGCGCTTCTGTAGACCCGGTAGTTGATGTATTTTTTCACCAGCTAGTTTGTGATAGTAAGGAAGTCATTAGGTGGTCTTTGTGAGACGAGAGGGCAATTCTATAGCCTATTCCTTAACTCCTTTTGAGTTTTGCTATGCTCGGGTTGTTAATGTTTGGATGTCTAATTTTCCTATTATTCACAATGATTTTAAATCCAAATCATAAATTTTTTGTTGCGTTAAAAAAAATAGATAACAACCAATTTCTTATAAACTTTATCAAAATAAAAAATTATTATTCTCCTACAATCTCGCTCTAGGTTTGTCCAATTCTCACTCCCTCTATCCCTTATTTAAAAAAAAAAATCATCTGTTTTTGAGTTCCATTGTTTAATTCCTATGAACGGAAACAGGTAGAGAATTCTTTCATAGCACCAGACATGGATGAACTTAAGGGTTTTTTCAAGATCAGAGTGCGGCGAGGGACCAACCTAGTTGCCAAAGATTGTAATAGTAGTGATGCTTATGTTGTCATCACCATGGGATCACAGGTACCCTTCTCGACAAAGTTTATATTTTCCCGTCACAAATATATCTATGTTTGGGTACTATTCAAATCAATTTTTAACATGACTCATATATTGCACCAAATGATGGACACACCTTTGTTTAATCTGTTGTAGTAACTTAGGCTTTTCATTGCGATTCTTAAACCCACATCTTTGATTGGTAATTCAAAGAAAAGTTAGAAAGCATTTATGTGTACTTTTTATATATTTAATTCAGAAAATATATTGCAATGTAACTTTTATATGTTTCAGCCATAATATTTGTATACACTGGTTTATCAGGGATTCGAACTTTTTTTTTTCGAAACTAAAAGGGATTCAAATATTGGATCTTCAAAGTTCCATGCACTTTTAACTAATTACATTAACTGACACTTACAAAACCAAACAAACTAATTACATGAAAGGAAGAACTAGAAAACGAATGCAATGTCTTTTGCCATATATTACTTTAAAAAACTAAGATTTTTTTAGCCCCTATGTCAGATTTGATATTAAAAAGTTTACTTTTTTTATGGACGCAGCGATTGAGTACTAGAACAGAGAAGAACAATTGTAATCCTGATTGGAATGATGAACTAACTCTGGGTGTCTCAGATCCCAATCTCCAAGTTAAATTAGTAAGCACTACCTCCTATCTGTATGCTTTCTTTTGATTAACCAATATTCACTCTTCTTGATTGTGACGTTGAATCCCAGCTTCCCTTTTTTATGTTTAGACAGTTTGTGATAAAGATACATTAACAACAGATGACAACATGGGGGAAGCAAACATTGACATACAATCCTATTTAGAGTGTTTAAGGATGGAAATGGAACATGTTCCAAATGGCTCAGTAGTGAGCAGAACTTATCCAAATAGGGAAAATTGTCTTGCTGAGGAGAGCCAAGTTGTATGGCGGGATGGAAAATTACTTCAAGACATGACCTTGAGGTTACTGCATGTAGAAAAAGGTGAGGTTGAGATACAACTTGAATGGGTTCCTCTTCCTAAGGAGGAAACTAGCTAGAAGTTGAAAATTGGTAGTACTAGTGTTATTATCATCAAGAAGTTGGTGTATTTGATCATGTTTATGTGACAAGTAAACTTACTAGTTTCCAATAAAATGTATTACAATTATTGTCATCGAGATAGATTAATTCTTGAGCCTTCTTTTTATTTTCATTTTGCTCCTTTGACTTTGTAATTACCTTTAACATTAGATATTCTCAGCTTCAAGTAGAGCATTTTAAAGTACACATAATTAATCTTCACTTTCCTTGTAAAAGTTATATAAAGTGTATGAATATAGTTGGTTTGTAATGTTGGTGGAGCTTTTTATGGATAAAAAGGAACATGGATACCCAATATAATTAATGTGTGCGATGTAACAAAAACTTCATGAACCAAATCATATATAAATGCAGAAACTAACCATTATCTCACAAATGGACACTTTAATCTATTTGATGAAATTGTTCAGTAATTCGCACAACAATAATGTCAGGTGACAATTGCAAACAACATCACACAAGGAAAATTTTTCATTTTAATACCAAATAGGTAAAATCAATCATTTCATGGCATTTGAGCTATTAACATTGACACATCAAATGATGATATCTAGCAACTTACAATACAAGTAATCACCCACTCAAAGAATCAGCAACCCATACACACCCTTACTACTTTTTTATAGTTAAAAGTACATGAGATTTTCACATATGATCATCCGCCCCTTGAGTACGTCTACCAACTATGCTATCATGTCACCAGTTAGCTTTCTGAATACCAGGATTTGGCAAACAGTTACTAATGAATTCAAGACCTCCGGTTCAAGCATACCCAACACCACTATTTGATTTGCTCTTAATTCCTTCCTTCAAATGTTTTATATGTGAAGAACTACTCTTACTTATGGGTTTACGCTTAAACTGGTGAAAAACACTGAATAAAGGGTCTAAAAACACGTACCAAGAGGTTAAAGATCAAGACAGAACCAAACCGAAGCAAAAAACGAGCTTTCTAGAGAATTTTAGGAGTGGTTCGGTTCTTGATCCGGACAAAAAGACCCGGACCAATTAGAGACGGAAGATACCGTCTATATTATGACATGGTCCAGGTTTCTATCCTGGAACAGACACAGACCACATCTACGGAGAAAAGTCATGTGCAAAACATATTTCCTTCCAGCGGACACTACTATTTATTTTATTATTACTTTTTCAAAAATACAAAGGGAAAGGAGACAATGGAACTTAACTATGTATTAAGTTGCTTGTTAAAGGAATGAGATAGTATGAATGTGTTTGCAATCCCAAAAGCCTCTCAGAGGTATTTCTTTATTTCATCGATACCCAAACAATCTATCTCTACAGCTTAAGTACTGTCAACAAGTATTAACAACAAACTAACAGCTCATGTAACAGAACTCCTTAGGCAGTTACAACTAACTGACTAATTACACTTTAACCCTCAGCTTACTAACTCTCTTCTACGAGTATAAACTTTGTCAAACCTTCCCTTAACAATGTTCTGTGAGGGCGTAACAGAATGTACCAATCCCTATTTATCTTGAAAGTAGACGAACCCCTATATATCATTAAGAGACTAGTATCCTTTTCCCATATTATCGATGTGGGAGGAAACTTCCCTCTATAACAAGAAGAGTCCTACTCTTGTTTTCAAATTTCCGATATGGAATGAAACCACTTTTCACAGGTACTGATAAGATGTTAGATAGCACAGTGATTATGCAAATTTTATAATGCCTGTGGACTCTGTTTGTTTGGCTACAGGATCAGTATATATTGCACACAGCTGATTCGTAGGACATTTCACTTCCTTTTGCTTGCTGGCACGGTGGGTGATAAACGATGTTCCTTTGTTTCTCAACTAATCAAATTGAAATCATGGAAATTTTATAAGTATCGAAGTCTTTTAGAGCTGGAATTTGAAATGTGGGGTGATGTATAGCTATTAGGATGTACTTAGGCTCTCTTCTGTACGTTTATAGTTTGTATTATAGGATTATACTTTGTTGTATTATTTTCCCTGACCCGGTTCACCGGTCAGCCTTTCTTTTCATTCTTATTATATAAGCATAGCCTAGAATATACTTAACACATACATACAGAGTGTGCGTATTCTCTGTATTGAGAGGTTTATTCAATTCCTCTCCCGATTCATTCAATAATATCGCATCACCCTTGCATCACAGCAAGGTTTCACATGGTATCCAGAGCACTGGTTATCCACAATTAACAAAGATGGCAGATCCACCGGGCAAGAAACCGGATGTTCCCGCCGCCAACACCAGCACCGTCATCGACACCAGCGACCCTCTCTTTGTCGCCAATACAGAACAAACTGGCCAGCCTCTCGTTCCCAAGTTCACCGGAGGAGATGGATTTTTGGGTCGGAAATGGTCAATGCAGGAAGCTTTGACAGCGAAAAACAAGATTGGATTCATTGACGGTACTATCACCCAACCGGAGAGCACCGATACTTTTCGATTCGCAGCCTGGAAGCGCGCGAGATCCCTCGTCGTCACCTGGCTCATTTCTTCACTTTCTCCCAATATCGGCCGAAGCGTAATGTACACTAGCGATCCCAAACAGATTTGGGATTGGCTTTGCAAGAGATTCGAAAAGAAGAATCTGGCGACTCTCCACCATCTCAAGATCCAAATTGCAAACCTAAAACAGGGACAAGACTCAATTACTGACTATTTCATGAAATCCCGTGAAATTTGGGCCCAATATGAGTTAGCGAAGCCAATCGAACAATGTTCTTGCTGTTCTTCTTGTACGTCGAGCGAGAAGCAAAAGAAATCGAGGGGAGAAGAAGAGACGATCCACTTTTTGATGGGCTTAAACAAAGCCTATACCCAGCTGCGCGCACAAATCCTCGCCATGAGTCAGATACCGACGCTGGAGGAGATATTCTCGCTAATAATCCAGGAAGAACAAACTAGGGAAAGCGACGATTCGACCGAAGAACCAGATCAATCTGTCGCCCTAGCCGTCAAAGGCAACCCTAATTCAATGTTTGGGAAGCAGAAAACCAGTAACACCGGGTTCAACTCCAAGACTCCAAGCAAGAAGAATTCCGTCACTTCTACCTCTGGCGCAAGAAAAGACGCGACAAAATGCGCAAATTGCGGGAAGCTTGGCCATAATCGAAGCGAATGCTGGTGGTTAGTCGGATTCCCCACCGACTCAACCAGAAAGAAACCAGAGGCGAAGGTCGGGTCCATGGTTGCCGACAGTAGTGAAGGTGGTGACCAAACACGAGAGTCACCGGTGCGTGGTTTAGCCGCCGACCAACTGGAGCAGCTTGTCGTGTATCTACAGCAGCAGAAGGACACCGGTAACACCACAACCCAGACCAACTTCGGTCATTTCACAGGTTCTCATAACCATTTCTAACTTTTTACCGTGTCTGAACTCGAATCATAAACTGCCTGTGACATGCGAATTGGATAAGTTATGGATACTTGATTCCGGTGCGACTGAGCATGTTAGTGGAAACAAAGATTTGCTCTCTGAATGCTCTAATCTGAAAACTCAAAGATGTATCATGCTGCCTGATGGAAACAAGAAATTTATCGCTTCTGTTGGAAATCTGATGTTTGATGGAAATATCTGTTTACAGAACATCTTGTTTGTTCCATCTTTTGAGTTTAATGTTATATCTGTATCTAGGTTGATAAGGGATTTGAATGTGTCGTTTATATTCCATGAAAATTATTGCACGATGCAGGACTCTAAGGGAAGTGCTTCTGTACAGATTGGAAGAGAAGCTAATGGTCTATATGTTGTTAACATGAAAGTTTTGTATGACTTTGTGATGAATAAAAGGGATATGTCTGTTTGTCTAAATACTGATGTTCAACCCTCACGGGTTAATTCTTGCGACAATTTTATTCTTTGGCATCATAGATTAGGTCACATGTCTTTAAGCAAGATGAGGAAAATAATACATGTTAACATACCTAAACACTTAGAAAACCATTTTCCTTGCACCATCTGTTACAAAGCCAAAGCAAAACGTTTGAAGTTCCCCACATCTACGATTAAAACAAAAGACCCTTTTGATCTCCTGCATGTGGACATTTGTGGGCCGATGAGAACACAAACTTTAGGCGGGCATAGGTATTTCCTCACCTTAGTAGATGACTACACTAGAGGAACCTGGGTAACCCCTCTTAAACTCAAATCCGAAGCCATGGAGCACTTAAAAAACTTCATAAACTTGACTGAAACCCAAATGAACAAACGCGTTAAAATCATTCGAAGTGACAATGCCCGGGAGTTGGGAAATCCCAAGAGGGATTAGAATTCTTTGCTAAAAAGGGGATTATTCACCAAACAAGTTGTCCTCACACACCCCAACAAAATGGGGTGGTGGAACGAAAACAAGGACACATAATGAATGTTGCTAGAGCCCTTCTTTTCCAGTCAGGGTTAGATGATCAACATTGGGATCTATGTGTAGAGCATGCGGCATATTTGACAAATAGAATGCCCAACAAGGCCATCAACAACCTGACCCTTACGAAAAACTCTACGGAGAAAAACCAGTTTTTAATGAAATCAAGAGCTTCGGATGCCTTTGCTACATAACTAATGTTAACCCAAGCAAAGGAAAACTTGATCCTAGAGCGTCAGTTGCAATATATGTCGGGAACCCCAATAACACAAAAGGATACAAGGTCCTAACATTGAAGAAAAGGATCTAAAGATAACGCGAGACATTTCTTTCTTCGAAAACATTTATCCGTTGAAGAACAAGGAATGGATCGAGGCTTTAGACAAAGACCAGAACCACTTGGACATCTTCTCCTCCCCTTCTAACCAAATAGTGGAAGATGATTCTTGTACGTCTCAGTTCTCTGAGGCAAGAGAAGAATCAAATACCACCACCCAAAGTCAAACTACCACCACTGAAAATAACACACCACCGATCTCAGAAGATCCACCCGAGAACACAGAATCCCTTCAAAATACAACGACTACCCCCTTTCTTCAACAGTGACCAAAGGAGATCCTTTCTCTTTCATTCTTGCCCAAAGACTTGAAAGCACAGACCATCCTACTCCACATAATGACTTCAATAGTCTAACAGACCACATACCTAACAACACCATTCTATCTTGCTCTCTCCAACCAAATGCTAACAAGCTCTTGTCCAAACTTCACGACCTTAAGGAACCCAATAATTATACAACAGCCAGCAAGGACCCCAGATGGGTAAAGGCCATGGGAGCTGAATTCGAAGCCTTAAAGGAAAATAAGACTTGGACAATAGTTGACTTACCCAAAGGCAAGCGCCCCATTAGTTGCAAATGGGTCTATAAAGTCAAGTTAAAGGCAAACGGACGACAGAGCGCTTCAAGGCTAGATTAGTGGTCAGAGGCTTTACACAAAAACAAGGTCTTGACTACGATGAGACCTTCTCCCCCGTAGTAAAAATGACCACCGTAAGGACCTTAATAATTGTGGCAATGAAAATGGATGGATTCTCGACCAATTAGACGTCAACAATGCCTTCTTGCATGGTGACCTTCATGAAGACGTCTACATGACAGTTCCAGAAGGGATAAAGGTGAATGGTGACAACAAAGTGTGCAAACTCCACAAATCCCTCTACGGACTAAAGCAAGCTTCCCGGCAATGGTACGAGAAACTTGCCAATTTCCTAAAAGATTTGGGATATAATCACTCCCAAAACGATTATTCCCTATTCATCAAGCAAAGGAAAACCAGCATCACTTTGTTAGGAATTTACGTGGACGACATTCTAGTGGTGGGAAATGACAACAAGGAAGTCAAGTTTTTAAAGGCAAAGCTTGATGAAAAATTCAGAATAAAAGATCTAGGTAGATTAAACTACTTTCTAGGAATAGAATTTCTAGAAACTAATGCCGGTATGATCATGACACAACAACGTTATGTCAACCAAATCCTCCATGACCTCGATGCTCAAAACATTAAACCCTCTGTATCCCCTCTTCCTTTAAACCAAAAACTTTATGAAGACACCGGCTCCAAGCTAGAGAACCTGACAATATATAGGTGCCTTGTAGGAAAACTGAACTTTCTCACCAATACGAGGCCCGACATATGTTATGCAGTTCAATTCTTGAGCCAATTCCTTCAAAGTCCAACCTCAGCTCACCTAAAAGCCGCTTATCATACCCTCTCATACGTTAAGGGAACTTCGGGATTCGGGTTATTCTTTAATAAAGAACCAACATATACCCTAGAAGCCTATTGTGATTCAGATTGGGCCTCATGCCCAATCACCAGAAAATCCATTTCCGGCTACTACATCCTTCTAGGGGGTTCTCCTCTGAGTTGGAAATCAAAGAAACAGACCACTATAGCTCTATCTTCTGCTGAAGCAGAATACAAAGCTATGCGACAGGTCACAGGGGAATTGAGTTGGCTCAGCAGACTCCTAAACGAAGTCGGAGTCAAAGACATAAGTCCCATACCAATAAATTGCGATAATTTGGCCGCCATACATATCTAGAAACCCCGTTTCTCATGAACGGACAAAACATATAGAAATAGACTGCCATTTTGTTCGTGAAAAATTGCAGGCAGGTCTCATTCAAGTTAAATATGTTCCTAGCACACATCAGTTAGCGGACATGATGACCAAACCGCTTACAGGTAAGAGTTATCACAATTCTTTTAATGCAATGGGCTTACAAAATCCCGAGAAAGGGTAGTGTTTTTTTTTGTCTCTGCAGGTACACTCACGCTTCCGCAGCAGCCATTAGGCAAAGCAGGACATTCCCTTTTGTTTTGAGGCACAAGGCACAAACCTCTACAGCAAAGAGCGCATCTTCTGCCCATATTCCTCACAAGGATGCACTCTTTGAGGGGGGTATTAGGATGTACTTAGGCTCTCTTCTGTACGTTTATAGTTTGTATTATAGGATTATACTTTGTTGTATTATTTTCCCTGACCCGGTTCACCGGTCAGCCTTTCTTTTCATTCTTATTATATAAGCATAGCCTAGAATATACTTAACACATACATACAGAGTGTGCGTATTCTCTGTATTGAGAGGTTTATTCAATTCCTCTCCCGATTCATTCAATAATATCGCATCACCCTTGCATCACAACAAGGTTTCACAATAGCAGATGGCATGCTCGTTGTAAACAATATAAAGCAAGCTAAAAATTTATCACCAGTTTGATTATTATGTGGCTTTGACGGTCAAGCTGGACAGACTAGGTTAACTAAGTGTCGCGAGATGAAAAAGTTAAACAAAAGGGAATTTTTTTTTATTCGGTTTAGAATTAGAAGAGTGAAATGTGTTCAAAACAAATGTTTTGGTCTTTACTTACATACTGATAAACCCTTCACCTTTTTAACACTCAGGTTTATAATTGGTAGGTAGCGTAATACTGAAATCGTGAAGGGCTTTGTCTGGTCCTGATTATAAAATGTTTAGATTGTCATACATACAATGGCATGGATGAGTATAGTATGAGATTGCTATATTTGAGATTTATGTATTAAAGAAGGGTAATACCCTTTTTTTGGCTACTCTTCTCTAGAAGTGTTAGAGGAATTCCTATCTGTAAACTGAAGATAGACATGATGGCTCATGTGTGCATTGCTGTAAACTGTGATGCAGTGGTTGCTTTACCACATTCCAGATTTGTTCAGGAACCAAGTACGTACATGCATGCATTAGATGTGATTTGAGGATTGGAAAGACTTTTTTTGTGAGCTTATCGACAACCATGATCTTTGGAATACTGCTGAATGACCCAAATTACTACTTAGATTTATAACATCAATTCTGATTGAGGTGAACGAATGATGAAAAATAGTAAAAAAAACTACCGAGTTTCCAATGTAATGAAAAATCAAGCTGGCTCAATTAGCTATCTAGTAGTGGAAATTAATAATTCACAGTCACATACATAAAAGGTCTACTCTGAATTAGCTTTCTATTTTTGTCTGTTTGTAATCAAATTGTAATTTCTATATAAAATATTAAAAAAATTATAATTTTTTTATTTAAAGTTTTTATGATTATATATATTTTTGTTTTACAACACACCATTTAAACCAATATGTAAATAATATAATAAATTTTTTATTATACTGTCAACGATATAATTTAACTACATATCTGATGGTTAATTAGTGACGTATCGTGAAATTACTATATATTTATCCTTATTTTGTTTCTTGTACAGTGTTCGTTGTGCGCCTATTATGTAATGAGATACATGTATGTCATAGTTGTAATGTTTTCTAAGTGCAGTGATCCATTGGAAAAGATACGAAATCTTGATATATCTTAATATATAATTTGTTACGACTATAATTACAATAAGTAAATGTATATGTTTATAAATATTACATTTTCTTGGGCAGTTTTTCTTACAACTCTTGAAAGCTACTCCGAGGAGATTATCAATGATTGCTAGAAGAGTTAACATAGTACATTTACATGTACATATTTTGGTATTGGGGTACCAACAAGCTTTTGTGAATCATTCGAATTGTGGAGTGACACACATGGTTTGTGGATGATTCAATTTTGTTAGCATCAATTGTAGTATGCTCATAATTTTGAAGATTTTTTTTGCAAGATTTTATAAAGGAGATAGTTTATGTAACAAATATAGTTATATTTATTGTTAACACCTTGATCAAGAGTCAAAAGCGATATAACTGAATTGGTGGGCCATATACTCCACCTGAGACAAAAGGTCACAGGTTTGACACCCTCATCCCCTATAGTTTGTATATTATGATTGTACTTAAAAAAAACACCTTGATCAAGAGATTGTGTATAGAATATATGTGCAAAATTGTGTTGCTGTAGATGTACAATATTCAGGACATGTACCAAAATGTAGCAATTCTTCCTTTAAAAAAAATACCTTTAGAGGCGGTTGCCTCCATTGACTATTACTTGCATTGAATAAAGTTTGTTTAGAGGTGGTTGATTGTAAAAACCGCCTCTAAAGAAAAATCTTGTTGAGGTGGTTGTTTAAAAGACTTGTCTCTAAAGGGTACCACTGTAGAGATAAATAGGCCCTTGTAGAGGCGGTTATTTGAGAAAACTGCCTCTAAAACATGTTTACAACCGCCTCTATAGGCTTACAACCGCCTCTAAAGGCCATAAACAACCGCCTTTAAAAGCCTTTTTTGTACTAGTGATTAATGTTGTTTAGTGAGTTTAACCCTAATTGGATTTGAAGGTTAAAATCAACTAAGTAAGATTTGGCTAATCTTTGGTTTATAGAGTCATTACCCTTGTTCTATGAGATAACTATAGTGAAAGAAGATTTAAAGCTTGTTTAGGTGGTTTAGGTGATTAATTACCAAAGTCCCAAGGTGCATCTTCATCCAATCCAATATTACAACATCATTGTAATTTACCTTTATCTTATTGCTTCGTTGTGTTAAACTAAACAACAAAGTTTGCCTCTGGCTAAACTCCCTTTTACCGCTTTTCATTTCAACTTCTAGATATCAAGATCAGGAAGATAGAACCAATTTCCTTGTGGATACGAAACTTATGGTACTACATCGATTAGGGGCTCTTGCCTATTCTTTGCATATATTTATATATTTGGTTTTATAAATTTTGCTCAACAACGGGTCAAAATTTCCCCTTCTCTTCGATGTTGAAATAGTTGCATTGTTACCGCCTGAAACACCCCTAAACAAATAAACACATAAAATCATAAACGAGTGAGGGCTATCCGAGAATAACGTGTCACATAATTCGGGACACGTGATAATGCATGAACAATTAAATTAAGTACGGACATATATATGTCCGAGAACATGAGAACGTGACATATTAATACAGTCGCGTACATATATATATATATATATATATATAAATATATACATATACTACGTAACATTACACGTTACAACATTACAACGTCGTACATAATAATTAATAAGAATAACGTCGCATAGTTACACATAACTAAAACGCGACAAACTAAAAGGGGTGCGTATATATATACGTGTGCGTATAAATAACTAAGAACGTAACAAATAAGGCAGTCGTGTATAAATTAATAACGCGACGTATTATATAGTCGCTCATACTTATAAATAAGCTTTTATATAGCTTATACAAAAAAAAGAGCAGAAACGCTCCCACTGAGTTTTGAACCCGAGACCTCCCGTTCATTCCCCAAGTGCTTAACCGATTGAGCTGAGCTCGTATTCAGTAATAATACCTCACCGCTTAACTAGTAAGTTATCTACGAGTATAACAAAAAATAGAGAAAGTGCTGCTGCCTCCTGTCTCCCACCATCGACAGTTTTCTTTTCTTGTAACAGGGCACAAGTGCTCCTTGTATTCGATTTCTTTTCGGTGACATTAGACTCCTGACAATATCCCACCAATTTCAAAAAAAATTCACAGACAACATTTTCCTTTCCCTTGCCCTCACTCCCTGGTTGCCTAACTGAAAACTACAAAAAAACCCCGTACTGAAACAAGCATGATGGGGACAGTTACACTCTTGGAACTTTAAAGGCAGATCATCAAAGTCCACACCCACGTTCTGGGAACTAGCTAGCCCTGTTTTCATGTCCTCTTCCTCTATAGCGTTAACTAAACCAGAAGGGAACACCATTCCCGTCGAACTTGAGGCTACCCGAAGGTAACAAAAAAAAAACTGCATGCAACTCTCCTGTACATTTCTGCATTCAGTCAAGTAAATAGAACCTGTGTCCATCCTCTCTTTGGTGCCGATTCAGACCCACAGAAATTAGACAACGAGACCATGAAACATCCCCAGAAAACACCTGCATTGCTGATTTGAACACTAATCTAAGGTGAGATCATAAGACCATGCAAGTTCAGTCTCACTTTCTGTTTTTTCTGATGTCCAGAACAAAACACTGATTTACTCACTCAACGCTCCTCCTTTCATGCACAACCCCTCATGCATTCCTCTAGGCATGGTTCAAAATTCCCTGAGTCAGAGCTGCGAATCTCTTCCCTGCAACACAACCAGAAGGTAAAGCCTTCATAACAGTTTTAATTACTCTAGCCATCCTCTCCCTGTTTTATCGTAATCTGATCCCAGAGAAAATTATTCCAGCTGAGACCGAAGATTCAAGGGTGTGGGAGTTTCATCGTGCCAAGGTGGTTACTAGGAGGAACCAGCTTGGAAACAAACAAAAAAACTAAAGGTACTGAGCTAACTAAGCAATCTGTACAGATTTACAATTGATGTTTTCTGTATAGCTATGAAGGGAAATATAAGGGGTTAAGTAGTAATGAAGAACCTACTATGACGCTACCACATAAGCCCACCTGTAAATAAGTTAGGAGGTCTAGAAAACAGACTAAAAGAACCAAAAGAAAGACAGGAGAAGCATATATATACTAGCCCATGTTTCAGTTTTTCTAGTTGCCCGATTTCAGTTCCTGGAGTTCTTGATGTTCTGTATGCCTCAGGTACAGAGAGATGTGATGGGGTTGTAGGGAATTACCAATGCACCTGAACACCTATAAAACACCTTAGTAAATTTGTAGGTGCACTGTGTAAATTAGAAAACAGATAGAAGACAGTCGAGTAACCAACAGAGAATAGACAGAAGAATAAAGTAAGAAGAAATATAATAGTTTCTGAAATCGTTGTGTTTCTGTGTGCTACCCTTTCTGATGTAAACTAAAAGAGTGTTTTTACCCAATGGTTGATTCAAAAGCTTGCTAAACCGTGAAGCTGAGTGTAAACAAAACTAGGAAGAAAATTCGTGAGTAAACAGAAAGCGGGAAGAGGATGTAACAGGTTGATGTTTCGGTTCTTTGTTCAGTTTGTCCAGTTCAGTTATTGGGCGTATCAGTGATGCTAACCAAGGTTCTTTGGGTTTAGTTTTAAACAATGCTAATACATCTATATAAGTTGGTATATTCATTTGAAAGGTTGAAGTCAGTTTACCAACCTAACCGAAGGAATAAAGAAGTAATGCACAGATTTTGTTTTTCAGGTTTTAAGTTTCAGATCTTGTTTCAGTTTTTCAGAGTTGTTAACCATGCCATTTTGGGTTGGTTGGAGTATAAGACTTGACAAAAATACTTAAACACGTGAGGGAATAAGGTGGGATAGAACTAAGAGTCAAACTCATGGACAAGGAAAGAAAAATAATAGAGTGTATCAGTTTTTCATACCTTCTGTTTCTGCAGCATTCAAGTCCTGTGTGAGGTGTTTTCTGAGGTGGTTTGAAGTATCAATGAATTGGGGCTTGTGTTGATTTTAAAACAAAAACTTAATTAAACACCTAGCCAAGTGGGCAGACAGGTTGTGAAGGGAATTGAAAGTTGAATTCGAGAACTAACAAAAAAAATTGAAAAGAGAAGTTATCAGTGCATACTTTCTGGTTTCAGTTTGCATTTTCTGTTCAGTTCCGTATAACATTGTACAGAAAGACTTGGAGTAGTGGTATTGAGTTGCTAATGAATTTAAATCACACCTAACAAACCTTAGTAAGTCTATGAGTGCATTGGGTGAGTTAGAAACCAGATTGGAGAGCAAAAGAAAACCATAGAACAAAACGTATCAGTTTCTGATCTCAGGTGGCTAGCTGCTATCAGTTGCCAGTTTCAGTTTGAATGGTGTAGATGTGGGTTGTTTAGAGTTCAAGCTTGGTTAAACACTTAACTCGATAGTGGAACAAGTTGGGGAAAGATTTATTGACAGTCTTGGGAATGTACAGAAACCAGAAAAAAAAAAAAGAAGAGACAAGTTATCAGATTTGGTGAGTGCAGGTTTCAGTTCTTCATATATTTAATGTTTCTGTTCAACTGTGTGAAGAAAGATTCTAAGGAGTCATATTGAGTTGTCTTAGAGTTGGAGCTGTATTAGAATACATAAGTAGGTAACGAAACCAATTGGAGAAAACTAAGAAATGAGTTAAGTGACAGAAACAGAATAACAGAAAAGGGAATTTCACGCTTCCTGTTTCTGATTCCTGTTTTATTTTCTGCACCATTACAACTCTGTATAACCAGGTGACAGAGGGTAGCATGGGTTTTATTTTGGGATAGAAGCTTGATAAAAACACCTACATAACTGAGCCAGTAATTTGGGAAGAGTTAAAACATCATACAGTACGTTAAAAGTAAAGTTGAATGGAGAGAAACACAAAGTTTCATTTCAGATTCTGCATCTGGTTGCTTTCTGTATAATTGAGTTTAAGAGGAGTTAGTAGTGTTGAATTGGGTTGTTTTTGAATTTAAATTGTGCTGGAACTCTTATCTAAGTGGGGGAAACACGTTGGGAGAGACTTGGTAACAGATTTATAACTCAAACAAAAGGCTAAGGAAAAGAACACCAAGCTCTAGTGTTGCAGTTTCCTGCAGTCCATGGTTTCTGTATAACGATCTTACAGTGGTGATAATGGCATTGGTTGGAGTTGGTTCTTAGTTTAAAACACTCCTAAAACACTAGAGTGAAGTTAGAAAGAACTCTGGGAGGAAATTGAGACAAACCAATGAGCTAGAAGAACCGTGGGGATGGAACATGAGGGGTTAATGTTTCAGCCTTCTCTATTTTATGTTTCAGTAAGCTTAACCTCCTAAGGTGCTAAGAGGGTGTTGATGCTTTAAAAATAAACTCAAACCATAGCTATTAACTGCAGCCAAGTTAGGGAACTGTTCTGAGAAGATTAAACATCAATTGAACTGAAGAGGTTAAGTGAGAGAAGACACCGCAACTATGTTGCAGCTTTATAACTTAATTTGGGACGTATGTATAAATGGGGTATAAGGGTATGTTATGTTCTATATTATAGTGATACTAAGGTTAGAATATTGCCACTTATTTATTTAAGGAGGGAATACACTTTAGTCAAGCTAAATCCATCTTATATAAACATGTTACATGGTTAACGTTTAAAGCGCTCTAAAACGTTGATTAAGGGAAAAGGACTTAGTTAACGTGTAAAACAAAGACGTGAATGTCCTAGGAGTAAGATAAGCCTAGAATTAATACATGGAAGTTCTAAGAGTCAATCTAAACTAAGCATGTAACAACATACCAAGGGAAAAACGTACGATATAAAGTGTCGTCACATAAAATAATAAACTGACCCGTTGTTTTAATTAACGCTAGGGCCGTAGCGAACTCCGACCGGGACTTCGAGTGTAAGACGACTCGTGCTTCGAATAAGGTATGGACATGTGTGGTTCGTATGTTGCCGTGTTACACGGCTTGTGTGCTGTGTGCCTTGTGTGTGAAAATGACATAAGATCAAAGCATGAAATTGGATTGCTTCTTTATCATGTTGTAAGATTTCTATATCATTGTTGTATATATCATTGCGCGCACACAGTAGTTTAGTCCCTTTCTCGTTTATGGACCTTGAGATGAACTACTACGAATTATGAAAACAAAGAAAACTCTATAAGGGGAACTCCTCTCTAAACCATTGAGGACTACCATGACACCCACTATGGTGTCTATTCATTAATGATAGTGAAGAGCCAAGTCTCCTTTGGTGAGACATGACGAACCACGTAAACAAAACAAAAGAACTATACGAAGATACAAATCCTCTCTAACTTTAGAGGACCGCTAATGACACCCACTATGGTGTCGGGATTATAATGATAATGAAATGAAAAGTACCAACTGGAAGAACATGAGGATAACCCGGGAAGACGACATCTCGGGCCGCGCGGTATGGAATATTCGGGAGTTGGTATCTGCATCAGATCCTTCGCCCTTTTGTGTGGAGCACATCCTGGAGTCTAGAGGCGACTCCGCTTTCTCGACGCATGACGTCGGGAATGGGGGAGTGACAAATTGGGGAAGCTTATCCTGGAGTCAAGAGGCGACTCCGCTTTCTCGGCGCATGACGCCGGGAATGAGGGATTAGCTATGGAGGCGACGACCTCCAACGTGCGGTGATAAAAGAGTTCACAAACAATCCTTAAAGAAACAAGGAACGATTAGCACCTACATAATGAAGTCTCGGGATCTAATCTATATCCCCTGACTCGGTGCCAGAGAACAAAGGAAAACTTGTGTAATGAGACCAAGCAAACGAGAGAAGTCACAAGTGTGATCATTTAAGAAACAAGGAATGAATAGCACCTACATTATAAAGTCTCGGGATCTAACCTACATCCCCCGGACTCGGTGCAAGAGAAGAAAGATAAACATATGTAATGAGAACAAGAAAACAATACGCAATCTCTTGAATGATCCCATAGCGAGGATCGACGGTATAATGTACCTACGCACACGTCCTACAATTACCTGACTATTGTTGCTACACTAGCAGCTTATTGTGCTGGACTGCGTGTTTTGACATTGTTGTGTTACTTGCAAGTTGTGCTTGGTTGCCTATTGATATTACTATGCTACTTGCAAGATGTGCTTGGTTGCTTACTGATATTGCTATACTACCGATGAGTGTGTATGATATCATGATGTGCTGATGTGTGCTTTACTGCTTTATCATAGCATGTAAATTTGACTTAATAATATTCGACAAGTAGTCGTGTGGCCCGGGAACATGCGGGCTTTCACACGTTCATACTCAGCGTAGTTTGCTGAGTCCTTTACACCCATTTTTTTTCAGGTCTTGTGCTGGCCGATTGCGGAGAGTAGGCAAGTGACTACCATGGGTAGTCCTTTTTGGCAAGACTTTAAGTTTGTATGTTTTTTTAATGTATGGGTTGTACGTTTCGTTTATTGTGTGGGATATGTAAGAACTTATGAATTAGACTCTCGGTACTTGTTCGTATTCCCGTTTTCGTACTTGGATTTGGTTAAGGTTTGATTCCAGTCATTCAGACCGTAACTTGGAGTTAGTAATGAGGACTGTCAACCACGTGGGTGGTTGGCGTCTGTGACACCCGGATGGAGGTTATTCCGCTGCAAGCTAGTTTACATTATCGTCGGGCGTTTCAAGTAATCTAGGGTTTTTTATTCGGGGGTGTTACACACCGCCTCTAAAGAATAATCTTGTTGAGGCAGTTGTTTAAAAAGACTTGCCTTTAAAGGGTGCCACTATAGAGATAAATAGGCTCTTGTAGAGGCGGTTGTTTGAAAACCCGCCTCTAAAGACATGTTACAACCGCCTCTAAAGGCCATAAACAACCGCCTTTAAAAGCCTTTTTTGTACTAATGGTTAATGCTATTTAGTGAGTTTAACCCTAATCGAATTTGAAGGTTAAAATTAACTAAGTAAGATTTGGATCATCTTTGGTTTAGAGAGTCATTACCCTTGTTCTATGAGATAACTATAGTGAAGTAAGATTTAAGGCATGTTTTAGGTGATTTCCAAAGTCCCAAGGTGCATCTCCATCCAATCCAATATCACAACATCATTGTAATTTACCTTTATCTTATTACTTCATTGTGTTAAACTAAACAACAAAGTTTGCCTTTGGCTGAACTCCCTTTAATCGCTTTTCATTTCAATTTCTAGATATCAAGACTAGAAAGACAGAACCAATTTTCTTGTGGATACGACGCTTATGGTACTATATCGATTAGGTGCTCTTGTCTATTCTTTGTATATATTTATATATTTTGTTTTATAAATTTGGCTCAACAATGGGTCAAAATTTCCCCTTCTCTTCGGTGTTGAAATAGTTGCATTGTTAATACTTTTAAAATAGCTTGGACTTCATAGGAATTAACTTTAAGGGGGTATGTTGAATTAATAAAGTTAATTATAGAAGATAGAGCGATATATTTATGTAGTTTAATGCTGTGAGTACTAGATTTAATGCTGTTTTGGAAAACTTTAGAATAATTAAGAGTGAAGTGTAGAGTCACTTAGGTGATTACTAAAGTCCCAATGTGCATCTCATCCAATCTAGTATTACAACATCATTGTAATTTACCTTTATCTTATTGCTTTATTGAAATACCCGTGAAATTCCAGTTAGGAAATGCATATTATATAGTTGATATGAGTCAGTTAATCGTTATGTTGAAACGACTATAGAATTATGGGACTAGTCCGAGGTTAGTATTATTATTGGGCCCAGGGAGGTTAAACTAATCATTCTACCTTTCCTTTCCTCTCTCTCAATTAATTATAATTATGATACAGTCTCCGTTATCTTTTTCTAAATTATTTAGTAATATTATTCCCATCTTTTACTCACATCACAACTATTCCCTTACTTCCATTAAATTAATCACCCAGTATTATTTTATTTCCTTTAAATAATTATCTCTCTCTAGAAGATAATCCCGTTCATCATTATCCCTTCCTCATTGATCGACCAATTTCACTCCTCACTCTATTTTTAATTCATTATCTAATTCCTCTTACTTCCTGCATATTGGTCACTTAATAGTTTATTATTTTTTTCTCCAAATAACTTACAGTATTATTTATTTAATATCTTCCCTTCTAATTACTTCATCTTCATTACACTCGTCTTCTTCAATTTCAAGTCTTCGGTTCTCCTCTGTTTCCTTCAAGTTCTTCCCTGGTGCTGGATTAGAGTCTAGGAGGGTAAGGTCTACTACCGGGGTAAGGTTTTATTTATTTTAATTTGTGAATTGGCGGATTCTAATTGATGGTCGTTATGAATCTAGACCCTGAATTCGTTGACGGACGCTACCTGTGATTCTGCTGAGTTGTTCTCCTGAGTCATGTGGATAATCAGGTAAATTCAATGCTCATGGTTGTTTGGTTGCATGAATTTTGGATTATCAAAAGATATTTTGGAAACCCTGATTTGGGATTTGAGAATTGGGATTATGTTCTGCGAGTTGTGAATTGATTGTTGTATTTTACAACTGGAGATGGATTTTGTTTTGGGATTCTTTCACTGGAAATTGATTACTTGTTGGGGCTCTTGGTGCTCCCTGATTTTACTTTGATTATAGGGGTTCTTGGTGCTCCCTGACTACACCTTGTTGGTTCTCTGGACTGTGACGATGAATTAATTATTTGGTACTTTGTACCCTGATTATATATTTCTTTTGCGCCGCAAACAATGAATTGTAATTAAGCTCTATGATCTACTCCTTTAGGTCGAAAGTTACCTTCTAGGGGGTATGCACACTTAAGGACTTAGGGCGAGGGGTATGGTTATTACAGACCATTCGTGGCTGTTTTGTTATAACTTGTGGTTGTTTCCTGTTGAAAGCTCCCCTGAAAATTTTGGTTCTACATATGGTTTGTTGGTGAATGAAGTGTTTTATAAGGATTTGTTATTCGTACTCACTGTTTGATCGTTAAAAAGGTTCAAAATGTAATTTACATAATGAGGTAGAATTTACTCAGTCTCACTGATTTACACGATGTCTTTCGTGTTTTATATTGTTTTCTGATCGCAGGTATGAATTGCTGAAGTTGGGGCAGGGAAACGCGCTACCACATAGCATTAGGAGTGTTGTTTTATGTTGAGATACAATATTTTGAGTTACAATGTTTTGGAAGCTTAAATGTTTAAGCCTGAGCACTCAAAGGTTGGGTGTGGCGGTAGCACTCTGGATTTGAAAGTATTTCCGCTGTGTTTTTATGGTAAACATTCACAACATATGCTTATGGATCAGTCACTATCTATTGTCATTATTATTATGGTCATTCTGTGCTCTTTCTAACCGTGTTTCCATTCTGTTTTCACAACTAGGGACCTGTCCGAACGTCTGTCCGGACATCCATGTTCGGACATGCCCCGAGAGCGCTTTATTTTTCGCAGTATGTGTATGTCCGAACATCTGTCCGAACTTACATGTGAGGACAACATGTGAGGACGGGTCTGAACTGTAAGTCTCGGCATTGGTCCGAACTTACATGTTCGGACCAATGTTTGGACCACGTACTTGGATTTTATCGGAACTTGTGTCCGAACTTACATGTTCAGACGTCTATATGTTTAAACTCTCGACTTGTGTCCGAACATCAATGTCCAACACAAGTTCGGACACTTTCACCTTCTGTTTGCAAACTTTCGACTTGTGTCCGAACATCAATGTCCAGACACAAGTTCGGACACTTGGGATTTCTCAACATGTTTTCTCTCGGCTTGTGTCCGAACATTAACATCCGGACACAAGTTCAGACAAAGCTTCTTTTTCAGTTTTAAGACTGGTTTGGAGTTTGTTTCAATTCCGTTTGTGGCGTTAGATCCGTGTCGACGTGTTCTTTCATTTGAGACAAAATCCAGGGTGTTACATTCATAGTGTTAAACTAAACAACAAAGCTTGCCTCTGGCTAAACTCCCTTTTACCGCTTTTTATTTCAATTTCTAGATATCAAGAAGATAGAACCAATTTTCTTATGGATACGACACTTATGGTGATACATCGATTAGATGCTCATATCTATTCTTTGTATATATTTATATATATTGTTTTATAAATTTTGCTCAACAGCAGGTCAAAATTCCCCCTTCTCTTCGTATTGAAATAGTTGCGTTGTTAATACTTTTAAAATAGCTCGGAGTTCAGAGGAATTAACTGTAAGGGGGTATGTTGAATTAATAAAGTTAATTAGAGAAGATAAAGTGATTTATTTATGTGATTCATTGTTGTGAGTACTAGATTTAGGTCCCGTTCGATAGTCTCATTAATGTGAAAAAATGGCTTAACCTTTAATGCTGGATTTGACAGACTCACGATTTGTTGAATTTTTTTTACGCAAATCGTGAAAAAGTAACCTTTATCATAGAGGTGGTATTTGCCGCGTTCAGATTATAGAGCTACCTGAGGAGAATAACAAATTACTAGTCCACCCTCACTTTCTTAAAGAAATTTTGTTCTAGTGCTTTCGTACAAAATTTCCTTCCTCGGTAAACCGATTTTAATTGGGGTATTCTTGTATTTTACACACTCTGAGTTTTAAATTTATCCAGCTGGTTATCGAACAGCCCACCCACAAAAGCACCATTAATCTAGACTTTAACCTCTCTCATTAATGTGGCATTAATGCAGGTGATTTTCAACCTCTAGGAAACGAACGGGGCCTTAATGTTGTTTTGGAAAACTGTAGATTAATTAAGGGAGAAGTGTAGAGTCACTTATCTCGCATATAAATGCGTCATGTGCTCAGATTTTTATCATCAAGCAATACAACCTCCTCACTTCTTTTCTTTCAGATATATCCAAAATTGAGAGGGCCGAAGAGAGGAACAAAATCCTGGCCGATCAAGTGAGGATACTTATAAAAAAAGTGGACAATGTCAAAAACAAGCTTGATGATATCTTCTCCGCAGTGGTCAGATTTGCTGGATGGATGAGAGAATTCTTCATGACACTCTTTGATAGACAGCTAATGGGTCGTCCACTCCGTCAAATTCCACTTCCTCCTTCGCAGCATCATCTAATCTAATTCTCTGGTTTGTCAATTTTAGTCGAACTCCATGTCTTAGCCTAAGAGGAAATGTTTTATGTTCTGATGTCATTCCTTTACTGGTTTGTATGTCTAAATCTTACACCTTTGAAATCGCTAAAATCAATCCTCTTGATTTCATATGGTAGCTGGTATAAGTCTCTCGATCAATGGGAAACCCAGAGGAAAGAAATCGATTTGAAGATGTCCCGTCTCGTGTTTGTTTGAAAGGGAAAAGTGAATTAAAAAAGAAAACTTTCTCCCACCAATTCCCTTGCGCATTAATATTTTTCCCCTGCTATAAGTACGGAAATCAATTTCCTAATGTTGTTATCTATTTTTTCTATTATGAATTCCTGCCTGCCTGTCGTTAAAGTATTCAATCACTCTTGTTATCATTTTAATAATCGTTTCCATATTACTACAAATCTTTGTGATAGAATAACCATTCAATTATAGTAATAATGTTTTACATTTAGGGGATATCATTTTAATAAATAAATAAATAAATAAATAACAAGTTTATAATAAACTCTCACTTATTTAAAATATAATTCATTTTAAAGTTGAGAACTGTATTCAAAATATAAGTCTTTTAGTATATTTTCTATTCATCTTTCTACTTTTTCCATTTACCATTTTTAAATTATTAGATTAACTTTACTCTACTTTTTGTTTTCATAATAATTATACTTTTTTAAGGATACATTTCTCATTTTACACTATTCTAAAAAAAATATGAAAAAGTATGGAATTTACATATACTTTGAATGGGAGGAAATAATAATTTTCAATATTATTTATATCATTTTAATAAATGATATGTGATTTAATATTTTTTTTTCTAAAAAGAGATTAACAATTATATTATAGGGTATATCTTTTTACAAAGTAACTTTTAATTTAATAAAATGGTTTTCAACAAATTCATTCAAAAGGGAGATGATAATTAAACAATATATTTCATTAGATTTGTTTAGATTCAATTTATTTAAATTTTTTTTTCTTCAAATTTTTTCTTATAATCAAAATTTTATCACTAATATTTTACAATGTTTTTGCTTAGATAACTATTCTTATCATTACTATTAAGGTTTTATTGAGATCATTGTTATTAAGATTTTATTATACATAATAAATTTATATGCTAATTATATTATTATTTTAATATTTAGTCAAATAAATTTTACACAATAATATTTAATATATAATATATTTAAGAACTTTTTTCTAAACAAATGATAATAAATACATATCTCTATTCTTATTTATTCCCCTCGAAATGCAAACAGATTTATATAATATTTTTATCCTCAACTCATTCGTCATACATAACCAAACAATACTGATGTATTCTCATTATCTTTCCCACTTACATATCGCGTTTTCATTCTCTTTGTATCCATTTCCCTCTCTCTTTCCCCTCAAACTATCTAAACATTGCCTTAATTATTAGTTAAATTAGGAGAATGAAGATTGATGGTCGTTATTCAAAAACTTCATACTGATTAAAAACCGCAACTCAGGAGGTGCTTATAAAATAAACTAACTGTACCCTTGTGTTTATAAAACTTAGGGAAATTTCATTAGATACCCCTGAGTGAATTTTACGAGGTACCCTTAAAGTTTCATTTTTATTATAAGATACCCCGAGGTTTCATTTTCTTTACAATATATCCCTGAGGTTTCATTTTTATTACAAGATACCCCTGAGGTTTCATTTTCTTTACAATATACCCCTCAGATTTCATTTTCATTATGATATACCCCTGAGGTTTCAATTATATTACGAGATGCCCTCTATTCAAATTATGATATATTATATTTTTTCATATCTCCATTTTACCCTCGCACCATATGCCCCAATAACCTCGATCTATGGTCAAATTTTTTAGAATTTAAAGTATAAACAAAATGCATATAAAAATTAAAGATCGATTAAAATTAGAATTCATTTTAAAAACATAAATAAAATTATAAAAACAAATTAAAATAATTACAATCATAAATGTTTAAAACAAATAGAAATGACTAAACAACAAAAATTAATTTATTTAAAGCATATATTATTACATAATATAAAAAACTATTATAGCGGTGACTTAAAATCGTAAAAACTTTTATAACAATTACATTAAATATAAGAAATTATTAAATAATTTATGATTTATAGTAAAAACTTATTAGTAAATATATTATTTGATATCAATAATCGCAAGTGAAATGGTCATATTTTATGGTTTTTATACTTTATTTTTCTAAATTAAATAATGATTTTTATATGTACTATATGAAATTTGTTACTTTTAATATTCGTCATATTATTGTTATAATTTTTTTACAATTTTAGTCATCTCTACCTAACACCAAAACAATTTATGCTTATTTTCCAAAATAATTTAATTTTTATTTTTTAGTCATTTTCGTTTATTTAATTATATTCATTAATATTGATTTCAAATTTATATGAACTTTATTTTTTTTGTGCATTTTATTCAAGTTTCAAATTCAAACAAAACTTTAACCATATATCCGTGAGTTTATTGTAGGGTATATGGTGTGGGGTAAAATGGGATACACAAAATATAATATATCAGAATTAGAATGAAGGGGTATCTTGTAATCAAATTGAAACCTTAGAGGTATATCGTAATGAAAATGAAACCTCGGGGATATATCGTAAAAAAAATGAAACCTCAGGGGTATCTCGTAATGAAAATGAAACCTTAGGGGTTTTATGAAATTCGCTGAAACCTCAGGGATATCTTGTAAAATTTCCCTAAAAATTAACTCATGAGCAGCTACGAGATATACAAATCTAAATGGATAAGTCAATAATATTTTTCTGAGATATACGCTTCCCAAATCAGTGAATTCTATTTTAGTTTCTCAATTTTAATCATTTTCAGCATCACTACAACATAAGAGTTCAAATGGGGCAACAAAAGTTGCACTAATAGATCATATTATTGCCCCAACAAGTCAATACTGTTGTAGTGGCATCGGCATATTAAACAATTTTTAAAGACTCATCAACGTTCTACCAATTGTGTTTCTAACTGTTACTTAGCATTGTAGTCTTAACATTAAAATAGAGCGCTTTGGTGTTTAATTAAAAGGCTGCCTTACCCTTATAGATATGTATTAAGTTTTTGTAGTGATTGATGTTTAGGGTAACAAATGATTCAGCCACCTGTAACCAGTGACAATTCCATTTATTTTTGTCAATTGGAGGTTTATAAATTGCAACTCTAATTTGTTGTTTATTATAGTCAATAATATACAGAAGTAAGACTCCTCATTTGGTGTATCAACGATTTTCAAGCATTTGGACAAGGAAGAAAAGATTAATCAATCTTAATCTTTCGTGTTGATTTCTTTTATACCTCAAAACATCTAGAATTTCTAGACAAATCTTCCTGTTTTCTTTGCAAAAGACTTATTCATGTCTTCACAAACCCTCTTTGTCTCCATAATGTCTTTCTTCATGGTTGCGATCTCCTTTATAACCATGATCAGTTTCTCATTTCCCCGTTGGTGTAAAAAAGATAAGTCACATATAGGATTTTCTAAATAAAGATGAAAAAAGCCCATTAACCTGGAAACCGATGTCAAAACGGGTAATAGTCTCACTGAAGTAGGACATGGTGGAGTTTGATGATAGCGCTTCCACGAGAAGCAGCAGATTCTACTCTAGTCAGTGATGAGGAACTGTGGTTGTGATTGAATTAAGATGGTGAGATTAGTACATTTTTATAGCCATCTGTCATCTATCTCCGTTAATTGATTATGGAAAGTTTTCTACAGCTACGATTGAGTCTTAATCATGAAGTTTAATCAGAAGGAAGGTGGCTTTCAAACTTCTATGTATCACTAAATAAAACCTGTACAAAGAAGAAATTGGCTTAGAAGAGAGGGAAAATTTACTAAAATAATGCCATTATAAGCAGAATTGCAGAGCACGAGGATCCACCGGCACTTCATATTGTAATGGCCTATCTTTTTTCCAACACTGGTTCAAGTCTTGCATTGCTTTAAGCACCTCCGTCATTATCTCCCGGGGATGAGCTCGATTGCATACAATTAAATATTAAGGGGACGTTTGTTTCCAGTAAGGAAAACATGGAATCAGAAAAGGGGATGGAGGGGAATTCCTTTTTATTTCCTGGTTATTTGTTTGAGCTCAGGAAAAGGAAATGAATGACCGGTCAATGGCCATCGGTCAATGGTCAACGGCTGGCGGTTGCCGGTCAACATTCACCGCTCACCGGTCAATGATAATTGGTCATCGGTCGATTGTCATATGTTATCGGCCAAAGTGTATTGGGGAAAGGAAGCCCTTTCTATAGAAGCCAATATCTTCTTTGTACATGTTTTATTTAGTGATAGCCAGAAGTTTGAAAGCCACCTTCCGTCTGATTAAACTTCACGATTAAGAGTCAATCGTCTGAGCTGTAGAACATTAATTTCATAATCAATTAACGGAGATAGATTACAAATGGCTATAAAAACATACTAATCTCACCATTTCAATTCAATCACAACCACAGTTCCCTTTTACAGACCATAATAGAATCTGTTGCTTTCTCGTGGAAGCGCTGTCATCAAACTCCACCATGTCCTTCTACTTCAGTGAGAATGTTACCCGTTCTGACTTCGGTTTTCAGGTTCATGGGCTATTTTCATCATTAATTAAAAAATCCTATATGTGACTTATCTTTTTTACACCAACCAGGAAAATGAGAATCTGGTTCTGGTTATAGAGGAGATCGCAACCATGAAGAAAGACATTATGAAGACGAAGAGGGTATGTGAAGACATGAAGAAGTCTTTTGAAGAGACCAAGAAGATTTGTCCAGAAATTCTAGAAGTTTTGATGTATAAAAGGAATGCGATAGGAAAGATTAATCTTAATCTTTCTTGTCCAAATCTACTCGCCCTGCTAGATTTATTGGTTGCTTCCTCATCTATTGTTGATGAGGCCCTTTCCGCCTGTCAAAACATCATTATTCAGAATGACCGACCGGAAACTTAATAATATACACATAGTTATAAACTGACGCACTTGTTACTACATTCCAAGAGTTGTTTAGGAACCAAGTGTATGCATGCATTACATGTGATTTGAGCATTGGAAAGATATTTTTTGTGAACTTCTCGACAACCATGATCTTTAGAATACTGCTGAATGACCCAAATTACTAGTTAGATTTATGTTAATCCCTCAATGTTTTGCAGATGATAAGCAAGAACAAGTCAATATGCCAGACAGAGTCTGTCCAACTACACTGAAGCGGAGCGGTTACCAGAAAGTCTCTCTGTTGCAGTCAAGCTCCACTCAAAGGAGCAGTTACAACAAGTCTCGTCCACCCAGTCAAAGTCTCGTCTCAGGAGCAGTTACCTCCAGGAGCGTGGTTGACCTATTAAACCTCTTGAAGAAACATGGAGCACTACTTAGGCAGTTACCAAGTATCTTAGAGCTTGTATTTAAGCATTGACAAAACATTATGTAAGTGTGAAGCCAGAGAACCCTTTTCGTAAGATTGAGAGATAGCTGTAGTAGACTGAAGTTATATTTTGTATTGTATTTTCACCCCCCTACTCACACATATAGTCCATTAGAGTGCATTGCACTGAAGAACTCCCTATGATACATTGATAAATCTATAGAGTTCTCAGGGGTAGGAGTTAGACAGAGTAATTCTGTCTAACCCCAAGATTAGAAGACTAGGTAGTAATTCACTATCGAATTCTCAATACAACTTTTCTTCTCTTGTAGATAGTGCCTCAAAGCTTCCTCGTTTACTCTCTATCTTAGAAGGAGTCTGCATGAGTCTAACACCTCAGACAGACTCGGTCAGCACTTACCCGATTCTATCAAGTGGTATCAGAGCCCGTGTTGGTTGACACTTCATCAATCATGGCAGAAATCAACAGCAACACCAACAACAACAGAATGCGGTTTGAAAATCCTAATCTCACATCTACAAACTACAACATGTGGAAAAATGAGATGGAGTCCCATCTAAAGTCTGTAAATTCACAGCTCTGCAGAGTTGTGGTTGAAGGAAACTTTGAACTCCTTGAAGGAAAAGACTACACCTCTGAGGAGAAAAGGTTTGTCGAGTTAAATGCTTAGGCTGTGCGAGCTATCTATACGAGTCTCTCTCCCCTGAAAAGAGACGAGTCTACCAAATAAAGGTTGCAAAAGACATGTGGAATCATCTTCGAGCAGTACATGAAGGTAACACTGAGTTGAGAAAATCCAAGGTTCAGGAACTCAAGATGGACATTGAAAATTCATTGGAAACTGGAGAGTCACTCGACGACATGCTGTAAGATTCACCGATCTCAACGCCACCATGGAGGAAATGCAGATTGACGAGTCCAATGAAATAATATTAACAACAAATTTCTAGATAGCTTGGGGGAAGAATGGTCTAAAAGTGTGATCTCAACAAGAGCGTCCAAGAGTCTTGACAAATGGGCTCTCACTGATCTTGGATCATATCTTCAATCCATTAACAAATATAAAAGAAACATCAAAAACAGAGGTAATTAGTCTTTCGGTCAATTAGTCATATATTACAATCCTAACCAAGCTTTGCATGTTCAATCTCAAGTTCAGTAACTGTTACCTCAGAATGAGCCCCCCTACTATGATGTCCCCAACTCTCAAGATTCAATTCAACACCTTTGCGAGACGTACTCTCATTGACGGAATTATAGAGAAAGGATATGTGTCTTCCTTTGAAGATATGACGATGATAGTTAGAAACTTTAAAAGGTTCATGAGGGATAGGCAAGACAAGAATATTCAAAATTCAAATAAAACTAGTCATAGTCGTTCATATCAGTCTACATGACGTAACTACCAGGGCCAGTCTGGCTTAGCAGAAAGAGTCTGCTTCAAGTGTCTGAAGCCTGGTCACTATGCCAACTACCCTCTCAAGAGAAAAGATAATAAATGAGAATTTTCAGTCCTCACTTCGGGCAAGTAATGCCTGGGGTGAGCCTGATTATGAGGAGCCAAAGTCAGGAGCAGCAAACCTCATTTGTTTAATGGCGCATGAGGATGTAAGACCCTCACAGACCAAGGTAAGTAAGACTCCCTCTTCTTCTGCATTGTCTAATCTTGTTGACAATGAGACCTCGATACCATCTCTAGATCTCTCTACTTATTTCATAGATCCAAACCTTTCTGTGTGTGATCTTACTTAGGAACAAGAGCAAATTGCTCTTCTTTTTGAAGAAATCCATATCTTAAAAGAACACTTCACTAGGATAGACATAAGCTTCAAGAATCTACCAATACTGTTCAGGATCTTCAGAAAGAGATGAGTGACTCTAAAACCCTTATTAGCTTTTTAGACTCACAAAATGTCTCCCTTCAACAAGAGCTTAGGAAGAAAAATGTCAAGCCACTGCCAAAGGCTCTTTTTTAATCCTCTCACTTTTGTTCGTGAGGTCTCTGCTGTTTAGAATCCTAAGTGGTGTGAAGAAAAACTTATTGAATCAAAATATATCCAAAACAAACTAGAAAGGAAATTGATACTCTCACTACTGTTCTAAAAAAGGCAAAGAGTGACTCGCTCAAATCCATGACCTCACCTTCGTGGCTACCTTGTACCTTGATAAAAGGTCAATGTAAATGGCCACTAAAAATGACCTCTCTCGTAAAACTCGAGAAACAAGAGTAAAATCACTAATAATGTCTCGTCGTTGGAAGATCAATAAGTTTCGTTAGCAAGAAGAACATCAATCATCACCTGATATGTGGCTACTATGGTTATGATGGCCACACAGACTCTGCTTGCAGAAAATTAAGTCGAGATTTGTCCTTTAACATCTCTAGGATTTTTCAAAAATTATTCATGCACGTAAAACTTATTATTCTTCATCAGGAAAGCAACCCAAGTATGTCTAGGTTCCTAAAACTAACCAATGAGTTATTTGTAGGCAGAAGGACTCGTGAACCGTGACCCTAGGTTTCTGGATAGCGGTTGTTCGAGATATATGACAGGGAACCCGACAAAGTTCACAACTTTCTCTGACCATCAAGAGGAAGCGTTACCTTCGGAGATAACAAGAAAGGTGAAATAATTAGTATTGGCTCTGTGAGTAATCCTCTAAATTTAAAGTTGAAGAAGTTAATTTGGTTACTGGTTTAGGTCGTAGCTTGCTAAGCGTCTCTCAAATTTGTGATCTCTCTAATTTAGTTTTGTTCTCTACTAATGATTGTAAAATTATTGATGCCATCAATGATGACTTAAAGACTGTAGGAAAACGTGTTAATAATTTGTAGAAATTGACTTGAATATTCCACATTCTAGAGGAACTCTGTGTTTGGCTGCTTCTGATAAAAACCAATCTTTATGGCACTGTCTCCTGGGGCTTGTTCATGGAAAACTTTTGAATAGACTTTAAAATGAAGAATTGGTTGCATGACTCCCTCTGATTAATTTTCAAACTGACTCACTGTGTGATGCTTGCGTAAAAGGGAAACATACCAAAGCTAGTTTTCATAGTAAAACTGTCATGTCCACCTCAGCTCCTCTTGAATATTACACATGGACCTATGTGGCCCTATACGTGTACAAAGCAAAAGTGGCAAAAGGTAATTTTGGTTATCGTGGATGATTTCTCTCGTTGGACATGGGTGATCTTCCTTCGTTCAAAGATTCTACATATTATGAATTTATGTCTCTATTTCAACTATTGGTTAGCAAGTTTTCCCGCATGATAAAAACCCAAAGAACAGATCAGGGAACTAAGTTCTGTAACCAGTACTTTGATGAGTTTTGTAGGACAAACAGTATTGAGCACTAGACTTCCTCTGCCAGAACTCCTCAATAATAATGTTGTTGAACGCAAGAACCGCATGTTGGTTGAAATGGCAAGGACCATGTTGCTTGACTCTTCCCTATCATCATCCTTATGGGCAGAGGCAGTCAATATTGCCTGCTACGTGTTGAATCGTGCTTCTATTCATCCTCTTCTCAGAAAGACTCTGTATGAGCTTCTCAGGGTAGGAAATCCCACATTAGCCACCTCCGTTGGTTTGGGTGTCGTTGCTTCATACACAACAATGGGAAGGACTCTCTGGGAAAACTTTTAGCTAAAAGCGATGACGAACTCTTTCTGGGTTACTCATCCAAGAGCAGAGCCTATAGAGTGCTAAACACAAGGATTCAGTGTATTGAACAAAGTCCACATGTTAAATTCGATGAAATATTCAATGTTGAAGGAGACCAAGATCATAAGATTTTCTCCCTGACAATGAACATGATCTCTCTACAGCTTATACCTCTGTTCCCATAGCTGATATTCCACCTCCAAAAAACATCACTCCTGATGACCATGAGGATGATACCCATGATGATGACCAAACTGATACTATACCACCTCCACAGACTTCACAACAAACTCCTACTGACTCTGAATCTTTAGATCCCCCCAGCCTGACTCCCTCTCACACTACTACTACCGCGTCTGCTACCCCACATAATACTCAGTCTAAAAGGCCCAATAGGCACTCCTCTTCTCATCTAGTAGATAACATCATTAGTGACCCAACCCTTGGTGTCCAAACTCGAGGGGATGTCTATCGTGACCTTTATGCATATAATGCTTTTATCTCCACCATTGAGCCTAAAATATCACTCACGCCCTTGCTGATCACGTCTGGATTATGGCTATGCAAGAGAACTAAATTCTCTAGAGAGGCACTTGGTCTGGTGCCTTGTTAAAAGTCCACCCAATACTCGTGCCATTGGCATCAAATGGGTCTTTAGGAATAAGTTACATGACTCTGGCAATATCTCTCGAAACAAAGCGAGGTTAGTTGTTCAAGGTTATGCTCAAGCTGAAGAAATCGACTACGACAAAACCTATGCCCCAGTAACGCGGATTGAGGCCATCAGAGTCCTTGAGGCATACGCAGCCTATCGAGGATTTAAGCTTTATTAAATGGATGTGAGGATTTCCATTCTTCATGGCTACATCGACAGAGACATCTATGTCACCCATCCTCCTGGGTTTTTTGACCTCATCCATCTAGAGTATGTATACAAGTTAGAGAAGGCTCTCTACGGTCTCAAACAGGCTCCTCGTGCCTGGTATGACCGTCTCTCCTCCTTCTTAATCCCTCATGGTTTCTCTCGAGGTATGGTTGATAAGACATTGTTTACTCATGAAGAAGGTGATGAGCTACTCATTGTTCAAATATATGTTGATGGTATAATATATGGCTCCACCATCCCTCTCCTATGTGATCACTTTTCTAGTCTAATGAGCAGTAAATTTGAGATGAGTGCATTAGGAGAACTCAAGTTCTTCCTTGGACTCCAAATAGTGCAAGAATACAGAGGCACTTGCATTCATCAACAAAAGTACATCCAAGAACTTCTCACCAAATATAAGCTACAAGATGCAAAACCCCTTGCCACTCCGATTCCCCCACCCACCGTCCTGATATGGATGACAAAGGACTTGCAGTCGATGCCACTCTATATCGGGGAATGATTGGTTCTCTTCTATACTTAACAGCTAGTCATCCTAACATTCTATTTGTTGTTTGTCTTTGTGCTAGGTTCCAAACCAATCCGAAGCAGTCCCACTTACAATATGTCAAATGAATTTTTCGTTATCTCAAGGAGGACTACTATCTATGGTATCCCTGTTCTCTTGACTTCACTCTAAGTGGATACAGTGACTCTGTCTTTGCTAGTTCCCAGCTTGACATAAAGAGTACCTCTGGTACCGCCCAATTCCTAGGTTTATGTCTTGTTGCCCGGAGCTCCAAGAAGCAGAACATAGTCACACTTTCTTCAGTAGAAGCTGAATATGTGTCTGTCGCTGCCTGCTGCGCTCAGATCCTTTGGATAAAGCAACAACTCGAAGATTACCATATCCTTCCTTCTTGTACCTCTATTTTTTGTGATAATAATAGTGTCATTGACTTATCGAAAAATCCTGTTCATCACCGCAGGAGAAAACATATAGAAATCAGGCATCACTTCCTAAGGGATTGCGTCGAAAAAGAACTAGTTCGACTGGAGTATATACCTACAACAGACCAACTGGCAGACATCTTTACAAAACCACTCCAACGTGGCCCTTTTGAAGCACTCCCTGCAACTTGGGATGACTCTTGTTGGCTAAGCAAGGTTGTATCTCCTTTCCCTTTACGCTAATATCTAAAATGAGTGACTGGGTCTGTCTTCCTGCCTGAGTCTGCCAGTCATTACTTGCTTGTTTTATTGAATAGCTGCAACACCGAAAAATTAGGCACGTTTTTTGTTAAAATTTTATAACCCCCGCCTCTAACTGTCCCTTATCCGCACCCTGCTCCCTGGCCCAATCTCCGTTTTTCTTGCCTGACAGCTTTCTCCACTCGCACACGTCTTCCTTCTGTAATTACCCATCGTTTTGCCTCATCACCCTTTATCCCATCCTACGTTTCATGCTAGTGTCGCTCTTTCTCTATCACCCTACCTCTCTACCGCAAATAGGAAATTTAACCTACTAAGAGCTAAGAAATTAATCCTAAAAATTAATAAATTAAATGCCTACAGGTTGCAAATACCCGGCGCAATAATAAAGCAAATTAAGCAAGTTACCGAGGACGAACCGTGGGACTTGGTTAGTTAATCTAGTCCTAGAAAACTAATGAGAAAGTTGGAGGGCTTGTTGGTGTTTTGGTTTTTAAACTAAGGGTGCGTTCGATTTGCGCCTCAATTTATTTTTTCACATTAAGGTGACAGATGTCACTTGTTTACTTGTTTATGACTTGCTCATGGTCCCACTAAAAGTAGAATAGTGATCTACCATTGGTTAACTCACATCTAACTACAGCAACATTAAACTGAACGCAGCATTTGCTGCGTTCAACGAACGGATCCTAAATGTAGCAAGCGAGGAAATTAAATAAAAGTGTGTAGAAAGATGAATGAAGCGGAACCTTGGGTTCAGGGGAATTCTTTGCTAGCCAGATTATAAAATTAATCACCAGTTAATCGAGACTTGGATTGGCAAATTCATTTTATCTCATTAAGACTAAATCCTAGTAAAATTGAGCTCTTCTATTCGTAACACATTGGGCCGAATCATAAACTAATGTCATACAAATAAAAGAATTAAGCGCGAGAATTGTTTTTTGAAGAAAGGTAAGATGTATAAATTGTAAAGAGATATTTACAAGTACAAATAGTTCAAGCTGCAACAGGCTGCAGCGATATGAAATCAACCTTTAGATCCACTAAGAAAATCTAGTAGACCAAAGGCTCTCAATGTTCTAACTATTTCTTATAACCAGATATTGAAACATGCTCCATCTAACTTTAAGTTCATTTCTGATATCAGTTATACACTTATTCCAATCAGGAGAAACCCCTTGAAAAATCACTTCGTTCCTCATTTTCCAAATGAAGTAAATAACTCCTCCCACTGCCGAGGCTCTCATCTTGAACACCAGTATTTCTTGTTTCTGGACTTCCAAAGATAGTACATACAAGCAGAGAAATCTGTCGGCAGCTTACAGATCAACCATCCATGCAAGATACTTTGGAATATAGCCCTGCTAACACTGTACTCAAAGAATAAATGATTCCTAGTCTCATCCAAACCACATAATACACACTGAGGATTAATGCTATTATTCCATCGTTTAATTCTATCTTTACTTGCTAATCTGTTTTGACAAGCAAGCTACCAAATAAAGAAGAATGAGGTGTACAAAATCTATTCCAGATAATGTCTTTCCACTCACTCTTAGGCTGCTCAGGATGAATGATCTCATATATATCATTGACTGCTACTGTACTCTTGCCTCTGATCAGATCCTGAACTTTCCCCACTAGGTTATCTCTTACCATTTCATCTCTAAGAGACAGGCAGCTCTTCCACCAGTAAGCATGGCTTCCTCTGAGCTTTACAGACCAAATATCATCATTTTCAAGATATACTCCTTACACCACCTTCCCAAGGCCGATTGACAATCATCCTTCTCATTTATCTTCAATAGGATACGCATAATGGCAGCTTTATTCCATGATAAAATCTCTTTGATCCCAAGCCCACCATTCTCCTTGGGCTTATAAATGCTTTTCCAGGCAACAGGTGCTCTTCTGCCCTCCTCATTACCACACCAGAGGAACCGTTTACACTTTCTCTCAATCATCTAAATAACACCTTTTGGAAAAAGGAAGATATAGACCAAAATCTTTGCATGCTTATCAGAGTACTTTGCACCAATTGGAGTCTCCAGCATAACTAAGACTTCTAGCTGCCAATGTGATATACGAGCAGTTATTTTGTTCATCAGAGGCTTATAATCATCAATCTTGAGCTTCTGAGCAGAAAGAGGCACACCCAAGTATTCATAGGCAGATCTCCTTCCTCAAAGTCGAGAACCTGTAGTATTTCCTTTTTGATTTCATCGGATACTCCTCCAAAAAAACACTTTACACTTCTGATTACTCACTAACAAACCAGAAGTGGCAGAAAACTCATCCAGAATTCTCCTGATAATTTTAACCGATCCCACATCCCCTCTACAGAAAAATCAGAAGGTCATCAGCAAAACAAAGATGATTGAGTCCAATTCTACTGCATTTAGGGTGAAAGTTGAAATTAGGGTCATTCTGGACAGAGGACAGCAGCCTGCTCATATATTCCATGCACAAAACAAATAGGAGAGGGGAGAGAGAATCACCCTGTCTCAGTCCTCTCTCACCCTTGAAAAAACATAACTCTGTCCATTTATCAAAATGGAATAGCATGGCGTGGTTATACAGATCATAACCCAATTAATGAACACTTCATGAAATCCAAATCCATATAAAACTTCCTCAAGGAATTCCCAGCTCACACAATCATATGCTTTATGAATGTCAATTTTAAATGCACATCTGGGTGAAATGTTTTTCCTCCTATACCCCTGGACAATCTCCTGACATAGCAACACATTATGGGCCAAAGATCTGCCTGAAACAAAGGCTCCTTGACAATCTCAGGTAAGATACCCTTAAGCCTAGCAGTAATAACCTTCGAGATAAGCTTGTAAAACCCATTACAGCAGGGAATAGGTCTTAAATCCTTAACAACAGTTGGGTTATCCACTTTGGGCACCAAGAGATTAAAGTAGAATTAATCTGCTTTAAAATCTTACCTTTCTCAAAGAAGCTCTTCACAGCCTTCTTGACATCCTCTCCAAGAATATGCCAACTTGCTTTGAAAAAAAGCGAATTAAATCCATCAGGACCAGGGGCTTTGACATTCTTTATAGAACTCAAAGCATCCCAAATCTCCTTATCTTGCACAGAGCAAATAAGCTTACTGTTGCCTCCTCACTAACTTTCTTACCTAACATGAAGATCTCATTGTTACAGCTTCGTCTGTTAAGCAACTTCTCCCCCAACAGAGACTTGTAAAAACCACAATATGATCAGCTATATCAGTCTCCTCTGTAAGCTTATGCCCCTGCTCATTAACCATAACCTGGATCCTTGAAGAATTCCTCTTAGCACTTATAATCCTATGAAAATAAGCACTAGAATCGTCACCAAGCTGTATCCAATCACACTTAGCTTGCTGTGCAATCTGAGAATACAAAAACTAGTCTTTCATATATTCCTCGATCAGAATATTCTCCTGCTCAATCAGATCATTATCAAACGGGTGTTGTAGGAGGCATCTCTGAACATCATGCAGTTTACTCCTACTAACCCCCACCTTCTCTTAAGCTGACCAAACTTAGATTTATTAAGACCTTTCAGCTTGGCCTAATAGCTTTCATTCTTTGGGTTACCCTGAACATAGGACACCCCTTAACTGACATACACCAGCCACTCCTAATCAGCTCATTATACTCCTTATCTGAAGTCCAAATATTCTTAAATCTGAATATATTAGATCTTCTCACAGTTTTCTCATCCAGAGACACTAGAACAGGTGAGTGATCGAAGACATCAGGAGGGCAAAACTCCGCATGAGAATCAAGGAAAGAATAGACCCACCTATCATTCACCAGCACTCTGTTCAACACAATAAGATCCTAGAATTCAAATTGCCAACATGCTTATTCGTCCAAGTGAAAAAAGCCCCTGAGAACTTCAAATCATAAATGTCCAAATCCTCAACACACTGAGCAAAATACTTATCACCTCCACATGGGAAGAAGAACAACTGATCTTCTCATCATCCTTAAGAATGCAATTAAAGTCACCCAATAAAATCCACGGACCTTGAGTAGTCTGCTTAATACTCCTAAGGTCCTCCCACAAACTCTCCCTGTTACCAACCAGATTCGTTGCATAAACTGTAGTGAAATAAAAAACCCACTTCCCCAGAACAAGACTCCATTTTACAGTGTATAAGTTGATTTGTAGTCATCACACATTGCACGTTCCACAAACTGTCATCCCAAAGTATTAGGATCCGGCAATTTTTATCCTCATCAATATTTGAAGCCCAACTCCACCTCCTATTAATCCACCCTTCAATCTTATTGAACCCATTAACTCTGGTACGAGTCTCTAAAATGGCAGAAAGACTCACCTTATTGTCAGCTAAAAACTTATCTACTGCTACTCTTTTATTTAGGGAGTTCAACCCCTAATATTCCAAGAGGCTATTTGAAACTTACCCATTAGGTAAAGAGTTATTCCCACTGGCCGCCACCACCTTCCCTGAGGTTTGCCCTTGAGTGAAACCACGTGAGCCTTTCCTAGCACCCACCACAGTCCACCCATCCATTTCAGAAATCCTACTTTCCACTGTAATAGTCTGAGGAACCACCTTAACAATCTGCCCAGAAGTAGCAGGATTTACAGACTCAGTATGGGCAACAGCAGTCTTACCAACAAGACCTCCATTCAGTCCTGCGTGCTCTCCTTTCCTCCATTATTCTCATCATCATCTTCTTCTTACAATGAGTAGAAGAATGACCAGAGCATTACAGTCGCCACAATACCATGGCTTCCATTCATATAAGATTCTTTGTATAATCTTTCCCCATCGCTATTTTCCAACACACTTTCATCCTTAGGTCTCGACCTGGCATCAACCTCTACCAGGATTCAAGCATATCCAATTTTCTCCTTCAACGCAGTCAATTTATCTGCCATGATAGGTTTGCTCAACTACTAGGTATTCTACCCAACATGTGAGGAGACCAGAACTGCAGATCTAGGTGGGTAACTTAATCCAAACTGGAATCGACTCCAGATTCGTTAAATCCAGTTTACAACCAGGAGCCCATTCCCTCAAAATAATCGGATGATTCCCCCTAACAAACCACGGTCTTGATTCCAAAACTCACATCATCTCTTCTTGCTTTTCAAATCGAAATATAAACACCTCTAAATCATTCATATAGATCTTAGGAATAGCAATTTTCCCCCACCGCGCTTGGACGAATTTCTCAATCGCCATGAAGGAACTGCGTATTCCAAGAACCGCTCCCATCAGCGAGTTTTCCCAAAACTTACACTCCTCATTCACTTCCTCCTTCGAGAACTTAAGAATCGTGGAATCATCCTCTTGAAAGTTCTCCAGCCTCAGGCAATTCCCATGCTCCCTATTATTCGCAACCACATCACTCCAGGTTTTCTTTGCTTGGGGTGCTTTCGCAACATCACCCCCAGGCATATACTTCCCGGCGCTCTGCAATTTCTCAAACTCATTCACATCTCCTTCCGTATTATCCAGATCTTCATCAATAACATTCATAACTTCCTTATCCTTTGACCCAAAATTTAGCGCCTTCTTCGGGGAACCTAAGACAACTACAAGAATTGGTTGATTCGGAGTGACATTCCCTTGCGATCCAAGCAATGGTGCAACGATCTTTGCTTGGCGTCCTCTACCCATGGTAGATGTAGAGAAGAGAAACCTAGTGAGAGGGGAGAGCTTCTCACTGTTCCACTGCGCTTATAAATCAGCGCGAGAATTGTTCTTGGCATTTGAAGGTCCAACTAATTAATCTAATCAATTTTTCCACAGATTAACAGGTTGCTATGACCTTTCAATCACTCACCGGTCAGATCCTGACAATAATTCGTAAAGCTAATAATAAAAATCTGCAGCTTTTATTAAAAGCGTAAATAAAAACAACAACCTGAACAAAATTAATATCCCAATCAACCGGTGAAATAATCATAATATCAGTTTAACTACGAATCCCCCATCACCCAAGATTTAATCATTTCGCCTAACATAATTAAAGAACAAACAAAAGAAAATATATTAGAATTCATATGTGTGTCTGTAATACCCTCATCCCACATCGGGATATGAGTAGTAATGTGAATGGTTTATAAGGATACATATGGGTTGACTACAACAACAAGGCCTTCCCCTTTTAAGCCCAAGTGAGGATTGAGAGCCTAAAGTGGTTAGTTTTCAAGTCAGGATGGCTTGGGAGCTAGGTTGTTGTACAGTTGCCCATATGAGGTGTTACAAATGGTGTTAAAGCTGACTTGGGACCGTGTCAGGATGATCTACCCGACACCTACCGAGGAAGTCCATGGGATGGATGTTAGGCTTTCGACGAGGACGTCGCGTTCTTTGAGTGGGGGAGTATGTAATACCCCCATCCCACATCGGGATATGAGTAGTAATGTGAATGGTTTATAAGGATACATATGGGTTGACTACAACAACAAGGCCTTCCACTTTTAAGCCCAAGTGAGGATTGAGGGCCTAAAGTGGTTAGTTTTCAAGTCAAGATGGCTTGGGAGCTAGGTTGTTGGACAGTTGCCCATATGGGGGTGTTACAGTGCAATCTTTAAATTCGTCAGTAAAAAGGTTGAGCAGATGAATGAATTTGAAGCAGAAATCCTTTTGTCTGGTGTGTTGAAATGGCCGCGGCGCAGAGAGAATAAAAGAGGCGTTGTATGCAAATTGGTGATTGTTTGATGGATGCCTTTCTCTTCCAAAACCTTCCTTATTTATAGTCAAATTCAAGACTTTTCGTCTGTCCATTGATGGTTTCTTTTAGTTTCTTCAGTTTTGTGAAATAAATAAAGACCTTCTAGTTCATCTATCTTTCTTTATTCAATTGTCTTCATCTATCAATAACTCTTGAAATGAATATGGAGTTTCTTTATTCATTTAACTTCATCCGTGAATAGCTATTGGAAGACTTTGAAGTTACCAGCGTGCCTCTCTCCTTTTCTGCTTGTCCCTCTTTTTTTTCCTTCTTCCTCTTTTTTGTGTCCTTACGGCAGTATCATAAATATATATATATAATAAACGTTGTACCGGACACAACTTCGGCAGGGTCTAAATTCTTTGTATAAATTTGGCATCAGTTCTTGCCCAAAATAAGAATCATGAAAAGAATACGATAAGTATGAGGAAGCGCATAAAAAGGTTGTATAAAATAAGAATTTAGCACCTAAAAAACCATATCAATTTCACACTTATTATCTACTACAATGTCCTTCTCCGATCTAAATATCCCCGATGTTGTACTAAATGATCCCACCCAGCTTGAATCTCTTATCCGCCATTTTGCTGCCCTAAAAGCCCAACAACAACCCTCCAGCTCCACCACCTTCTCCCTTAATCACCCTCCGTCCGAAACCCTACCCCAAGCCTCCATCTCCCTGGCTGAGAAACAACCATCGCCACCCCCATCCTTCGCAGCTATGGCCACCACAAAACAACCCACTTCTTCGCCCCATCAATCTCTAAAATCCACTCTCGCCTCATCTCCATCTCATCACGACACCCTGTCATTCCAACACCTGACACCACCACTAAACCCACATGATCCCCCTCCTCACAAAACTTTCCAATTCAATTTGAAACCCTAACTGACACAGAAACCACCCTAAACCCCGATCCCCTTTCAACTAAAGAGCCTGAAACCATCCCCTGCGATCCGTCGCCTTAGCCACTCCCCCCTTCAAAGAAACCTAAACGTACAAAATCCACTGCCAATCGACCTCCTCTGTCCTTCAGAAAACTTCTTCCCCGTGGTCGAGGTACTCCTACTGCTCCAGCGACTCCATCGGCTCTGATCGATGTTCCTGAAGAACCAAAACTAGAACCCAAGGTCAACGCCACTAAGTCTTCCACCCAGGGCGACTCCGACGCCACGGTAAAGCCATCCAAGAAGTGTTTACGACCTCGTGCAGAATCTATCCCTCCTCCAGCTAAACCTGGTGTGATTGATTTGCTGCACAATTCCTACATAATCCCAGACGACGAATCTGCAGATTCTCGTAACTTGGTGAAAGGTAAACTTCTGGACATCGACTGGCTCCACAATATGGGTTTTTCTCTCATTGTCAAAGTTTTGGAGTTCCAAGGTTGGGTTCATCTTTTCTCTGGCATTGATGAAAATTATGAGGCTGAGTCGGTTGAATTCTATAAATCCTGTGTGATTAGAAAATCTCGCTTGCTTACTAAGGTAAATGAACAGGGAGTTGTTCTTAGCTTTTCCACTTTGAAAATCACCTCCAGGTTTCTAATGATGGTTTAGAGTATTATGATAGGACAGCATTTCCACCTCTTGATTTTGTCTCTGGTGAAACCGTACATAACTTTTTTGTTCCAAATCGTCGTGTCAGTTATTTAGTTGAGCGTCAGTCCCTCTCTGCCATTCACCAAATGATCCACACCATCATCATCAAAAACCTCATTCCTCGTAAAGACGACAACCACCTTGTCCGTCCCATGGATTTAGCCTTGATGTACTGCCTCCTCCACCACAAAAAACCGAATCTCCCAAAATTAATGTTGAATCACATGGCCCACTCTGTCTCCACCTACAAGAACTCCTTGGGTATATCTCCTAGCTACCCATTATCTTCAAGAACAACTACATTTCTCTTGAAAACTCTGAGTCCTCTCCTGTTCGAGGCACTGACATTCTCGGGCAAACTCTCTACAATAAAACTCCTTCCTTCCGGCTTCCACAAAAAGCCTGACCCCTAGTTGGTGCCCCTCTGAACAAACTCCCTCTGTCCAACCGCCTCAGCTCACTGACTGACTGTTTCAGATGGAAGAAGCTATCATTGACCTTAACTCAAAGATCGACGAACTAATCAATGTTATCAGGGAGGCGCATCAACAACTGCTCCAGGCTCTAAAAGAATGACTGGGTCAAAAATCTCGAGAAGATCAGAAGGAGGATGAAGCAGAAGATGTGCTTGTGAGTACGGGGACAAGTGGAGATGCCACTGCAACAGCCACAACATCCAACCTTAACCCTGATCCAGCTACACTCCCCCTCCTCTGACTAACTTTTTCAACAAAACGTGTGCCTAATTTGGATTACGGATATTTGTTTCAACTTGCTTGCTACTGACGCTATGGATTTATGGTTTTGGTACATTCAGACTTTGTCACTCTCCCCCTGATGTTGGCAAAAGGGGGAAGCGGTGTATCTCATGGTTTGTTGGTTTGCGGGTTTATCTTTTTTGCAATAGGGGTGCCTTTCATGGCACGTTGCTTAATAGTTTTAGGAACATTCTACTGCCGGTTCAAATGTTATGGGTTATCTTTAATCGTTGGTAGTTTTTATTCACACATAGCCCCTCTGGCTATATAATTCTGCTATCTACAGGGGAACTCTCTATTTACATGCATTAAGAGGGAACCAAGACGGAGTCGGTTCCCCTATCCTTGTTTTCCTTGGCTTTTCTTTTTGCAAGATACACTTGTTTGCCATCATCAGCAAAAGGGCGGAATTTGTTGGTCCCTCAATGTTTTGCAGATGATAAGCAAGAACGAGTTGATCTGCCAGATGGAGTCGGTCCAACTACACTGAAGCGGAGCGCTTACCAGAAGTCTCTCTGTTGCAGTCAAGCTCCACTTAAAGGAGCGGTTACAACAAGTCTCGCCCACGCAGTCAAAGTCTCGTCTTAGGAGAAGTTACCTCCAGGAGCGTGGTTGACCTATTAAACCTCTTGAAGAAACGTGGAGCACTACTTAGGCAGTTACCTAGTATCTTAGAACTTGTATAAGCGTTGACAAATCATTTTGTAAGTGTGAAGCCAGAGAACCCTTTTTGTGAGATTGAGAGATAGGTGTAGTAGATTGAAGTTATATTTTGTATTTCATTTTCACACAAGTACTCACATATATAGCCATTAGAGTGTGTTGCACTAAAGAACTCCCTGTGATACATTGATCAATCTATAGAGTTCTCAGGTGTAGGAGTTGGACAGAGTCATTTTGTCTAACCCCAAGATTAGAAGACTAGGTTGTAAATTCATTATCGAATTCTCAATACTAGTTTTCTTCTCTTATACATAGTGTCTCAAATCATTCCTCATTTACTCTCTTTCTCACAAGGAGTCTGTCTGAGTCTAACACCTCAAACAGACTCGGTCAGCACTTACCCGATCCGGTCGATTTATAACATCAATTCTATTTGAGGTGAACGAATGATGAAAAATAGTAAAAAAAATACTGAGTTTCCAATATATTGAAATATCAAGCTGGAGGATGTGGACTAAATTTATGAGGGATAGAAAGTAATAAAACTCAATTACAAAAGAAGAAAGTTTTAACTTTAAAAGTTCGGATTAGCTTCACGAGGATTGTACCTTTGGATTGAGGCTTTGCCTGAATCTGGTGAGTAGGCCATTTTAAAAGTCCTACATTTTATTCATGATGAAACAGTTTTCTTTCTCTTAACTTGTTGTTGGAGCGGACTAGAAATATAATATATGACCATACACCATGAAAAAATGTCATGCCAGCAACTTTAGTATGTTTTCACTATCATATACATAAATCAAGGTCTCCTCTTGAATTAGCTAGCTAGTAGTGGAAATTAATAATTGTCATGAAAGCTAAGCTGTAAAAGATATATATCAATTTCTACGTGCAGGTTGTTGTATGAGCTGGTGTTGTTCGTATTAAGCCTGAACAAATCAACCAGCCAATGCCCTTGGTATATCTACTTAATTAAAGTCAAAGGCATGTCTCCATATTCTCTTTAGATAATGAATGGTTGGCTCCTGGCTGGATTAGTGATGGTTCTACTGATACTTTGTTTCACTCTGCAGGGTTATTTACTTCTGTGTGTATTGTGATATTGATATTTCCAACCCGTTAGCCTAATGGGCTTACGATCCCAACACTTGTCTAGGTAGGCCCATACTGAGAATGTAAATATTAGTTACTAAGCTATTATTTATCATTAGGCTAATTATTTTATCGTTACTCTTTTATCATTTGCATTACAATAGTATATATGTAATGAGAGAACACCATGTACAATTGATCAATCAAATATACATCAATAAAGAATTTCTTTACAGAATCTCTTATCTCTCTCGCACTTCACATACACAAGAAATACAATATGGTAAGAGGAGCACAGACTGATTAATTGTTTCTACACAAATTCTAAACTGGTGGCCATGACAGACGTTGGCAAAGGAAAATATGCAGTATCGACCTCAGCAAACAGCAGCTTGATCGATGCCAATGACCCCTTATATGTCCACGCTGCCGAAAATCCCAGTTGGATTATTGCGTCAAAATTTGATGGCATTGGATTTCTGGGTTGGAAATGTGATATGATCACTGCCCTCAAATCCAAAAAAAAAATATGTGTTTGTAACTGGAAAAATTAAGAAGCCATTAGATGAAGATACCATCCGATTTGCAGTTTAGGAACGATCTTGTTCTTTGGTGGTGTCTTGGATCAAGAATGCGTTGGCTACCAATATTGTTGAGAGTGTTAGGTATCTAGACGATCCCAAAGAAATTTGGGACTCTCTCTGCGAACAATATCAACACAACAACCTTGCTGTTGTTCACACTTTGAAACGAAACCTTGCAGAAATCAGACAAGAAGAGGATTCAATGGCGGACTATTTCAACAAATTAAAAAGAGTATGGGGCGAATTAGAGCAAGCCAGACCATCGAAGAGATGTACATGTGGTGGATGCAGTTGCGGTGTCAACAAGTCCATCAAATCCGCCATCGACAAAGATAAGCTCGTTCACTTCCTCATGGGGCTCAACCGCAACTTTCTGTCTATTCATGGCCAAATCTTGGCTATGCAAGAGCCGCCAAGCCTCGAGATAGATTCTTCACTCGTCGTGTAGAAAAAGCAACAAAGGGGAGGAAAGAATTCCAAGGGGAGCGCGATGTCCTTCTACAGCTACAGAATAGCCAATACAGAGAAGGCTAGAAACCCTAGCAGTAAAAATGCTTTTGAAAAGAAGAAATTAACCTGCACTTTTTGTAATGGCCACAGTTTTGAAAACTGCTTTCAAAGACATTAATGCACCCACTGCAACAAAAATGGGCATGTCGAGAGTGAATATAGCCTTAATGGCAGGGACAATATTCTTGCCCGCAAAAAGAAAGGCTACACCAATACGACGAAGATTGAAGAACAAAATCGAAGGTTTTACACCAAAGCAAATTCAACAGATAACATAGTTTATACGCAGCAGCACTTCTGGAACCAAAGCAGAAGAAACAAATTTCTGCAATTTTTCAGGTAATCACTCTTATAGCGCTTGTAATAAGCTTTGTTTGATGAGCAAGGACATTTGCAACGATTTTGAGGGAAAATGGATAGTGGATTTGGGAATGACTGACCATATGTCAGGAGCAGAATTTCTATTCAAAAATTGAAAGAATCTAAGTACGGGAAAAACGGTTGTTCTTCCAGACGGTAAACCTGAAAGTGTGAAATTAATGGGAGATGTTAAACTGGGGAATAAATTCAGGCTAAGAGGAGTACTTTTTGTGCCCAATTTTATGTTCAATCTCATCTCTGTGAGGAGATTAGCATAGCAATATGGTTGTTCGACGATTTTTGATGAAGAGGCATGTTTTCTCCAGGACCATACAATATGGAAGAGTGAGCGGCTTGGGCTTAGTCAGAACGGGCTTTATGTTCTAGTCCTAGCCAGATTGAGTATCAATTTTGGAAGGCAGATAACAAAGGCCCACAGCAAGATCGATGCAGCCAAGGCAGGCCTAGCGCGAGCTATAAGCCCACAAGCTAGAGAAATTCATATCAAACTAGGTCCATGTACCGGTTAGAAAACTTGTTACAATGGGTCTAATAAAAGAGACAGATTTTCTACTAATTTTTCTTGTGATGTTTGCTACAAAAGTAGAGCTCAGCGGTTGCCGTTTAACAACTCGTCTATAAAAACTAGAAGAGCTTTTTAGATGATACACATAGACGTGTGGGGGCCCTTTAAGACCGACACTCACAATGGATACAAGTATTTTATCTGCTCCGTTGATGATTGTAAATTCCTAGTCATCGGTAATCTGAGTCTGCAACTCAGAAGGTGTCGATAATCTGAGTCCATGACCAGCAACAACGGAGAGAAAGAAGGGAAGTCCAGAATGAAGTAAAGGTTGAACCTTTACCTACAACACAACCAACAGCTAAACTCTTTATGAATCGTCTCTCAAATCGCACTCTCTATGTTTTTCTCTGTGCATCCTCTACTCTCCGCTCTCTTCCTCTGAATGTATACATAGATCTCTAGGCTATTTATCTATAAAAGATAAATTCTAGAATATCTCCTAGATTTTCTCCATGTATACAATGTCTTTAATCATCAAACTAGAAAATTATATCTCTGACTGAAGAATATAAATCTCTAAGAAGATATAACCTAATTTGGAAGATCTAGAAATATTTACTTAATTTTGCTTCGCCACATATTTAGGAAACATAAAATCAGTAGTCAGTTCAAGACTGATCTCTCGACAGTGCTCAGTATATGACTGAGTTTGCTGATCAAAACACTACATCAACAATGATTTTACCAGAACTAGATGGGTTCATCTTATAACACAAAAGAGTGAAACTTGGGAAGTGATTGTTAATTTAATCATAATGATAGAAATGACAATTCGAAACAAAAATCAAGATTGTTAAGACGGATAATGCAAAGGAGCTTGGAAGTTCTAATGAAGGGAAATCCTTTTATGCAAAAGAAGGAATAGTGCACCAAACAACGTGTGCCTACACGCCTCAACAAAATGCAATTGTCGAGAGAAAACATAAGTATTTGCTTGAAACAGCGTGAGCAATATACTTCCAATTAATGGTGGCCACGGTTCCGGTTCCAGAAAATGTGTATTCGGATTCGGAACCGGTCCTGGGCGGTTCCGGGGCGGTTCCGGTTCCGGTTCTGATTCCTGAACTCTGTATTCGCTTCGGATTCGCTCAAATCAACGGTTCCGACCGGTTCCGGAGCGGTTCCGGTTCCGGTTCCAATCGGTTCCGACCGGTTACGGGGCGGTTCCGACCGGTTCCGGAAAGATTCGATCGGCTTCAGTTTCTTCGTTTTAACTCTGATTTTAGATCTGTTTGCGCGCACACGTTGCTCTTTTCGTCCACTTTACTCCTAGCTAGGTTATTCCTCAAGTTTATAATCTTAACTTAAATTTTTTTATTGAATTTGCAAAAATTAAAGAGCAAAGCGGATTTTATTATATGATTCACTGCCTTGTTAAAACTTATTAGTTAAAAACCCATTGGGAAAACCCTAATAAGGAAAAAGAGTACATCTACTAATAGGTTACATGATTTCAATTTGGAAGTCTTAAAAGATTACATGGAAAGAAAGTAATACTAATACATTCTAAAAGATTACAATACAAATAGAAGTCCTAAGTGGTGTTGTCCCCATTCATCTCGTACCAATCATCATGTTGCCCCTCGTATTGCAATGCGTGTGCTTAGCATCTCAGCTCGGCTAAGTCCCAATCATACTTCTCAACACAAAACTTGATTGAGTCCAGTGCAAGGCTTGATCTCTTTTCATCCAACACTCGTTTGCCCGCACTAAACGCCGACTCTGAAGCAACGGTTGATGCTGGAATTGCTAGTATATCTCGAGCTATCTTTGCAAGGATAGGGAACTTGCCTTCCGGTTCTCAACGACTACTTTGACCAGGTGAGAGCGCGCCCGAGACCCAAAACAACATCGTTTTGGACTGATTCCAACGGTTACTTTGGCCGGTTCCGAGGCGGTTCCGGTTCCACGGTTCCGAATCCGAAGCGAATCCAGGCGGTTCCGGGCGGTTCCGGTCCTGGTTCAGTCCTGAATCTCAAAACTTGTATTTGGATTCGATTTGCAAGGGGGCGGTTCCGGTTCCGAATCAGTTCCGGCCCGGTTCCGGCCGGTTCCGGTTCCAATCGGTTCCGGGTAAAACCGCTGGTTCCGGGTAGAACCGGATTCGGTGGCCACCATTACTTCCAATCCAACGTGTCTCTTGCTTATTGAGGAGAATGCATTTTACACGCGACCTACTTAATTAACGGACTCCCAAAAAGGCATTAAATGGAGAGACGCCATTTGAGAGCTTGTATGGTCATAAAGTTGCATATGATGAGATTAGGCCATAATGGTGTTTGTGTTACAAAACCATTGTTGGAAACAAAGGAGGAAAATTTTGTCCAAGGGTTGAGGATTGTGTTTATCTCGGTGAGGATCCCAAGAAGAAAGGACATAAAGTTTTGAGCATTGAAACTCATACGAGAGAAGTTTGCAGAGATGTAAAGTTTCATAACAATATCTCCCATTCAAAGAATCTGAAAATGATCTTCATGTAACACATGCACGTGACGATGAAAAGGAAGATAACAATCAGATCATTTTTACAAATGATGAGGTTAGCCCTCAAGTTCAACAATAAGATTAGCAAGAAGAAATTCATCCTACTAGCCAAGAACTGCAAATTCGTCGCTCAAGTAGAGAAAGTCATAAACCAAGTTAGTTAGATGACTATGTTTGCAATGCTGCGTTTCAAGAAGTTCTGGATGAAAGGATATATACATATAAGGAGACATGTGATAATCTTCTCATAGGGTATGAAAGTCTAACTGAGATAAGACCGGGTACTTGCGCAGCTCTTTTGACATGCAGTCAAAACGAGTCAAATGAAAACATTGACATGAAGGAGCCAAATAGTTATAAGGAAGCAGCCACATGTGAACATTGGAAAAAGGCCATGCTTGATGAGTTACGAGCTCTTGGGTAAAACAACACATGGGATATTATTACATTACCTCAAGGGAAGAAGGTGATAGGTTGCAAGTGGGTTTACAAAACCAAGCTCAAATCAGATGGCACATTAGAAAGATACAAGGCAAGATTGGTGGCCAAGGGCCTCACACAACGTCACGGTCTGGATTACAATGAAACATTCTCACCAGTAGTTTAGTTAACTACAATATGAGCTCTTATTGTAGTTGCACTTAACAAAGGTTGGATCATCAACCAACTTGGTGTGAATAATGCCTTCTTACATGGTGACCTAGATGAAGAGGTTTACATGAAGATTACAGATGGACTAGAAGTTAATGGTCAAAACAATGCTTGTCTCCTTAAGAAGCCTTTGTATGGCCTTAAACAGGCTTCGAGGCAATGGTTCTCCAAATTGGCATATTTTCTAACAACTCTCGATTTCTCACAATCAAAGAATGACTACTACTTGTTTTTCATAGATACTAAAGATGGGAGAATTTTCATTATCATCAATGTGGATAACATACTGGTCATAGGAGGAAATCAAAAAGAGACTGACAACATTAAAGGTGCGCTGGATCTGAACTTCAAAATCAAAGACCTTGGAATCTTGCATTATTTTTTTGGGATAGAATTTATCCAAACAAAGAATGGGTACATACTATCCCAACAACAATTCTGCATGGAGTTAATAAAGGAGTATGATTGTCAAAACAGAAGAAACACACAAGGACCTATGGTTGTAGGGAAGCAATTACTATCTGATGATGGTACACTCTTAAGCGACCCTACCATCTACCGAAGACTTGTGGGAAAGCTCAATTATCTATCTAATACATGACCTGACATTAGCTTCACCATTCAAAATCTGAGTCAATTCATGCAAAATCCTACTGACGTTCACGTGGAAGCAGCTTTGAATCGGTTTTTATGTTAAAGGAACGATGAACTACGGGATAGTTCTGACGAGTGAAGGATGTTCAAAGCTGAGTCTTATGGCATATTGTGACTCGGATTGGGCAGTCTGCCCTAACACAAGGAAGTCAGTTTCTGGTTACTATATCTTCTTAGGAGACTGTCCTATCTCATGGAAGACAAAGAAACAAGGCTTTGTATCTTTGTCTAGTGCAGAGGCAAAATATCGCTCTCTTAGACGGGTCACAGCAGAGCTAACTTGGTTGACTCGTGTCTTACATGAACTTGGAGTGGATGACATCACACCAATACCAGTCAAATATGACAATCAATCTCTAATCCATATTGCCAGAAACCCAGTACAAAAGAACAAAACATATCGAAATAGTTTGTCACTTTGTCCGTGAGAAAATCCAACAAGGTCTAGTTGACGTTTTATACACTCATACCACAACACAACTGGCAGACATGATGACCAAAGTACTTCCAGAAACAAGATCAAGGAACAAATACACCGCATGGGAATGAGCCACAGCAACAAAGTCAAGCCTTAGTCACTCTAGTTACTTAGGGCTTGTGAGGTATTGGGATATTGATATTTCCAACGCATTAGCCTAATGGGCTTACGAGCCCAACACTTGTCTAGATAGGTCCATATTAAGCAAATATTTATCATTAGGCTAATTCTTTTATCGTTAGCATTACAGTAGTCTATATGTAATCAGAAAACACCGTGTACAATTGATCAATCAAATATAGATCAATAAAGAATTTCTTTACAGAATCTCTTATCTCTCTCGCACTACAAATACACAAGAAATACAATAGTGTGTTGGTTTTCCAACTCCGAATATGGAAGTTGAAACCCAAGATGAGGACGAGGTGAGTAGAGTATTTTAACTAAATTTATATTATGTGTATGTGAGGTCCCAGACATATCTTTCGTCCTACCTTACCTACTATATATGATATTCTTGTATGATTTATGATTCCTATTTTTTACCTACTTTTGCTTGTATGCTTGTTTACAATCATAAGCTTATATTAATGAATTCATTTTCTCAGGTCAGAAGTCAAGTCATATGCCCCCTTTCTTGGCTTTCTACGAAGAATTTTAGATACAAGAATTTGAACTGATATTTTGCTCGTGGACCAGTTAAGTTCTGAGACTCACTCTACTGAGGGATGATGAATTTGAACTGATAACTATTATGATTAAGAGGTTTTGACTTGTTGGTGCGTATTGATATATATATTTATTTATAAGACGCCAAACGTAGAGTATGAAATGTTGGTTGTTGCAGGAAAGGGATGACTATGCATTAGAAGTAGCCATGGGCGATGAGTAGAGGTAGGAGGCATGTACGTAGTGGACCTGTGGCTGTGTTTTAGAAATGGCATGACTGACTATAGAGTGTGACATTGAAGTTCTCATCCGTGTAAAGTGGGTTTATAATTGAAACCTTCCAATCTCCTCTCTTATTAGGGCCCTAGATTCCTGATATGTTCCCAACTGAATGGCTTTGTCATTATTGGATTAGTTTTATTCTCTTAGTCTGTTGTCTTTTCTATTTGTAACAGACTTATCCAAACTCTGCGTTTTCCTTGTTTACTTTCTGCCTATAAATACTGTTCTATTGCTTAGAACAAACTGGTTGGTTATAACAGTGAGATCGTCTTGCTCACTGGTTTATGAATAAAAGTCCAGAGAGTTCTTTTCTCTCTTCTTTCAATTTCCTCTCGATCGCTCTTTCCTTCTCTAATCCAATATGGTATCAGAGCAGGATCTATCCTGCATTGATTGAGTTTAGTCTTGTGTGCTTTAATCCATGGCGAACGAGGAGACGCCACTTACAGTGCAGAATCTGCTGCAACTCTTATCAAATGTTACTGCGAATGCTAGAGGGAGCGTCAACACATCAGATCCCCTTTACATTCATCCGAGCGATCATCCAGGTATGGTCGTTGCTACACAGTTCACTGGATTGAACTTTCACACCTGGAAACAGTCCGTCACCTTATCGCTTGAATCAAAAAATAAAATCAGTTTCATCACCGGTGACGTAGAGAAACCTAGTAGTGATAGCGCTAAGCTGCAGAAATGGAAACGGTGTGATAGTCTAGTCAGATCCTAGATTTTGAACGCCCTAAAACCTTCTACAACACAGCGCGTAATGTTTGCTTCTAGCGCGAAGGAATTATGGGATGATCTTTGCAGTCGCTTTGAAGTAACGAACGGTGCACAGTTGTTTCAGATTAGGCGCGATTTAGCTAACATGAAACAAGGAAATGATAGTATCACAGAATATTACACCAAGGTGAATTACCTATGGGATGAATTAAGGCTTATGAATAATCTACCTGCTTGTGCTTGTGGACTTGTCAAAGAATGAGAAAAAGGCTTTCAAAAACAGAAGTTGATTGAGCTATTGATGGGGCTTAATGAGAGTTACAGTCACGTTCGTGGTAATATGTTGATGATGACGCCTTTGCCGAGTGTGGAACAGGCTTTTTCTATTCTGGTTCAACAAGAGAAACAGAGGGGGTTTCGTTTGGAACTTACAAATCTTAAGCAGAAACTATGAGTTTCTCTCTTGTTTCTAGCAAACCAGGACAAGAATTAAAGTGGCAAAATGATCCTGAAAGGAAAAAGGATGTTCGTTGTACTTTTTGCAACAAAAGGGGCCACTTAGTTGATACTTGTTATGCTAAGCATGGTTTTCCTAAGGGGTTAAAACAAGGCAAAACAAAAGGAATGTCAGTTTCAGTAATAACTGTTCAGATTCAGAAAGTTTTACAGCTGCGGAAATTCCACAAGTCAATCTTTCTTCTGCTTTAGGCTTTACTAAGGAACAGATGGATTTTCTTTCATCAAACTTCGTCAGAGAAAAGAAAGAGGAGACTGCTTTCTGTAGCTTTGTAGGTACTGATCATAACATCGCTGATTACTCTTATTGCCTAAATCTTCTGTTGCTGAAGGAAAATATCATAATTTATGGATCTTGGACTCTAGAGCCACAGATCATATCTGTTGTGATTTGAAACTGTTTCATGAATATGGAACTTCAAAACAGCAACGACGCATTAAAATGCCAGATGGACATTTTCAGGAGGTAGCTATTACAGGCAGTGTTAATCTGGCTTCGAGTCTTCAGTTAAAGGATGTTCTGTTTGTCTCAGGTTTTCAGTTTAACCTGATTTCAGTAAACAAACTGGCAAAAGAGTTGAAAACTCTTATAAGTTTCAGTACTGATTGCTGTTATTTACAGGACCGTTCCCTGATGAGCAGTGATGTCATAGGATAGGTGGTGAAAGGCTTATATATCTTGAACATCAAGCAGCTCCAGAAAGTTTTGGAACAATGGCAGGAAAGAGTCTTTAGAGAGAAGGATTTAGCTGTTTTCAGTACCACTGTTGAAGACTGGCTCCACCGCCTGGGACACATTCCAGTTTCCAAGATGAAGGATTTAAATCTAATAAAACAATCTGACTTCAATTCAGATTTTGTTTGTGATTCATGTAAAAGAGCCAAAGGGCATCGTCTTCCTTTTCAGGAAAGTACTAGTAAAGCTGATGCTATTTTTGATTTGCTACATGTTGATACTTGGGGACCTTTTAGAGAAGTGACCTATGATGGTTTTGCTTATTTCATAACCATTGTGGATGATCACAGTCGATGTACATGGGTGCAATTACTCAAACGAAAAGGAGATGCTTTTAGTGTTATTAAATCTTTCATTGCCATGGTTAGAACTCAGTTTGGTCTTGGTGTCAAAGTAATTCGTAGCGACAATGCTTTTGAACTGGGTTCTAGTAATGAAGGAAAGCTTTATTTCAGTGAACAAGGCATCATACATATAGTCAGTTGCCCACACTCTCCTCAACAGAATGGAAGAGTTGAAAGAAAGCATAGGTTTCTTCTTGAGACAGCACGGGCTTTGATGTTTAAAAGCAATCTTCAATTGTGTTATTGGGGTGAAAGTGTTCTGCATGCTGCTCATTTGATTAACAGAATGCCATCACGTGTTCTTGGGTAAAGAATTTGGAGAACAAGACTGGAAACTTGTTCGTGCGCCTCTGGAACATGGTTTAAAGCTGGAACAAAACCAAGGAAATCTTTTGTCTGATCCTACTCTATTCAGACAAATTGTTGGGAAGCTGAATTATATGACTCACACACGACCTGACTTGTGTTTTGTTGTCCAGTATTTGAGTCAGTTCATGACAAACCCAGCAGATGTTCATCTTCAAGCCGCTTATCATACACTGAAATATGTTAAAGGAACTCTCGGGTATGGGTTGCTTCTGAACAATTCGAAACTGTCTGATCTTATTGGATACTGCGATGCAGATTGGGCATCTTGTCCTATTACTAGAAGATCAGTGTGTGGGTATTTCATTACTCTTGGGGGAAGCCCACTTTCATGGAAGTCTAAGAAGCAAAATAGAGTGGCTTTGTATTCAGCATAAGCTGAATATCGATCATTAAGAAGAATAACCACTGAGATTGCTTGGCTTACCCGTTTGCTGCATGAACTGGGGTTGAAAGACATAGAACCACTGGCATTACATTGTGACAACAGAGCAGCGATTTATATTGCAAAGAACCCGGTCTTTCATGAACGTACTAAGCATATAGACCTCGATTGTCATTATGTTCGGAAGAAGTTACAGCAAGGGCTAATCTGTGTTAATCACATTTCTAGTTAACAACAACTGGCTGATCCTATGACTAAAATTCTCCCAGGAAATCAATATCTGTCTCTATTCCCTGGTTTCAGTCTCCACAGGATTGATGAATCTTTGAGTAACTGCAATCCAGACCCTTCTATCTCTTCGGCTCAGGATTGAGGGGGCATATTGGATTAGTTTTATTCTCTTAGTCTGTTGTCTTTTCTATTTGTAACAGACTTATCCAAACTCTGCGTTTTTCTTGTTTAGTTTCTGCCTATAAATATTGTTCTATTGCTTAGAACAAACTGGTTGGTTATAACAGTGAGATCGTCTTGCTCGCTGGTTTATGAATAAAAGTCCAGAGAGTTCTTTTCTCTCTTCTTTCAATTTCCTCTCGATCGCTCTTTCCTTCTCAGATTCAATAGTCATTGACAACTGCGTCCAGGGAAATGAAATGATGCTGATTGCTGAGATTGTTGTATGTAGCAATTCCTGTTTTTGATCAATGAATCAGGAAGTCTGTGATTAATTAATGTGACCGTAAATCTATGTTTAGTATAAGAAATGATATGGTTAGAGAGTATTTTAATTCTCCAAGGGGCTGCCAGCTGACCCGCCCATGGAGTATCCTGCCTGTATATGCGTACTAGAATAGAAGTGGGTTGACCTTATCATATCCATATTAGGCCCGTTAATGAAATGAGTGCACGCAGTCCATATGTTCATTAATTATCAAGCCCGTGTGCAACTAGTATATATATATATATACATTTCATACCCTAATGAATAGGTTACATCAGATTTTACATCAATACGTCTAACTCTATTATAGTACCAAAACTTAATTTCTGGATCCTTTTCTACCTAATTTTCTCCTAACTTCTCTCTTCCTTCTCGCTGTGTTTCGGATCAGCCTTGAGTGGATCTCAAGCTCCAAAAAGATTGCCACCTTCAGATAGAAATAGATATGGAGTGGGTTAACAAGCACCTAGTTCATCCTCTGGAAACTATAGAATATGGAAAGGTATCATGCTACCCTTCTAAAAGAAAATGATCTCGTAGGAGGAAGCTACACATGTCCTTCTGAGTGTATGAATGGCCAACAACCGAGATTTTGCTCGCTGGGTCCAACAAGGTCGACTAGCAATAACAATTCTATTCACATCTTTAAGTGAGTCTATAAACACTAATATTGTGTTTTCACAAGTTAGGAATAAACTAATCCTTAGATTTCGGATTCGTATCCTTTATCCAAAGAATTATTTGGTTGTGCGGTGATGTGGAATCACGAAGTAATTACTTATACTTCAACTAAGTTAGCAACAGATTATTTGGAAGTACATGAGATCTTCATTGAAAAAGGATGAATCCCCATGAGAATAAAGTTAAAAGCTTCACTCGCACATTGATCAGAAGTGATCCAAGTTTAGCTTGAGATTGTATAGCTCAAAAAGTGGATTGAAGGATATTGGTTGAGATTGAATATGTGGATATGGTAATTTATATCTTGTATGCTTAGAATGATATAGATTAAAGGAGAGGGACTCTTAATTTTCCTCTTTGGTGTACATTTTAAAAGTGGCATGTGGAGTAAATCCACAACAGATGATTTTGGTAGCTAGATGGAAAGAGAAATGTTATTAAATTGGGATTGAGCGTTTACCTTGTCAGGAGGTAGAAGTTTAAGGTCAAGAGAACCATGTGTTTAATAAAACCCTAGTTATGTTTGATGTACTAACTACATGTGTCAGGAAGAATAAATATAGAATGAGGCTGATACAATATTGAGAGAAATTCTCTAAGTATGTTGAGTCTGAACTTAGATTTAGAAGACTATATGTGCCAAGTCTAAGATCAATTTTTTTCACCATGTAATAGTTGGATAATCAGATATATCTATTTAGATATTAGAGGATAGGTCGGAGGTATGTGATTCAGATGGTAAAGATACTAACGAATTGTAAGTGCCTAAAGACCTAATACAATCAATCAAGAAAATCTAAGGGGGTGTTCGATCCTCGCGAGCACTTTTGCTCAAACGCAGCAAATACTGCTTTACAAATAATATGCTTGTGGTTAACTAATACCAGTTTGTCAACTGTACCATAGTAACATTTTTGTGGGACACAGTTCCAATTAAAACATGACAGGTGTCCACACTTTTTGAAAAAGCAAATCGAGTTACGATTCTCAACTATCGAACGGAGCCTAAGGGAAATAGTGAGGTCTCGATGATCATTGTGAATGTGACTTTATAACCCTAGAATAAAGACTATGGAGATTAAGTTATAGATTTATAATCTTTGATACATTAATTGAATACATAAGAGTGATGATATATGTTTGATCATGATGAATGTGTTTATATAATGTTGAGAACGATCTTGAATATCGCTGAATGTGAATTAATTGTAAATTGAGATAGCCTTTGGATACTGAATCATAGAATCAAAAGGTAAAAGTCCAAGTGACCTTTAAAGAAAAAAAAATAAAACGAAAGATGAATTATGGTTGATTGATAAATAATTATAGTTACAACAGCCTATGAAATATCAACTAGGTTATGGACACAAGTGAAACTTCGAGTTATTTGCAAGATATAACATTATATAATGTTCATACCTATTCTTTTTACACCTTGTAGCATTAATTTATTCTTACTTATTCTACCAATGTATTAACATTCCTATTTTTTCTTTATAACCTTTCATTTCTCAAAGATATTGCATTATTTCAATACATGAGGATCTAAATGACCTTTGAGAATATAAGTGATTTATAGCCTTAATGACCTTTGATGGACAATTTCATTTGTAAACAACAAAAGATCTAAGGATCTTGGAACAATGAGTCTTAGCTACAACCATATGTAGCTATCTTTGGCTACATTTTTCATGGTACAGTTTGTATAGTGTAAAAGTACATGTTTTATAAGTTTATTGTACAGTTTATAAAGTTAATAAGTATATTTAGTATAAATTCAGAAATATCACAATTCTATGTATACATGTACATATACACCAGTACAGTTTTGAATGACCAACTGTACAGTTTTAAATGACCGAATGTACATGTATGTAGCTACATGTGGTTGTAGTCAAGAAATTGGGATTTTCGAATGTACGTAGTTAAGGATAACATAGCCTAAATGTTTTTTAAGGGTATGCATTTATTGTGACCACTAGAGATATGAGTGGTCCTAGTTTATTCACGACCTTGATGGTCTTATTGATGGGGGCATACCCGACAAACCTAGGCGTAAGGTCACTAAATCTTGAAAAGTACATATGCATGCTATATGTTAATGAATTATATTTTAACTCTTGGAGATGAATTTATTATGTGAGCTTATACATTCTCGTCGTACTCATAGGTATGTCGGTGTACCCCTTTTAAGGGGTATAAGGATTTCACATTTTGGTTTACGTGCATTGTACTTATGTATATTGTACTCATTGTACATGGTTATGTGTGTTATTGATGATATGAAAAGTGTGTGATCATGATGACATGTTTTCATGTTTATATTGGATATGCATGTGTTTCAGTTCAAAGAGTCTTTATTTATAGGAAAGTTTGAATAAATTATAATTTAATAACATAGTTGTGAAGTATGTTAATATAGGGACTTAGTAATGTGTGAGAATGAGGGGAAAGTAAATTAACAATAAGATAGTTAGGGGTGTCAAAATCGGGTTTCGGGTCGGGTTGAGCTCAACCCGAACCCGACCCGAAAATAGTTTTGGTCAACCCGAACCCGGAGCGGGTTGTGCTTCTTTAACCCGAACCCGGAGCGGGTTGACCCGAACCTGACCCGTTTTTTCAAAAATGTATTTTATTTTTTAAATTTTGGATTATTTAATAAAAAATATAATACTATAATATTAATTAATTATTATGTACAATATATAATCATAAGTTATCGATTAAATGTTTATTTTAGTCATAAATTAATCATTAAATACTAATTAAGTCATTAAATATAACATATTTTCTATTTTTAATTAATTTTTTTCGGGTTACGGGTTAGCGGGTTCAACCCGAACCCGAAACGGGTTTCAATGACCCAACCCGAACCCGACCCGAAAATCATTTCGGGTCAAAAATCTCAACCCGAACCCGGCTTTTTACGGGTCGGTTTCGGGTTCAGGTCAAGATTGACATCCCTAAGATAGTAGTTATTGAAGAACTCGGTGATACATGTATATACTGACCTAGTTATGTGTTTGTGCATACGTGTTTATATTATGTTTTCCAGCTTTAAGCTTAATAACAAACATTATAAATATATTTTTCTTACATGAACTAACATAATTTTTAATGTGTTGGTTTTAACAGATAAAAGGGCTTGGGTTAGTTTTGACTGCTAACTACCAACTAGTACTTGGCCATATTCTTAATGGGCCAGGACTATTGGCTCAAACCGGATTTTTCTGAACTTGTCGTTGACCAAACCCAATGACCCCGGCTTTGGATTCGCTCCTGGCCTTATTAGTATTTCCTGGACCTTCCTGGACTAAATTATAATCATTGGATTAAGGGACATATGAATGAAGGGTGTATATTATATTAAATTATTAAAAAAAAGAAACTGTTAGCAGTGGTGGTTACCGATTGTGTGGGCTTTTACTATTTTTTTAAGATAACAAATAACTAACCGCAAATTCTCACGTTCCTCTGCATTACGTCTATTATTATTCAACTTCCCACTAAATATTTAAAACATATATGTCTATTATTTTGTAACTTCCCATTCAATTTTTAAAATTCATATCAATGGACACTAATTAATGGAAAAAACTCTTTCTTTTCATCTTTTTATTTTGTATTACTAATATTCTTAAATTACATAATTCAATGAATATTTCAAAAGAACTCACGTATTTAGTTGATAGTTGTTGACAATGCAATGGCATTCGTATGACAGTGCATTAGTATACAATGGTATTTGTACAACGGTACACTGGTATTTATACAACGGTACACTGGTATTTATTTAACGGTACACTAGTATTTATACAACCGCACACTGGTATTTATAGAATCGTACACTGGTATCGTCTACAATCGTACCCTGGTATCATCTACAATCGTACACTGGTATCGTCAACAATTGTACACTGGTATCGTCTATAACGATACTAGTATTTATACAATCACACACTGGTATTTATACATTACGCCACGATGGTTTTTATACAACCGCACACTGGTATTTATGCAACAGTACACTGGTATTTATATGGTACACTGGTATTTATATGACAATACACTGGTATTTATACAACAGTACACTGGTATTTATGCAACAGTACACTGGTATCGTCTACAACGGTACTGGTATTTATACAACAGTACACTGGTATTAATACAACCATACACTAGTATTTATACAACCGTACACTGGTATTTATACAACTGTACACTGGTATTTATACAACCGTACAATGGTATTTATACAACCGTACACTGGTATTTATACAACCGTACACTGGTATTTATACTCCTCCCATCAGCAATCTGCACAGAATTAGCGATGAAAGCAAAGCGGTACGATAGATCTCTCACTCTCAATGCTTTCAGACCTTTCACCCCTTCTTGCACTGCAGAATTACTGTTACGTTGAGAAGAAGAGTGATGTAGTTGAATGATTTTTTTATTGTGAACAGTTATGTGTGTTTGATAAAGTTGTGCCGTTTCAAATTGTTAGCACCATATATTGACCAGAAAAGTACCAGACACGAAAACAATATAGTACCACCCACAACTATCAGATAATACCATCCATGAACATCATATAGTACTGATCCGATTATGAACAAGGTGTACCAAAAATCTTAAAAGAAAGTACCAGATTAATTGGGTTGATAGAACCATAAGCACGCGCAACAATTGGTAAAACTTGATTACAACAAAAATTATACATTAGTCTGACTAGAAAAAATTTCCGTCGGCATATATGCATACCAAGAACAATATAATTAACACAGTTAATCATTCCCAATTAAGCACGCAACAATTTTTCCTCCGTGGCTTTGGATTCACCTTCACATTGAGCGACAAAATGACCTATTGACAGTGATATTGCAACAGCGTTAAATTAGTGATGATTCTATAATGTAGCTTGGTATAAAAAAGTATGGTTTCAGGAAACACAAATTTCAAAAGCGTTAAAGAGATAGCAACCTCAATCACCGCTTCATCGACCAAAGGCAGACAGAAAATAGAGATCAAATTCAAACCACAGACAGAGCTTGGATGCTTACGAATGGTATGGACGACGAAGCAAAACACCAGCAGCAGACGTCAGGTAGCGGGCTTCAGTTTGTTCGTCTACCGCCAGTTAGGGTTTTCAAACCTGATGAGAGCAGGTGCAGAACAAGACGGCAAACGAAAGGGAATTGCGGGTAGTTGGTATACAGCGTCGAGCAGAATGGCAATGTTGCAGAACGGAGTGGGTATCTCTCGTCGGTTTGTTCTTCGAGCGACTGAAGAAGAAAACCGTGGTAGTAGAACGCAGATAGAGAAGTTTTAGAAGCGGGATTTTGGGTGTACCGGAATTACTAATATCACTGAATCAATAAAAATTCCACCTTTTATGGTATTAATTATATTATTAGATAGTAATTAAATCTAGACCCTCTATTTTCTGTTTAAATGATCCAATGGTTGGTATGGAGTCCAGAACTATCAGGGACAAATATATCCCCTTATTATAATCTATATTCCAATGACCCCTAATGTCAAAAAGGTTATTGACTAGACAATTGACCGAAATGACTTGATCTATTTAGATCAGTTGAGTATAGACTGGTATATTACTACAGAGGTTGAGTTCAAAAAGAATGCACATCCCAGTGCCCATAGGCTCCCCACCTACTAACAGAGGGATGTGTCATCTTTTAATATGTTGGCATATCAGGATTATGAGTAAAGTGAATAATGTTATCTAAGTTATTGCTACAATATAAATACATGTATAATATATTATGAATATTATGAGATAACTAATGAGAATCTTAAATCTCATAAAGAATGATAAAGATGCCCTAGAGGCTTAATTAATATCACAAGCTTGTATATCTCTTAAGAATGATATCTCGTGCTTGAGCTTATTGATGTGAATGATATCCTCTGCTTGTGCTTATTGATGAGAATGATGTCTTCTGATTGAGCTTGACTCTTAAAGTGAATTATTCAAGTTGTTTATTTATTGTGTTTTGAGTACCTCATTCATTGAAATGGATTACCTTCTATATATATACATATATATATATATATATATATAACCGAGAACATGGAGATTGCTCCATCTTCTAATATAGCTTCATGCCACATGTCAATATATTATTAGTCCAACTAAAATTAAAGGAAGAAAAAAGAGAAAAAGAGAAAGAAAAAAAAGAGTAGTACTCAGAGTTAGTCTGGGATGAGAGAGAAATAAATATTTTTTTTCAAAATGTTATAACTCACAAAATATAAGTGCAAAAATAAAAAAAATTATATCATTGTTCATCATTTTTTGTGCTCTTCAAAACAAGATGCATCGTGAATATGTTTTGATAAATTTAAAATTTTATGTTTTTATAAGGAGTATATATTACGTATTTTTAAAGTGAATCTTATTCATTAACAAAATGAATCTTGTTTAACAATAAAATGAACCTTATTCATTAAAAAAATGAATCTTATCCCAAACACTCTAAAAACCACCCTAGGAAAGTTAAAAACGTCGAAGACATTTGTATGGTTTGTAGTGCGGGGTTTAGGGTTCACTTTCAATAAGTGAAAGGTTCATACTATTCTCGCATAAGTTTGTGGTAGAATTAAGTTTACTAGTATTAAACAAAATATTCACTTTTTTAAACTTTTGATTCACCTTTAAAAAACCTTTGATTCTTTTTACTTAAACCGTTTATTCATTTTTCTTAAACCTCTTATTCACTTTAGTTAAACAATCTTTATTTACGAGAATCACTTTTCTTAAACCTCTAATTCACTTTTCTTAAACTCATTATTTACTTTATAAAAATCTCTGATTCACATTTCTTAAACCTCTTAATCACTTTAGTTAAACAATTTATGCTTACAAGATTCATTCTTATTACTTTGATTCACTTTATAACAAATAGTGATTCACTTTTTAAAAACATTTGATTCACTTTTCTTAAACCTCTGATTCACACTAGTCAAACAATCAAAATTTCTTTAGTTAAACAATCTCTTTATGAGATTCACATTTTTTAAATCTTTTATTCACTTTTGAGCAACACTTTGATTCACTTTTTAACAACCTTTGATCCACTTTTTAACAACCTTTAATTCACTTTTTCTAAACTTAAGATTCACAATTAATCTTAAAAAATATGCACATACAAAAAATAAAAAAATTATCAAAACATATCAATGATGCATCTTGTTTTGAAGAGTACGAAAAATGATGAACAATGGTATAATTTATTTTATTTTTGCACTTATATTTTGTAAGTTATGACATTTTGAAAAAAAAACATTTTTCTCTCTCCTACTCACCCACTCAACTCCCCTACCCACGTGACTTCCCTCTTATTCCTCTTTTTTTCTTTTTTCTTTATTTCTCTCTAATAAAATACTGACATATGGTACCATCTCCATATTATAATATGAAGCAATCTCCATCTTCGAAATCGCCTATATATGACACATTAATAAAAGGGATCTACAATATCTCTAAAGTATACATATATACTAAGAGAAATTTAATGAGATTTATAATCTCACAACAACAAAAAATAGAATTGCCATGAAGGCATAATATTATTATATATACTATATAATAGTTATTGAAGGAAAGATGAAATGCCTTGAAGGCATAAGTGATTCATAGACATTTGATATACTTTTTAGTGATAAAACCTCTTGTCTTTCTCACCTTTTTCCCGAGTTTTGTTCTTAATTGTAGTCCATATTTTTAATGATGAGGTTAAATGAGATAGATAGATGTGACAAGTTAAATTATATTTAAATAGTTTACGTGGTTAAACAAGGTGTATTGAGGTAAATCTTGTAAAGTCCCCTTAATTTTTTTTATTAACCTCGCTCTCCTGAAAGATAAAATGTGTTTTTATCAGGGTGAAACATTAACCCACATATAACCCTTAATTTTCATTGCACACCATTAATTGGTGTGTAAAAAGGATGATGTGTAGTGTGTCTAAGCCGGGGTTAAAATGGGTTAAATGAGATGAATCAAAGGTAACACTTCACCCTGATTCAACCGAGTTACCCGGGTTCACACAATTTCTATTGACTCCTATATCAAGGGCACACATAATTCATGAACATTACAACAAAATCTTAAAAAGTACTTCTTGAATCACCTAGTTTAACCTTGTAACCTAGTTAAACATGATTTTCATAGTGTGTTTGGATTGAGGCCAAATAACGTTAACACAAGATGAACATCAGCACATATTGTGGTTAAGAACAAAAAATAGTAGGTTAAATGAGGTTAAATGGGTTAACATTTCACACTGATTCACCATGGTTTACCCTATATTTAGTAACTCTCGATTTAGGAGCAAACATGATTAGAAAGGTTTCGTTCTCAGGGGAGATTAAAGCATGTAGATGAAGATTCTGACGAGTTTCTTTTTTTTTTTTTTTTTGAAACCTGAAGATTCTGACGAGTTTCAAAATGTTGGTCTCGGTAGCTTTTGGCTTAATCTCCTTTAAAGATAAAATATGGATGGACTTGATTTAAAAATAATTTTAAATAGAGGGTCCCACATTTTATAATGGGAAATTTCATGAAATGCCACTATTTTTAGTTAATTCATGAAATGCGATTAAAAAAAAGTCACGAAATGTCACTATATTTTTATAAAAGTCCATAAAATGTCACTATATCATTGACCAGAAGCAAAAAAGACAAAAATACCCTACTAGTTAACAAAGTACTTTTAAACTTTACAATATGCCCTTAAGTATTAAAAAATTCACTAAAATTCACAAAAATTCAAAATACTATAAAAATATAGATAAATATAAAAAATTAAAATATTATAAAAAAATAATAAAAATAAATAGAAAAATATTAAAATTAAAATATTGAAAAAAAATAAATATTTCTTAGATTTTTTTTAATATTATTTAGTACCATAAAAAAGAATATAGTTTAAAACACATAGTTTATACAAAGATTTCTACAAATTTATACCAAATAGTACCATAATTTATACCAATTAATTACTATAATTTTTACCATCCACTTTTAATTATTTCTCTATCAATTTTAATTATTTATTCAGAAAAACTATTTTAATTTTTTAATTAATATTTGGAAATTTTTAAATTTATATTCTATTTTGAAGATGGATTTATGACATTATATAATTTATTTATAATAAATAATAAAAAAAAGATAATTTAAAAATGTATGATACAATTATGGTAGTTAATTGGTACAAGTTATGGTGCTTAATTGGTAGAAAAATTGATACTAGTCATAATAACATAATTTATATTTTTCTACCAATTAAGCACCATAACTATAACCCATTAATTACCATAATTTGTACCATACATTTTCAAATTATATTTTTTTATCAATTTATATTATTTATTCAAAATAATTTATATTATGTCATAAAGTTATCCGTAAAATTGAATATAAATTTAAAAATTCTGAATATTAATTAAAAAAATAATAATTTAAATTGGTATAAAAAATTTTTAAAATGTATGGTAATTATTATGTATAAATTATGGTAATTAATTGGTATAATTTATGGTACTATATTGGTCTAAATTTGTAGAAAAATTAGTATAAACTATGTTTTTAAAACTTTATATCCTTTTTTATGGTACTAAATAATTTTGTAAAAAAATCTAAGAAAATATCTACTTTTTTTCAATGTATTATGATATTTTAATATATTATTTATTTTTTATTTTTATTATTTATTTTTTTATAGTTATCTATACTTTTATATTATTTGAATTTTTGTGAATTTTTGTGAATTTTTAACACTTAGGGGCATACTGTGAACTTTATAAATATTTTATTAACTAGTAGGGGTATTTTTGTCTTTTTTACTTCTGGTCAATGATATAGTGATATTTCATGGACTTTTGTAAAAATATAGTAACATTTCCTGACATTCTTTTTTTAATGACATTTCATGAATTACCCAACAAATATAGTGACATTTCATAAAATTTCCATCATTTAACCTCGTAAATTAACCAAACCCGGTTATAAATCACCATCCAACATAACTCTAATTTAACCTCACGGTCCTCACCCCATTTAACCGGTTCAACCTCACATCATCTAACCACAATTCAAACACAACATAAACTTACTCTAATTAACCTCATTTGACATCACCCCATTTAACTTATTTGACCCAAATCCAAACATCAACATTAGTATGAGGGATAGAAAAAAAAAAGAAAAAAGAAGACAACAAATTGTTAAACGAGAAAGGGAACAGAATTTGTAAAAGAAAAAGAGAAAAAAAAATACTGACAAAACTGAATACCCCACCCACCGACGATTCCACCATCTTTTTTTCTTCAAGAATTCCGCCATCGCTGCTTTTGTCTCGTCGCCGTCTTACTCCGGTTGGATTCCGGCTCTTTTCTCCGTTTTAATCGAATCACTATCTCGCACTACTGCACTTCTTTGCCGTTATCCCTCTTTATTGCTGGGCTGGTGATTAGTGGTAAGCTTGAGTTTTTTCATGTTTCGAATTTGATGGATGAAGTAAAATTGCGAACGATTCGATTATAATTTGCTGAAATGTGTTCTACTCACGCTCTGCTATTGCTGTGATTTGGACTGCATACACTGCTAGTACTGAGATTTGGGCTCCACCGCTACCGATGATGTTTTGTTGCCCTACTCGCGACTGCTCTGCAGTTATCTCCTTTGATGACTGTTTTGAGTTTATTTAATGTATCTTTGATTCTTTCCTTCGGTATTTCTTAGCTCCTTTAACCCATATCCGCCCCTCCCCCCGATAGGCCATGTACATTCGGGTTAAGCGCGTCAAGACAACGTACTTCATTCAATGTGAACCCACAGAGGCAATTAGGGAAGTTAAGGAGAAGTTAAGCGTTATTACTGACCACCCAGTTGAAGATCAAAGGCTGATTTTGGTTGAAACTAATGAGGTTTTGGAGGATTCTAAGAGCTTGGCCGATCAGAAGGTATCAATAAATCAATTTAATTCTATGTTTAAAACACTTCACGGTTTTCCCCTTTCTGTGTTTTCTTTTTGGCGAGTTCTGAATATTCCCCTCATTCTGCAGGTGGAAAATGATGCTGTGGTGGCATTAACATTGAGACAAGGTCTGTTCTCGCTCTTTTTCTTTTGCTTGATTTATGATGACTGAGAATTCATCTGGACTAATCCTCCCAATGCAAAGGCATTCTTCTTCTGTGCTGCTGTGACTGATACCCTCGGTGCTTTGTTGAGTTCAGTTATTACTACGTTTGATACATTGATACGAACGGAACGCCCGTGTGATTGTGGATTATAGAAAATTATCCAGATTCCTTGTACTTAACAATCTGTGTTTTGCTGCCTAGTAACTCGTTTTTGAAAAAGGGTAGACTACAGCTCTCACTTATATTGGACCGTGTAAGGAAGATATTTCTTGCATTCAAGAGTTCCAGATTTGTACTTCTAGTGGCATATCTAGACCTTTTCCCCATGATTTTAGAGATTACAACGATGAATGGGGAATCATGAGTCACAAAGTAAGTTTATCTTGGTAATATATGTTTATGAAGGATTGATTCTAATCTTGGTTTCATTTTATAATTAGTTTCCAAGTCTATCTCAAATTATAGTGATACTGGCTATTTAAGTAGTCTAGTTTCTCAAAATGAGGAGGATTATGTTTCCTATTTCAGTAAGATGAGGATTCATATAATCGCTTGTGTTATGAAATTATATATATGGGTTGTTGACTTGTTTCCTATTCTCGTTCTCTTGTTCAGACTTGACAGTTAAAAGAACACAGTTTTCATTTCAACTCAATTCCCTTACTATCAGTGTGCCTTTTGTGAATGATTAGTGGAATTTTAGCATCGGGAAATAGCTCGTCCATCCAACAAGGAGGAACCTATTAATATGCGTAATTAATCCCCTCTCGAAAGGGACTTGAGGACAGTATGGTCTTCTCACAAATGAACACTGTACGAACACTATAGTACCAGTTTGAGTAAGTAGTGGGACTTTTATGACTCCTAGCTAGGGGAAGATGCTTGAGGATGAGATTGGGTAGCTTGTTGACATGCAATTGCTTATCTGTTCCTTTGGTTATAGCTTGTTGATTATTAACTTCTCGCCGAGTTGGAACCCTATGAGAGCCTTTTGGCAAAGACTAGTAATTCAATTGGGTTGTTACCTTTGTAGGATTTTCTCTGCTAACGTTTCATTCTCCACGCAATACAACAGAAACATCATATAACGTTCTCCACAAGTATTGAGGATCTGATAAGAGTTACTAGATGAGGAGTGAACCAAATCAGACATAATCAAATGCTATCCTGATCCAACAGAAAAGCAGGGCTATATCCACTGATCCTGAGCCTGAGATCTACTTGCTGGGATAGACTGAATAAGATCAGGCTCAACTTTCCCAATATAAGATCAAGTTTACTAACACCCCAAGAACCATTGGAGGAATGTATTTACTCAGAAACCATTGCAATGGAGTGCTAATCTGTACGACTAGTTGTTGCCTTGATTCTGTGTGGTTTAATGGGTGATTTATCTGTATATTGTTAAACCTGCTTTGCTTTTCAGCTTCGGTAGTTATTGATTCATCCAGGCAGTATGTTTCAGCTCTGTTTAATTTTCCTTAAAACATGTCATTCTCTATTCAGGTGGTGATGAATTTGAGGAAGTCAATATTATGAAGGCAGATGATTTCTACCAATCTCGTGAAGCAGAAGGGGGGTCAAACCGCTGAAGACAAAGAGAGGGAATCTTCTCTTCATTTTTATTTATGTGAACGGTTGATTATTAAGACCTGTTATGATGGTTCTACTCTCTTACATGACATGAAAGCTGGAGATACTTGTTTGTAATTGTAACAATTATCCTGCATCTTAGCTGGATAATTATTAGATTCAATTTCTGTTGTTGTCTATGCCCCTGGATTAGAATTTAGAAAAGTCGTTCAGCAAAAATTATGTAATGCAATGCAAGGAACTTGTGTCGAAAAGTGGACCTTAAAATTGGATCCGGAACTTGTCAACAATGAGTTTCAACTCATATAAAGTGTTGAAAGAGTTCCCATTGTAGTTATTTTGCAGAATATTTATCGTGTTCTTGAGCAAAGCATGCAGCCTGTTAACCTGCCACTGAGTTCGTTCACTGAGAGCAACATAATACTGCAAACTTTCGTTAGGGTGGAGGATAGGTTTACTTTGAATTTGTTTTGGTAAACACGGTACATGGACATCTTGATTGATTAACATGCTGTCTTTTTAATGGCGGCAATTTACGGTCCTACATATCCTGGCATGCATGGTGCATACATACTTCCCATAAATTTAGAAACGACTAACGGGACCTTGCTTTCCTAAGATGGCTCGGAAGTCAACAACCAAAGTCATTTAAGAGAACCCTTGAGAACACGCAGTCAGAAGCCATGTCATTATCCATCCTATAGTTAGTGTCACGAATATTTTTGGGCAAGCAGCCTGATAGCTGTGGCATGCCTTGTCGTTGGCTTTGTCTAGATGTATGTGATGGAAAATTAAATTGGTATGCCTTGTGCAAGTGTCATGGACATGGCCCAACCCTTTGGGGTTGGCCTGAGGGTCGGGCCTAAGGGCGTGATGCCGAGGACACACGACCCTTGTTGTGCGCAGCCGATGCCGCGCGAGCCTTGCTGTGTGCCTTGTGGGCGCAACGGGGTGGTGTCGCAGGTGCCCAGACCTTGTCTGGGGCGCCCTGTCCCTTATGCTGCAGGTGATGGTGCCTGGACGCTGCCGCAGGCACCCAGTGCCCATCTGGACACTGTCCGTAGGCACAAGGTGCAATGTCGAGGCCCCACGAGCCTCGTCGTGTGCACCTTGGGGCATGCAGGCACTATCTTAGGCTCTCAGACCTTGTCTGGGGCGCCCAGTGCCTGATGCTGCAGGAACCTGGTGCTGGGCGCTGCCGCAGGCACCCAGTGACCACCTGCGCACTGCCGCAGGCACCGTGATGCAGCCGATATGAAGTTGGCTCAAAACGTGTGGGATCTTGACAACTTTGCTGAGCACCTAAGAAGGCCAAATGTTACCCTTGACTAATAAGAGATGTTGGCAAAGTTTCGTGGCAATTGGAGCTTGCATCTGATTTTAGTGAATTTTTGAAGTATTTCTAGACTATGTCGGGATTTGGCTACAAAGGGGCATGTATGCGTCCAGTATGGCCTGAAAGGTACATTAACCTCCTTAGGGGGGCTGGTTAGTCTCTGCCTGGCCTTCCCCTAGGCAGCCTACACGGCTGTGTCCCGGCTGGGCACCTAAGTGCCCGAGGGCCTCAAAGGCTATGTTATACCCGTGAATGGGGGATGCCGGGACACTTGGACCCCCTTGGCGGTGTTGGGCCCATGGGGCCACACCGGCGGCTAGGTGAACTAGTCGTGGGTCACCCCGGGCTGCCTGGAGAGCACCCGGCTAGACACGTGAGTGCCTAGAACATGCCTATTGGCATGTCCCACTACCTCTAGCTCGGGTAGTGGGCTCCAACGGCTGTGGGGCTTGCCCCACCTGCCGGTGTCCCTAATGTTAAGTTGTGCCAGCGTGCGCTTGTCGTATGACTGGTTCCGCACATGGGCAAGTGCGGGAGTGCGAGGGGCGACACACTAAGTAGGGACTTGTGTCCGGCATGGCCGAGATGGTCCGGGTGGTGGTGAGTGCACAGCGTTGCCCACGCTAGTGTGTCCCTACTGAAGGTGCTTGGCACTGGGGTTGCTCCACCAGGGAAGGTGTTCATTTAGTGGAGTGCCCCGCACATCCATGCCTTTGGGCAAAGGGGTGTGAGGATGAGGGAACTCACCGTGGGGCGGTTCAAGACCACCCTTAGTCATGCTTGTGGCACAAGGGTTGGTTCGGTTAGGCTGGTCGGGTCTTGGCCCGACGCCGATCATGAGTGTTGCTTGTTTGGTTGCCTAAATGTTGTCCCTTGTCGATTGATGAGTGTGCTTGCGTGTTAAATGCGAGCTATGCATACCGCTGGACCTGGCTTCCAAGCGAAAAATTTTATTTTGGAAAAATACTCATGACAAAAGTGGTATCAGAGCCATAACATGTCAGTTGTCCCTGTTTTTACAGGATTGAGTGCTAAACGATACGTTGCAAGGGTATTGAAGTGAACCAGAGTTCGTACGTGCTAGAAGTTATCTTGGCAGAATAGACCCAAGTTTCCCGAATGGCTGCTAGGACTACGTCCCGAGTTGAGCTTGCAAATAGGCTGAACACAATAGAAAGGGTACTCGGCCTCACTGACCGAGATGCCTCGGAGTTTGGTCCGGAACATAATGTGCTCCGTAGCCTTGAGCGGCTAGAAACAATGGTGAACTCTCTGTGCAATGAGGTGCGCTTGCTTCGGGCTGGCCCCTCGGTTGGGAACTTGGAGGAGCAGCATAACTCAACTGATCCTCGTGATGCGGAAATACGTGAGCTCCGTGCCAAAGTGGCTCTTCTACAAGAGTCGGTATCCCCGAGTTTGGGTCAAGGCAAGAAAAGGAAGTTGAAACTTCGTGACCCCATGCCGTACGACGGAACTCGTGACTCCGAGAAGCTTGAGAATTTCTTTTTCAACATGGAGGAACATTTCGAAGCATACGATACTGACGATGACCAAAAGGTCTTCTCGGCGGTTACATTTTTGGAGTGCCATGCTAAGAAATGGTGGCGGTGCAAGGTTGAACGTGACCGCGCATGTGGCCGAACTCCTATCCGATGTTGGGTTGAGTTTAAAAGGGCATTGAAGGCCCAATTCTTCCCCCAGGATGCCGATGACAGAGCCCGTGATCGTTTGAATGACCTAAAGCAGACGGGCACGGTTCAAGATTACATCGGGGAGTTTAACTCCATAATGTATGATTTGCCCAGTATGCACGAAGGGGATCGTGTGTACAACTTTATGAAAGGTCTGAAACCTTGGGCCCGTTCAGAAGTTCGAAGGAGGGATGTTTCCACCCTTGAACAGGCGATGACCGCGGCTGAAAGTCTTGTGGACTTCGGTTGGGAAAGGCATCCCAATAAAGACAGTCGTTCTGATAGAAAAGGCGGGAAGCGGGGAAGACCAGAAAGGGATTTTGGACCTGCCCTTCCTCATGACCGGGATAATACATAAGATTGTGCAAGTCCGGAGACAAAGGAGGAGTCCCCAAAACCTAAATCGGGCATAAGTTACTTTAGATGCGGTGGTCCGCACTTCATGCGAAAATGCCCCCAGGTTGCAAATGCGGGTGTGAACACCCTTGTTGGCTCAAAGAAGCAACCTCCCCACTAGAAAGTGGATGTCCCGACCTTCCCGGAATTAGTCCTGCACCCCCCGAGTTGAGGACTATTGTTCTACTAGAGTAGAAACTCTATACTTTTGAGTGATCACCGTGTAATATTCAAGAGTTTGTATGTTGTGGTGGTCAATGTTTTGTTGATATTGAACTCTTGTATTCCTTTTTGGAAGTATTGTACCCGGTTTTGTGTACCGGCCCATGTAATACAGTCGAAATATTGTAATGACTTTTCAATGTTAATGGAAATTTACAATGGACTGGTGGCGTCTTCGATGAACTTTCTCTTGGATCGTTAATTACTTTTCCCTAATTTTGTGTTATGTTTCAAAAATTACTTGGACCCAAGCTGAAAATGGGGAAAGCTAGGCCGAGATGGGTACATGAATACGAGAGTAGTCTTGTGACGCTGGGTTTCCAGCTTGACGCCAAGTAGGCTTTGTCGACCGTGCTTGTACGGTGGTGTCACAAGATGTGCTATTTTTAGTAGCGCGCAATCGGGTAGTTTGGCGCTGGCCTCGCTGGTTATGCGTGGCTTGGCACGGGACGGGACGTCGGGTTCCCATGGGATAATTGGGTAAGCTGGCACGGATGGTGCTGCCAAGGACGTCCCAGGTGCCGGAATTGGTGGCGTACAACCGGGTGGGTTGTCGTCAAACACGCAGGTGAGCGTGAGTCGGCAGGTGATGTCGAGTTGTCAGCAGTATCCGGGTCGCTGATGCTGGATGCGCCAAGTGTGCTCAAGATGCCGTGGTGCCAAGTTGGCAACGAGGAACCTAGAGGTTCATGTTCTCCCTGGCCAGGGTAAGACGGCTATGGATGCCTTGCTTCAGCATGCCAGGATAAGCTGATGCTGGTCGCACATGATGCCTCGAACCAACACTTGGTGTTGGGCTATCAGCGTGCACGATGGAGTTTGACGCTGGTCACGCAGTGTGTGCGTGAAATGGCTTGTGTTGTCATACTTTCATACGCGACCGAGTAGGGTCTGCGTTGGTCACCGGAGTGTTGCGTGAGAGGCAGGTCCAGTGATTAATCGTCAGCGCAGGTTTGCAGATGCGACCGCACACGGGTGGTGTGGCAAAGGCAACCGGTTTGCCCAGCTCTTGCACAATACCAGGTGGTCATGCATTCCGCATAAGGTGGTTGCGACTTGGTCAGTTGATGCGATTGAACTAAACAGGGAACCAAGCAAAGACACCACTACTCCCCAAGAGAACTTTGCCGAGGATGCAATATTTTAACGGGGGGGTTTGTCACGAATATTTTTGGGCAGCACTTGATAGCTTGCATGTCCTTGTCGTTGGCTTTATCTAGATGTATGTGATGGAAAATTAAATTGGTATGCCTTGTGCAAGTGCCATGGACATGACCCAACCCTTTGGGGTTGGCCTGAGGGTCGGGCCTAAGGGCGTGATGCCGAGGACACACGACCCTTGTTGCGCATGCCGAGCGCGAGCTTTGCTGTTGCCTTGTGGGGCGCAACGGGGTGGTGTCAGGTGCCCAGACCTTGTCTGGGGCGCCCTGTCCCTTATGCTGCAGGTGATGGTGAAATACCCCAAATCTAAATAATATTATTAGATCATTATTTACTGGAATATAATCCAAATATAAATCATTTCACGTACGCATGCAAACCCATGCATGAAAACGTTACGTAAAAATAGTCGTTTCTCCATAAACGCTAAACGCCTTAGAAACATGTGATCAAGCATGACCTTGTATGACCTTCTAAAACTCAAACCAAATGGTCATACAATTATTATGAATATATAAATATATTCCCTAAGCTATTCAGTCAAAACGCAAAACGCTCGGGAGTGCTCACGCCCGCTCCTTAAAGCACGAAAAGTCCGGAGGAGTGCCGAGGTGGCACGAACTCCTATAAAATTAATTCCTTGAGTTCCTAAATCATTATTAACCATAAGAGAACCCACGAAGTGGTTTCTCAAAATTCAGCAAAAACCAAAGGAGGATTTCTTAGCGCTCCTTTTTGGCCCGGGAGTGTCCCGATGGCCCGTAAATTATGTCACGGGTTGATATAACCTCATATAACTCAATGTAACATCTTAATATATGTTTAATTATCATAATAAGTGTTTACAAACACTTGGAACTCATAAAAACAATTTGGTTCCCAAAGAGTTCCTTAGAGCACAAAAACACACCTTCGGGTGTCACGAAAATGCGTTTTACGCAACTGCCTTGTAGTTTTTGACATGCCACGAATTGGTAATCTTAAAAAGGGTTAAAATGACCTTCTAAATCAGTTGGTGTGACTAGTCAACAAGGCTCTCTATAGGGGCCGAAATTTAGAGCAAAAACTAGTATAAAACTTGCTTTAAAAATTTATAAAAGGCTTAAAACATGGTGACTCACCTTCCCATGTGTTATAATACTTAATGTCAAAGTAAGTAGGTCTCATTTGACCATGTGGCTGTCGAAATTATGAAGAGAAACAAGGCCATGTGAGCTAGGAAGAAGACAAAATGTAAAAAGGCAAAAGTGGATCTAGATTCCACCTTTTTCATTTCTTAAAATTCAAGAGACCTTCCAAGCTTCTTCCTTGGCTCTTCATCAACGAATTGAGACCCCTCTTTTAGCCTTGAAATCGTGCACCATAATGAGGAAGAAGACAAGGCTTTAACTTAGAAAAATCAAAAGTACAACTTACCTAAATTTCCTTGTCTTCTAGCTCACAATTATTCCCTTTCCAACTCTTGCCTTGTCACACTCCTCATGGCCGGTTTTCAAGCTGGAAAAGAGGTCATTTATTGAGCCAATCAATCATGTAATAAACAAAGGAAAAGTAAAGTCATTTGACATTAAAAATTGACAAAACAAAATCAAATTCCAATTTGCTTCTTTCATTTACGTGAGCTAGGTCTCATTTCTCTCCTTGCACATTTCCTCCACGGTTTGGTAAGGCTCCCTCCTCTCTCTTCTAGCTTCATCTTCTTCTTTTGAAGCTCTTAAGTCCATTAATGGAGTTTTAACTTCTATCTTCATCTTTAAGGTAATTTCCTAGCATTTCTTGGCAAGTCTTGAAGCAAAACTCTTCCTAGCATAACAAGGTGTGTTCGCTTCACTTAGTTCTCCAAGGAGATTGTCCAAACCAACATTAAACCAAGGAGCATCTCAAGGTAGGTTTTAAAGCTTGAAAATCCTTAAAGCACATTTTTATGTGTAACCAAGTTCTACCTCTTCTAAGTCTCTTTTCTTCTTCATTTTGATGAAGGAAAACTTGTTCTTCACCTACCTTAGGAGTGCCGAAATTATAAGGAGCAAAGTCTAAGGTAAAGTCTTGTAAAACTACTTCCAAATCTACTTAAGATCTTTATTCAATATCTAACTCTAACCTACCTTCCTCTGCATAAAACCGAAGAGGAGCATCAAGTTTACCTAGGAGAAAGCTTGGAGATTCAAGAAGAAGTTCAAGCACTTAACCACCTTTGTTAAGAAGTAAGTTTACTAAGTAAATCCTTATATTATAAGCTTTGTTAAGCTTCTAAAAATTATACAAAAATTATGTACACCACTTAGGTTAAATAATACCGAAGCTATATGGTTTTATATGCCAAAAATATAACCTATAACATATAAGGAAAATATTTACCTTAAGACACATTTTTGTGTCACAAATTTTAGTTATGTTATATATCATTTTATGCCGAATTATCAAGGGCAAAAGTTCTTTATTTTGAGCTTAGAATTTATATAAGACATTACAATAATTTATACATGAGTTATATAACTCCTATGAATTTAGTTATAATTATCTAGACATATAAATCCACTTTTATATACTATATGGTCACCAAATAAATATGGCCGAATGGTTTATGTGTTAAATGGATTTTAATGAGCTACTTAGGTATATAAATTTATATCATAAAGTTTGGTGAGTTAAGAAAATTCTATTAGTGTCTAAATGACTAATTAATTAAGTTATGTGGGTTAAATGTAATTTTTACAAAGTTTAGTGTACTTATATTAAAAACCGAGAGCTAAAGGGCTATTTGGTGTAATTATAATATAATATAAGGTTAGGAATTAAGTTTAAGAATTTTAGATAATTTAAACAAGCTTTGAAATAACTTTTTATAAAGTTTTGGGCTATTATGTAATTTAAAAAGTTGTTATGAAAGTTTAGAATTTATTAGTGGGCGAATTCATAATTAAGAGAATTATTAGGTTCACTTTCGAAATTTTAAGGAATTAAATATTTAGACTATAGTTTATAAGTTATTAAGTAACTATTAGAAAGTTTTGGGGTGAAAATGTAATTAATGGAAAGTTCAAGACCAAAGCCGAATTATTTGGGGTTAGTTTGGTAATTTAGGAATTTATAAATATATATTCGGCATTTATGGAGAATTAAAATTAAAACTATAGTTACATGTCATTATGTAAAAGTTATAAGATTTTGTGGTTAGATTGTAATTATAAGAAATAAATTATTAAAGCCGAGAATTTAAGGGGCTAAGTTGTAATTCTTGAGAGTTATAATATTTGAAAACTATATACCAAAATATTAGGGATGGCTTTGTAATTTAGCTAAATAAGAAATTAAAACTCTATAATATAAAGAGATTAGAATTTAATATAAAGTTTATGAACTTATGAGGTTGTTTTGTAAATAACCGAAATATAAGAGTAAGATTTATTAATAAATATAGGTCCTACATGGATATTTGGAGGAATTTAGAAGAAAGAATTTTGATTAAAGGGATTATGGAATTAAAACTATGGCTTACATGGTTATAAGGAATTAAAAGATAAACAATAAATATTATTTATGGTTAAAAAGGAGAATAATAAAACTATAAGAATTTTATGTCTATGTATGACATATAAATATAGTTAAGGATTTATAAGTTGTTATGTCACCTAGACAAATAAAATAAACAACAAATGCAATAACCACATATATGTGCATTAAAGGATTTATAAATAAATCAAAAGGAATAACAAATAAGTTATACATTAAATCATGAGGTAATTAAAAGAAATAAACCTCACATGAAATAACAAATACGAGATTTGTTAAAAGATCCAATAGAATTACTATATAAGGGTAACATAAATTAACCCTCTCAGTTAATCCTATTCTAGGACCTTGTTTGACCAGACGTTGACCGGGAATTTACAAGTACAGTCTACGGTGAACGGTATGGGATTCTTGCAACCTGTTTTCTAACGGATTACACCGGCTTGTGTGCTATCTGTTGTTTGAAATAACGACCAAGATAATTAGTGTAAAATGTTGTTTTACTCTTGTGCACTGTTGTATTATTTTATGTGCGTGATTATTGCTGACTACAACGTGTATGTCCCACGCATACAAACACTACTATACCAGTGGATTAAATACCTGCGTTTCAGTATACCGAGGACTTGTACTCAAGTCTCTCACTAACTTCACTTTATAACAAACGTCATTATCCTAAACGTGATAATTGACAATACACATTGTGTTCTTGTTTAACGTCTTTATATGACACTTAACAATTATATACTTCGAGATTGAGGAGCCCAGTTGGATCTGGCCATGCATGCTACGGGAGTTGTACCTGTCTCAGGTCGTCTCCTACTACGTCGCGACGGAACATTCAGTTGGGAGGAAGACTTTATTCCTTCCGGGATTCAAATGCCCTTCAGTTCGAGGAAGACTTTATTCCTCTAGTGGGTTCTTATTTCCCACGCCATTCAGTTCAGGGTTTAACTACGTTATCTCCTGGGGTTTTTATACCCAACCTTTCTCTATAACGAGGTCACTATACCTCCACTATTTCAGATATTCAGTTATAACTGTCAGTCCCATTGTGTGGACCGACTATCAGTAAAGAATTTCAGTTCAGCTAACTCGACCTTCTGTGTCTTGTTCTATGTGACATTATTGTCCTTGTATGGATACTTGTTATTATCAGACTATGCTTGTTTACAGCTTTATAAAAAAATGAACTGCATGTATTCGACCAAGTAGTTGGTGTGGCCCGGTAGACGATGGGCTGCACGTTTTCCATACCAGCATTGTTTGCTGAGCCCCTTTGGGGGCACCCCCATTTTTCAGGTACCTGAAGTTGAGGAGATCACCGCACTGAGTGTAGGTGGGGTAGACCAAGCTTTGGGAGTCTACTATTAGTTATTTGTTTTATTTCAGTATTGTACTTTGAGATTGATTCCTAGTATCTCAGGTTGTATCTGTATTCCAGACCGTGACATTTGAGGATTGTATTTGGACTTAGCCTTGTTGGTCACAAGGGTGGCCAACGGCGTTGTAATACCGCCCGGTTGTTGTATTTATTTCCGCTGCAGTTGTATTTTGTTTGGGAGTGATCGCCGTTCAGTTTATCGGATTCCGGGTTGGGGTATTACAGATGGTGCCTGGACGCTGCCGCAGGCACCCAGTGCCCATCTGGACACTGTCCGTAGGCACAAGGTGCAATGTCGAGGGCCCACGAGCCCCGTCGTGTGTACCTTGGGGCATGCAGGCACTATCTTAGGCGCTCAGACCTTGTCTGGGGCGCCCAGTGCCTGATGCTGCAGGAACCTGGTGCTGGGCGCTGCCGCAGGCACCCAGTGACCACCTGCGCACTGCCGCAGGCACCGTGATGCAGCCGATATGAAGTTGGCTCAAAACGTGTGGGATCTTGACAACTTTGCTGAGCACCTAAGAAGGCCAAATGTTACCCTTGACTAATAAGAGATGTTGGCAAAGTTTCGTGGCAATTGGAGCTTGCATCTGATTTTAGTGAATTTTTGAAGTATTTCTAGACTATGTCGGGATTTGGCTACAAAGGGGCATGTCTGCGTCCAGTATGGCCTGAAAGGTACATTAACCTCCTTAGGGGGGCTGGTTAGTCTCTGCCTGGCCTGCCCCTAGGCAGCCTACACGGCTGTGTCCCGGCTGGGCACCTAAGTGCCCGAGGGCCTCAAAGGCTATGTTATACCCGTGAATGGGGGATGCCGGGACACTTGGACCCCCTTGGCGGTGTTGGGCCCATGGGGCCACACCGGCGGCTAGGTGAACTAGTCGTGGGTCACCCCGGGCTGCCTGGAGAGCACCACTACCTCTAGCTCGGGTAGTGGGCTCCAACGGTTGTGGGGCATGCCCCAACCTGCCGGTGTCCCTAATGTTAAGTTGTGCCAGCGTGCGCTTGTCGTATGACTGGTTCCGCACATGGGCAAGTGCGGGAGTGCGAGGGGCGACGCACTAAGTTGGGACTTGTGTCCGGCATGACCGAGATGGTCCGGGTGGTGGTGAGTGCACAGCGTTGCCCACACTAGTGTGTCCCTACTGAAGGTGCTTGGCACTGGGGTTGCTCCACCAGGGAAGGTGTTCATTTAGTGGAGTGCCCCGCACATCCATGCCTTTGGGCAAAGGGGTGTGAGGATGAGGAAACTCACCGTGGGGCGGTTCAAGACCACCCTTACTCATGCTTGTGGCACAAGGGTTGGTTCGGTTAGGCTGGTCGGGCCTTGGCCCGACGCCGATCATGAGTATTGTTCGTTTGGTTGTCTAAATGTTGTCCCTTGTCGATTGATGGGTGTGCTTGCGTGTTAAATGCGAGTTATGCATGCCGCTGGACCTGGCTTCCAAACGAAAAATTTTATTTTGGTAAAATACTCATGACAGTTAGACACATCTATTCCGATACTCCACAACCAGATACTCCGCCAAGTAGAATTCAACTTTAGTTGAGATGATTGACTATGAAGTGTATGTCATACATGTAGACCTGCTTGAGTCTTCACACTTAAAACTGTCGGTCGCAATGATTCCGGCTCCGGCAGCTATCCACCCTGCTTGCTGATTGGTTGGTCCAAACAAAAAGGAGGGAAAGCTGGAAAACTGCCCGTACACTACCGAGAAGCTGTGCCTGTGCGTGCATATAAACAATAGTAGTCATGATTTATCAGCTACGGGGTCCTATCAACTCATAACCGGCCAATAACATCAGTAATCAATTCATTATCGCCATTAGCAGGCACAGAAGGTACGGGGTCTACTGCCCCCACAACTGTCGTACAATTATCAGCCCACCATTCGGTTTTAATCATTCCCTGTCTTGTCTTCGCTACTGGCAGGCAGTGCGGCTGAGTCGTGCTGTCATTGACATTACCTCCCCACCAAACAAGTCTATATGAGTATATTATACTGGGGCTGAGTGACGTGGACATCATTTTGATCTATCTTCTTGTCAGCTGGCTCCTTCGTTCCCGAATGAATGAGTACACGCAACTATCTAATGTGGTAATAGTATATGGAAAGGATTAATGCCAGCATTAGCGTGTCGGTGGCCACAGATAGGATTAGCAGGCTCAACTAACCAACTGAAATCATTAAGATTACCAAAATCCATTAAACTTGATTTCTCACCCCTACCGAACAAGATTCTCTTACTCTACTACACCAATAGCATATAGGTACTAACTAATGATCAATGACCATTGATCGGTGACTGGTAGATAATAACCGGTAATTGGTAGTCGTTGACCAGTAGTCGACGGCTGTTAACCATTAACCATTGGCGTTGACCGATTATTTATTTCATTTTCCCATACATAAACAAATAACGAGAAAAATCTAAGTGGCCATTCGCTCATTGCGAAGAAAAAAAATGAAACACATGTATTCTTACGTTTGCATAAATCTGGATGTAGTTAACAAATAATGGTTAGCCACTTTTTGTGTATACCATAAATGTAAATTGAGTCAATCATAAATGGACACTTATCCTCACAATTTTTAAAAGCAGCTTAAAAAATAGAAGGCTCCTATCGAACAACTCAAAATAACTTTTTTTTTCATTCTCCATCATTCATTTTTTCGATTTCCTTCCTTGTCCTCACTCAAAACAAATGCTCGTAATATGTTATAATTGGCTAACTAAATCACAAATATTTTTTTATTAATATTTCTGGTTTAAATCTGCTTGGACCTGGTAAAGTTTGTCCACTTAACCTAAAATTTTAATAGGTGCAACTATATTGATTTCCAAGAGCTCTGCTCGCTGATTATCTCTATAGATTAGAGCATAACATAACGCATTTATTGCTGTGGTTGGGAAAAATCTCTCGTTTTGAGTATAGAGGTGGACCTAAGCAAACGAAAAAAAGAGGGAATAAACAAGTCAAGGTGTGATATGTGGTAACAAACGAACATAAAGCTCAAGATAAAAAGAAATGATGGTCAGTGAATGGATCCTAGACCGTTTTAATTCAACCCTGATTAATTCAGCTCAATCCCTTATATTAAAGTATGTCCATACTTTTATATACTAACGGTTAAAACAACATATAAAAATCATAGTCTCACAACTACTTAACTTTTAAATAGCAACTATATAGCCATACTTATGTACACTGTAATGACTTAAATCATAGTCTCTCAACTACTTAACTTTTAAACAGCAACTATATAGCCATATATAGTCTCACAACTACTTAACTTGTAAATAGCAACTATATAGCCATACTTATGTGCATTCGTTTGAGTATTATTTTTGCACCAGCATAAAACCAACACAATACACAACGAATTCTTGAAATACAGTAAAAAGTAATAAATAAGTAGAAAAACATATTCAACAAAAATATGATACACTTTCTGATTACAATCCTACTCGGAGCTTTTACAACGTTTCGCTAGCACTAGTGATATTTTTTTTCCCAAAGAAAAATGATGATCGTGTTTGGTTTGGTTTTAATTTAGACCTCTACCATAACCTAACGTACACAATTGATGAGTAAATCCAAACACAACCTAAAAAGTAATGTCTTATTCTTTTGTCCAGCTTTAACCTGGCTTACCCATTATCAGTTGGGTTGACCACTTCAATCCATTTTTTAAAATCAGTCATCAGTCAATATCAGCTATCAGCAAGTAGCTAGTTAAGTTGTCTTTATTTTCACTGGATTGACTAACTCAACTTATACTTTTAAAATCTATAATCAATTAATACCGACTAGTATCAGTTGATAGCTCATAATACGCAAAAGATAAGGCTATAGGTAAAAGAAGTTATGACTAAAGCCCCATAAAAAATAATAGATATTGGGTTGGACTTCAAGTTGGATATTAGGTTGGAGCTTCATTTGAGTTTTAAATTTAAGGGGCAAAGTATCTTAATCTAAACTCAAACTGATACGCTCCTATTTAAGTTAAAGAGTACTTGGTTGATACTTCGTAGGCATTCTAAATGAGATCTAACATGTATGGATTTAATCAAAAGTATTTTATTGGAAGGATCACTGATGAATTATACAAAAAGAAAGCTTTAAAGTGAATAACTAGAGACAAAAAGATTAATATGGAGCCTTAATCTTTATATAGTCATCTCACCCACTATCAAATTAAAGTCATCTTCATCTCTTAAACTTTAGTAACGTAAAGAGGGTAACAAAATAGGAGTTATAAAATTGAAACAACGTCCATTATAAACTTCAATTTTCAATAAAAAAAGTTCCTTTATATGTCAATTTTAAGTATGGAGTTGTAATTTTCTTTAGGAAACCCAAAAGACCTCCAAGTTAACTCCTTAATCAACCCTTAAGACTGACGGATCAACATGAACAAGACTGCACGGAGGACCATGCCAAGTCCGGTCTAGGTTCGAACACTGCTAGAAAAATTGAAGCAACCCTTTCAATGTCTGGACTCTGGACGCTTTAGGTCTGTCTGAACCGGACATAGAATCCAATTACTATCTTTTTTTTGTTTACTACCTTATTCGTTTTATCAGCTTATATCCGGATTGTGGATAAACTTTAGGTGGATAGATTTCAGTCTACTCCCAATAATCGTTGCGGGTATCCAATTTGGTTCCCTTACTAAGTTTAGTTTCAATAACCACTATCGCTTCTTTCTTGACGAATTTGATCAACAGCATGCGTCTTTGTCCACACCGAAGCCATCATGATTTTGTCCGTACAAGAATTTTATCCGTACAAGAACTCCTCCAAATCTGTTTTCCCCAACACATGAAGGGAGCGTTCGATACCGACGCTCAAACGCAACAATAGCTGCGTTGAGAATAATCTCAATGTGGTTAGCATATGGGTAGTTAACATGTGGACTGAGGTTTCATTTTATCCAATTCAAAACTGCCGGGTGTCATCTACTTTTTACAAAAAGTAGATTATTGATGAAATCGTGGCTAGCGAACGCATCCGAAATCACAAGATCAATTCTGCATTAATCCTTATAACTTTTGGTAATAAGTATTATTCTGGCCAGTTTGATTCATGTTCATCGAATGGGATAGAATTGTCCTTTCCTTCGTCCAACGGATCGGATTCGAATCACATGGATCATGCACACGCGAGTGTGTCGCCTTCCTCATTGATGCTTTTAAATATTGCATCAATCCTGGGGATCCGTTCTATATGCGATGATGTATACACATATTAATGCGGTAGTACTTTCGGGGTTCTAAAGCTGCTGCTGGTTCCGATACTCGACTCACAAAGCATCGAGTCTAGTAGTAGAAATACAGTCCCTCTCCCACATGCTCCAGCAAAGACTAACGCGAGAAACCCATCAACCTGACAACGGATGGATCCACCCCCGCTTTCTACACAAAAGTAATAAATAAAGGCTTTGTTCCGCTTTTAAAACTTTCCTCCCAGACCCAATTGCTGTCACACTGCCTGGTGTGCTTCTTACCCACTACCCAGGTAACGACAATCTTCTCCCTGTTGCTCAAACTACTCTCTCTATTCACTTCTGGAGTGTATAGCGCGGCATCTTTTACCCCTCACTCTGAAGCCTAGAGATTTACCGAACTGGAATCACAAAACAAAAAGAGATTCCTTCTCCCTCTTTTGGCTTTCTTACCGTACCCACTACCATATCCCTCTTCCTCCTCTACACCCACTTCCGAGCCGCGTCCTCACTCATTTCCATCCCTCGTCACCTTCCGAATTCTCTGTTTGTTTCCTTTCCCCATCATTTCCAGCAAATAAAAAAGACTTCAATTTTTTGCAGTACCGTTTCATCCTTTCTCACCCACTTCGCATGTTTGCGTTGCGTTTCTTTTTAATCCAGTAGCGGTAGTGGAGCTTCAGATCTGACCTCTATCTCCGTGCGGAATCACCGAGGGGGAAGAAAAAGTAGGGTTTTTCTTTTGCTGGCAGTAAAAGAATAATGCAGGATTACAGAAATCCGTCGAGACGGCGGACCGGCGACACTTGTAATGCGCTTCTGTTAGAATTGCAGGTTTCGTCTACTCCCTCTTTTCCTGCACCATGATTCTTCTTTCTTATTCGGCATCATTACTGTGCCGGTAGCATATTATCTTCTTCCGTTTACTTCTTTCCATTTTCACACTCCGGCGGCCAGTTCTTGAATTCTAGCGGTGCCGTCATGTTGTTCTGGTTACCAGCTTCCTGTTTCCCACCCCCAATCATTAGTTCTTTCTTGCTTTTGAGATTTCCTTACTGGAATTATAGACTTGTTGCCTCTCATCTCCAGCTTGGTCCCCCTCTTTGCTAATTATTCCTTTCACTTTTTTGGTTTCTTGTTTGTTGATTGTTTCTTGTACTTGTAGCCGCTAAATTCCCCTATGCTAACATGTGAAATTGATTACATGTGAACCAAGTTAGGTCTATGTTGCACTGAATGTTGTTGGGTGGTTTAATTATTGGGCATACTTTATTCTGCTTTTAAAAAAGGAAAACCTGCCACCTTTCTCTCTTTTATGAATAAGACTGCGATTAAGCTACTAATATAAAATTAAGGCCTTCCTGTATCATAATAACACGTGAAACCAAACTTCAGCTGAACACATTGGTGGAATTTTTACCGTGAGCTACCCATTGCAGCTATAATTCATATATGAAGAAGTCCCGTATTTTGATCATATGGACCTTTACTGGGTGGGAGCCTCCGCTCCATAATATCTGCCGGCATCTGTATTGCGCTGCTAGTTGATCTTTCCTTGGACCATTTTTGCTCGTTTTCTCAACTTATACTCATTAAATATGCTCACTTGTTCGTCTGTGGGGGGTAAAAACAGCAAACATGGGTAGATATTGGGGAAACAGAGGCGGAGAAGGACAGGATGCTCATGGAGTTAGAAGAAGAGTGCATGAATGTTTATCGGAGAAAAGTTGACGAGGCTGCCAGTACAAAGTCTCGTCTTCGTCAGTCTGTGGCAGCTAAGGAAGCTGAGCTTGCCACTCTCATGGCTGCTCTTGGGGAACTTAATCTTCATTCTCAGGTAACATTGTTTCTCTTGGTTTAGTGTTCTGGTCACATGACTTGATGATGGTATATGTGGGGTGTTGTTCTTGTGGATGACTGATGCTATTGGATGCCAAGTGATCTACTTGGCTGGATTAATGTTTTGGGATGGAAGTGCACATCGTTTGCTTCTTCTTAATGTATAGGAATGTCAAGGTATCCACATTTGGAAGGAATGCAATACTGATATCTGTTTGCAACTTAGGAATGTAGGGGGTTTTGGCCATCACTTTTTAGGAATCAAAGAGAATGAAACTTTGTGCAGTTTCCAACTGTCACATGTCAGTCAGCTTGCAAAGATAGTCCCACTTTTTTGTTTTGGGTTCTTATTTTGACCGACCGCTGAGTATGTATGCACTTCAAAGATATTGTCCAATTGAGCAATCTGCAGCGACCATTGCCTTGCTTTTATCTATTAGATAATATTTATGATTTGTCACCTATTTGAATTATGTTTCTAATTTTGGAGTTTTCTGTTTGCCTTATCAAGCATCTACTGTGGCACATTTTTATAGAAATTAGCTTAAGATGTCCTTCATATTCATAACTACTCAGATTTGCGGAAGATGTAGCTAGGTCTCTGTAAAGTTTACTTCTCTTTCACCCATTAACATTGTACCATGAAGGCTTCTGATTTAGTTTTCTGTACAATAGCAGATACAATCTGGTAAAAAGTTAAAATCACTAAAGGAGCAGCTGTCAGCTGTCACGCCTCTCGTAGACGATTTAAGATCAAGAAGAGATGAGCGAGTTAAGCAGTTCTCTGATATCAAGGCTCAAATCGAGAAGATCTCTGCAGAGATGTCTGAGTATTGTCAGATTGACAATGGCATATTGACCTCTCCGAGTATAGATGAACAAGACCTGTCTGTAAGACGCCTTAATGAATATGAGAACCATCTCCAATCTCTTCAAAAGGAGAAGGTAACATTTTGGCTACTAGATAGCACTTGCCATCCTGCAGTCTATCAAAAAGACTATCCTTATTCTCTCAACAGTCTGATCTTATTATTATTTTTGGCTTAATTATTCATATATTTATTAATACCAATCAACAGTTTCTATAAATCTTGACTAAGGTGCATAGTTGAAGCAGCTGCTTCTTCTGATTGATAAAATATCATCAGAAAGAGTTCCCTTTGTGGCTAATGTCTGTTTGCCCTTGGTTTCAGTCCAGACGTCTGCACAAGGTTCTGGAGTATGTGACTGAGGTTCATTCTTTATGTGGGGTGCTTGGTTTGGATTTTGGGGAGACTGTAAGTGAAGTTCATCCTAGCTTGCAAAAATCAGATTCTGAACATTCAACAAACATCAGTGATAAGACGTTGCAAGGGCTTGAGGAAACTATCACCAAACTGTATGATGAAAGGGCTTCTCGACATCAGAAGGTATATAAATATGGATTGGCCATTGGGTATTTTGCTTGTCATGACTTTTGTAAGGTTTGGTTTCTAGCTTTAGACACATTCAGGTCTCTGTTCAGTGCTGTTATTTGCTACTTGTAATGAATGAATGAATGAATGATGTTATTTTTTATCCTCAGTTGAAAGATGTTATGTCATCTCTGTCTGAGCTTTGGAATTTGATGGATACGCCAGAAACTGAAAGAAGGAACTTCCCCCGCATAGCTCAAATTTGTAGATGTTCCTCTGACCAAGAAATTAGAGAACAGGGTGCCCTTTCGTTGAATGTTATTGGCCTGGTTAGTTTCTCATTTCTCGCCGCTTTCATTCTTGGGAAATGATCAGCAGAGTTGCTTATGAATTGGTCTGTTTCCACAGGTCACAACTGAAGTTGAGAGGTTGACGAAGCTGAAAGCAGGGAGAATGAAAGAACTAGTGATGAAGAGGAGGTCAGCATTGGAAGAAATATGCAGATCTACTCATGTGGAACCTGATTCAAGCACTGATGTGGAGAAACTGAGCGCTATGATTGATTCTGGTATGTATGGTTCTGCTCATGCTAATAAATAAGCTTAACATTTTTTGAACAGAGAGAGTTCTGGTTTGTCATGCAGTGAGATGTGATTTATTTGTTGACTTTTTTTGTTATTTCAGGTCTTGTGGATCCTTCTGAGCTTTTGTCAAGTATTGAAGATCAGATGGTGAAAGCCAATGAAGAAGCTTTGAGCAGGAAGGAAATCATTGATAGATAGATCGGTGGCTTGCTACATGTGAAGAGGAGAAATGGCTTGAAGAGTACAACATGGTAGGAGATGATACCCCCTACCCTATCCTACTCTATCTACTGCTTGGGATAGTACCAGTTGATTTTTTCTATTATGATTGTAAATGATATATGTATTGCAGGATGAGAGCAGGTACAGTGGTGTTCGAGGAGCTCATATAAACTTAAAACGAGCAGAACGAGCTCGTGTGAGTGTGAGCAAAATTCCAGGTCTGAAGCTTATGATCCCTTTTTTTTTGTGTCTACGGTATTCGCCTTTTAGGGCTGCTTTCTTTTTTTTTTATATATATATCTAATTCAGGTTGGTTGCATCATATATACATACAGCGATGGTTGACAGTTTGATTAGCAAGACCTTGGCATGGGAAGAGCAAAAGGGGATGGCTTTCCTGTATGATGGGGTAAAAGCTGCTGATGATGTTGTGCTTTCTTTTTGGCGTGGTGTGGTTGGTTGAATCTTTTAGATTCTTTTCAATTAACATTGCTGCTGGTCTTTTTCATGATCACCAGCTGAAGTTGGTGTCAATTTTGGAAGACTATAAACTGTCGAGACAGCAGAAGGAAGAGGAGAAGAAGCGATTCCGTGTAAGTTGACTTTTTTGCATACTGTAGATTATTTTATTTTTATTTTATGTTCAAAGTTGAAAGTTGAAACCCACGGTCTGGTATATTATTCTTTGAATTAAATTGTAGGATCAGAAGAAACTGAATGACTTACTAGTGACAGAAAAAGAATGCCTATACGGGTCGAAACCGAGCCCAAGAAAAGGGAGCAATAGTTTCAGAAAGCCTAATGGGTACCGTGTGAATGGGAATGGAACAATGACACCTGGTGTTCCTCGTAGAAGGTCAGATGTAAGTCCTGTATCTGAAGCAGGCACACCACGTTCGCATGCTGGGTACCAAAATGGGTACTTTAAGGGAAATAGTAATCGGAGGATGACAACTGCACCTCTAAACTTTGTTGCCTTAACAAAGGATGATGCCATGTCGTACGCGTCTATTTCAGGATCTGAGCCTGACTCTCCTTGTCTGAAATTGTAGCTGAACCTTGTAAGTAAGTAAGAGTTGACTTAGTCTCTGTGTTATTTTTTATATTGGTTTTCTTCGATTTATCTATCGGAAGGGTCCTGTGTGTCTGTGCTGATGATTGTAGTATCTGCTTTTCTCATACAGGCATGAACAAGATATGATCAATTGACGGTGTTTGATATGACCCAAGCTGTGGATAAAGAAGAGAAGTTAGTTTGTATGGATTGAGTGAGTGATTAGGTTTGCAGTTGAGTTGACACAAGACGTTATTATATAGTTACTGAGTGAGTATGTATGGAGGGTTTTTTCATTTCAGTAGAGTCTGTGAGGGGTTGTTGTATAATTGTTTGGGCAAGGTAGGGTGATTGATTGATGTTGGTGTTTGTGTATAATACAACAGTAGTTTGAGATTGAAAAGATATATATAAACTTAAAATTAACTAACAACAATTGATCGTTTGTTCATGAGAACATTGTTAATAAATTCTATCTAGCTAATACCTAATTGGAACACACACACAAACACTCTTTAAGGAGATACAACAGCAAAGTAGAGACATGCAGCGCAGCAGCAGCAGGGAGAGATTGAAGGAGAAGGAAACATTCGAGGATAAAAAAAAAACACAAATCAACTGGTCGTTGGTAGCCCTTTTTTGAAATTAAACATCATATCGAAGCTCCTTGAAAGAATCCCACTGGTAGAGTGATTGGCCATAGACATCATAAAACTCAAAGTGGATGTAGCTTGCATTGAGTTGTGCTGATAAGAAACCCTGTCCATCGTAGTAGAATTTAAGTTCATTAGGGTCCCATGATTGCTCGTCTCCTCTCCAGGCTTTGGACCCCACCGCTGGTTATGAACTCGATAGCGTGGCTGCAGTAGTACATTAATTATGATATTATATCACACGATAATGATAATGATAATATTGTTATTAATTAAGAAAGATGATTGATCACCTTTTGAGTGAACTGACAATGCGTTCCAAACAATGGTCGTGCCCATTTATGTAAAAATCAACTTTATTTTGATGAAGAATGGGAAGGAGATGAAGGATAAGCTCTTCAGTGTTACCATGGTGTCCAGCACTTTTTATGGTGTGATGACCCACAACTATCTTCCAGGTGGCTGTCGACTCACTAAGGGCCGAATCAAGGTCGTTTAACAGAGTGGAAAGGTATTTGTCTCGTGGTGTAATACCACTCCAATCGTAAGTGTGATCTTCAGGATCAGTGAAGTATTTATCCACAAATGGAGTTGTATCCACCATAAAGAAATCAACACTTGCTGATGCTTCAATAATGTATGATCTTAAACAGAACCATCTCTTATCTTTTCTTCTTAATGCAGGGCTTAATTGAGCTTCTACATCTCCTCTGTAGTCATGGTTACCAAGCACTAGGTAGGTAGAAAGCAGAGAGAGAGAGATGAGTTAGTAGTAACAATTTAATAATTCAATAATGTGATGGCATGAGTTACCCACCGTTAAACCACTGTTTTTGTAAGGCGGGTGCAGTGTAGATGTTGGTAATGATTCGATGAAAGCAGGGTCGTTAACGCCGGTTAATCCGTCGTCGTAGAAATTATCACCTGTTGATATTATGAATTCCACATCCAGTTTCTCACCGACTTTCCCCATCTGAAATTAACGCAATTAAGGGATTATTTATTTAATTAATTAGCATCCTCTTTGGTAAATTACTATTAATATATAAATCAGTATAGTAGTAGTAATTTTTTTTTTCAGCATGTGTTCTTCATATAAGAATATTCAGAGGATTGTTTATACAAGATGCGGAAAGGTGTGACAGGTAGACAACTAGTTGTGATGCTGTCAGAGTCAGACACAAAAACAAACCATTCAACGTGTTGAGTTGGTATTGGTGGGGTCGCTTCTCCAACTCCAAAAAAAAGAAAATTCTAATATTGCGTTCCATCTAAAGATCCGAATATACTACTATTTTATACCAACATTATTGGAAGTTTAAACATACGTCATCAATATTACTCACGCTAGATGGTTTCAATCAACCATGGCTGAATTACGCAAACTAATTGAATATAGAGGATTATTGTTGGTGATTTAAAAAAGCAAGTAAACGCAAACTAAACATGATAAAAAAAAGAAGAATTGCAGAGCAGATGTCAAAAATAGCTAAAGAAGAAAAGAATATGTTAATATACCTGAGTAGCAACCATGGATTGATTATATTGACCCTTTCTTCCCCAATCACCAACCACAAGAAAGCTGAACGATGACATCCCATTATCATCATAATTACCTCCTGCTGTTGCTGCTGCTTTCAACTGGTGTTTTATACGTTTCAGGTGCTTCGACGCATCAACGACCACCAACACCACCAGTAGAGCTGCAATAACCACCTTACAACGGCTACTCATCATCATTATATATATGATCGATGATGATCGACTAACTGGCCGCGGCGAGAGATTTTTTAATTACGTACCGGATTTGATTTTTTTTTTTAATCTCTCTCTCTCGCTCGACGACCAAGACAAGGAATTAGAAAAGTCTTATATAATTAGTTATCTACAACGTATATTCTCCTTCTCCCACCCCTTTATTCTTTTATTTTGATATATTTGTAATTTGAGAGGGCCGGGAGAGCTGAAGAAGGGAGAGAGGGATAGGAGAAATATATATAGGGAATTCAGGGGTGAAAGGAAAACAAAGGATTGATTGAGGGAGCTGTGGTGCTCAAAAAGGAAGGGATGGGGAGATACAACAACAACAACTACATGATATATGAACTTCACGTTAAGGAAAGTATAATAATAGAGAAGCTAGGGATTGTCGTGGATCAAGTTTTCGTTTTTGTGGTGTTTCTTTATGTACACATCATACTATACAGTAATAATAATAATAGATGGACATCATTTATCTTTCCCTCCATAACTTAATTAGTTACTAGTCACATTTTTTTTTTTGTAGCTAGCGGAGATGGATGCATGCTAGTGCAAGTGCTAGATATATGACTCGGCCCATCATCAATCTCTTTGAGTATGGGTGAATGATTCTGAAACCCACCATTTTTGTCAATCAACCTTTCACTTTCAAACGAAGAACCGTTGCTACTGATTGCTTCTGTGAGTTTTTTTTCTATGCCAGTTGCTAAGCCAACCAGACACGTGAAACCATGGTATCAGCAGTTAGTATCTTTTCTGTTTCACAGTCTTTATCCTTTTTCTTTTCCCCTGTTCATGACGATTAATGCCCTCACGACTTTTGCTCATGTCTCACATTCTTTATGACCACTAACCTTGAGTTTGTTGTGAGCTGATTAAAAAGAATTATTATTTATTTATTTGTGGGGTAGAGTAAAGTCCATGCTACGGATTGTTTAATATAAGAACCTATCTTGCACGGCTCTGTTATTCACCTCTTTTTCTTTTCTGAAGAAAGGAATGAAGGGAGAATATTCCTTCTTCAAAGAAAAAACAGAGCAAATGAGAGTGAAAAAAAAAATTAACAGAGCAAATGATCACTGTCTGTTTGCCACATAATCTGGCCGTTGCAGCCCACGAGTAGTCATTTTCAACAAAGAGTCAATAATTCGTGTTGGGTTGTTTTTCGTCTTTATTTGTACATACTCACCATCGCTCTTTTACAAAATTAACTAATCAACAGCTCAAAAAATCCTTTACTCCATACAAATGGGATTCTAGAGTGATAGCAATACTCTATCTTCATTCTGACCAAAATTCCACTATCTAAAATAATCACTGAATGTCTGATACAGTTTATCCTCCCTTCTCATAGCAGCTTTAAGATATTATTTTTTTCTGGGTCCCACAGACTTGGACACTCCAGATTAATCATGCTGGTTAGACTGGCGTTCCATTTCTTTTCAGCTTCAACCCACATCCTGCATTGAGGTCCAGAACGGGCAGCTAAAACTACTAATTTACTTAACTACCCTTAACTACTGAGACGAATCAGTCAGCGAGCAACCGGGAAGACACTTCTCAGGACGACGAAGTTAGCAGTTACCCCTAATAGCTAAACTCCGCAACTTGCTTACCTCGAGACCGCTACAACCTTCGCTCAACTTGAACATTAAAAAAAATTACAATCAAACTACACGAACAAACATCACACTTTGGGTTGCCACATCCATCCTCTGTACAAGTAATCAGAAAACCATCTCACCACACAAAAAATCATTCCACATGCTTACCGACTCACGCCCCTCTCACTTCCTACTAACACTTTTTTCAAATATTTTTGTCCCAGATCTTCACGCCAAAAAAAAAACTTTCACCTAACACCAACGTCTTCAGCTGGTACAATACTGAAAATAGACTGATGACTCAGCCAAACAGGTAAGCTCATCACCAGCTGTTTACGCAGATTCAGTGAATAAACCTCCCACCCTTTCACTGCATCACAAACTCCTCCTTCATCACTGCTAAACTCTTTGTATTCTCTACTGCTGCTGCTGTTGCTCTTACCATATACTGCTGAACAATGCCGGAAAACATTCTTTGCCACATCCCACCGATCCTTCATCAACCCACTTTTGAGTTGCCTGCTTGTTTCTCTTTGAACCGTAGACAAGCAGCGTGCGATATCAATGCTTCTGCTCTCATAATTCTCTGTCCATCCAACCTCTTCTTCTTGTCCCGACATTGATGCCTTTTTCCAACTATAAAACTCCACAACCTGCAGTTATGCACACGAACACAACTCAATAAGAACTAAATCTAACTTTCATATATAGTATTTAACAACACTCACCATCAACATTTATTGCAACACACAAGTGCTGTTATTAAGTAAACATAACAGGCACAAAAGACCAAAAAAATTATATAAAAACTTCACCTGTAGAGCATGCATTATATTCCCAAACTCTACATTCAACAACGCATCTCCTCTAACCAACCACAATGGCTTTTCCAGTACTACATCCTCATTATCCAATCTCTCCAATTCACAACACCATTATTACTTCTACTCCCTTCTTGTGTAGCAGGGCACACATCATATCCCAGAAGAGCCAGTCTCATCACCCGTACATCAAACTCCACCACTTCTTCACCGGATTCCGTAGCTAAAGAAGAGTACCAGTACATGTTGGATGAGGCGGGAAGAGGGATCAAGGATGATGATGATGATTTCAAGAGAAATGTTTTGTGACAGAAGAAGGGAGATGAGTTTCGCATCCTCGTCATAGGAAGCGTCACGAGTGAACCATAGTGTCAGTGTTAGTCTCTCTCCGCTTTTTATCTGGACAAAAAGATAATATACACCACTGAATTTGAGGGAGTAGTAAGTAATACAGATGCAAACACCAACTTCTATGTATGGAGCAGTGTAATTCGGATTTAGCTAGTTGAAAAAATCACAAAAATAATTAGACTCACCTCATCTACAGAATGCATGTTTCGGCTATCAGCTGAGTATATTGCAACATCCTGGTACAATAATAAAAAAAATGCTTATCCGGCTATGAAACTCAAGACATATTAATTAACGGACATACAACTTCTAACTCACAAAATCAAGATAGTTAATTTATATCCACAGATGTTACATTAATAATCATCCTCCAGCAGTATGACATTCTTAGCTTACAAAAGATATACACATTCGAATGGTATAATCTTCTTCTAACGTTGTCTACTAGAAACATACTTTCCATCCAACACCCCAAGACAGAACCAAGTGACCTTCAACTTCCTAACAGATGCATTGCTTACTCACCATCTCCTTCCTTCCTTGTAATCAGAACAATTACACCAGATCAGATATGTTGTTTGATGTAAAAATTTGTCAAAACTTACACCAGCCTTGGGGATTATTGTTGCAGGTTCCCCATCCTGAAAATGAAACAGTCCCCCACTGAAGTCCTCCTCATAGCTGTTCAAATAGCACACTGCCTTCACACAAAGTTTCACCATCATCACAAAGAGTACAGTTACAATTATAAGCTTAGAATCCAAATACAAGAAAATTTGCTACGCTGTTGTAGAAATAGATCTATGTGGAACACAAACAGAGAGAGAGAGACTGATCAGAAAAAAATGCAATTTCATTCATAGAATAACCCAGCCTACAAAATTGCGCACAGGATTCAGCTACGAACCGCAAATGCGCGTTGCTTTAGGTAGGGTCTGTTATCATCACTGTGCCATCCAATACTCGATCCTTTTGTCCAGCTGTAATGATTACGCAAACTAAGTTACAGGCAGCTCCAAAAATGAAAGATGAAACCAGAAATCTACAAGCAAACAGCCAAGCACCAACTAACTACATTGTGTTCTACCATTCTTTGTACGATGATAAAGACACTAAACTCACAGCATAATTTAAGAGATCCCATACAACTTTCTACACCTCCACTTTTTAGCATACACATGTAAACAAACTACTTGCCATTTTCAGTCCCTTACATAATATTTTCTTGTACAAATTAATACTCCCTCCGTTAATTAATATCTTTCATTTTAGGATGTGATTCTTGTTCAAAAAATATGTGTCATTCTAGTTTTTTGACACATTTTTTTCCACTTTTAACCCTACTATTCAACACAAAAGTAATTATTATCTAGATGGAAAAGTAAAAAACAGGGATACATGCGTCATTATTCTACTTTCCTTAATAAGTGTGCAAGCTTCTAAAATGACAGATATTTTTGAACGGAGGGAGTACATAGTAACTCCATAATATTCCCTGCAAAAACACCACACATCATTTAGCATATGCCTGAACTAAATTTTCGTTTACTGCGCCCTAAAACTACCCACCACATCAAATTACAGTTAGCTTTCATGAATGCATATCTGGGTATGTCAAGTTTCTCGTACATGCCATTGGTAATAATGAGTACTAATCCATGACAATCAAATCACAATTTGGATTTTAATATAGCTGTTTGTTCCCATTGGTGGATCCAGTCAAAAGCCTTTCGTTCACCAAGGACTGAAACTCACAGCATGGACCGAAAAATGTAATCCTCTTTTTACGGCTTATAAACATTAGACCAAATGATAAAGTAACTATATGAAGCAAGGGCAAAGCTGAGCCAGAGAATGAACTGTCAAACAAGAAGACAGTTGATTGGCTTGCTGCCGGATTTATCTGTTTCCAGCATCAAATTTCTCACGTTGTATTGAAACCCTTGCTATCTATTTGTCTCACTACAGATTTTCTTTTGATTTCATATTTGATCGCTCTTAGCCCCGGACAGTGAGGTGACCTAAATCCTATTCAAGACCACCCACATGTGTATCAGTGATAAGAATATAATTACATAGTATAACAAACAGATAGCACGCAGCAATCAGAAATCAACAATATACTAAGAGATGTTCACACAATTCAGTAAAATAAAACGCTTCATGGCGGATGGTCACCTTATCAATCCAGTAAATTCAATGAACAGCTCATACTCGCAGCCGAAAGCTTGTTCAACTTGCTCCTTTAATCTTTCTGCAACCATTGAATTGGGAGAAGCAAAAAGATGGTAAAAAAATTACCTCACAAGGCAAAATTAAGAGCAAATCCGCGGGGGAATAAAGCCAACGTACCTCGGAGAGAAACAAAGGGCATGATCAGGTGGGAGGAGTTGGTGGCGATTAGATGTGATAGCGTGGTTGAGAAAACATTGGGTCTGTACCCAACAGTGCAATTACCCTTGTGAATGAATTCCAATTCCTGATTCGTCGAGAAGAAGAAATTAGAAACTCAAAACAAAGATTGACAATCAAAAACTAAAAGTAGGGTCTTTGAAACAGTATCAACAACTTCTACAAGGGTTGGTGAAATGGAGTAGGTGAATCCATGTACCCTACAAACTTCCATGGGGATGAAGGCGTGCAGAATCCGACGAGGATGGTCGCCGATCTCCATTTTAGCTTTTTCCTTGTGAGAATTTAAACCATTACTTGGTCGAAACTCGAAACAAACTTCTTGGACCTGGACTTGATGATGCTTCGAATATAATCTCCTGATAAGATACCCTTTACATTATCATTTATACGATCACTCTCGAGTAATCTATCTGATTCATCTACTACCAGAACCAGGCCTCAACCTCCAAGTCTTGTTTTTTTTAGGAATCCATTTCTGTTCTTAAAGCGGTGAATAGTGGTTTCTTTAAAAGATGTGAAGCGGTGCATGGATCAACAACTAGCTTCAGCCTTTATCCCCTTTAATTAAAAAGAATGGCGTTAGGATTCACTCCACGGCTGTCAATCTTGAAACGAACCTGAAATCTACACGTTTAAACACGGGTTTGGGTTGCAATTTTCAACCAAAAATATATTTGAGTCGGGTTTGGATTGGGTTGCTAAAAACCTAGTTTGGTTTTGGATTTAGCAGCCGACCTGATTTTGACCCGCAACATGAAAACATTTTTAAAAAAGAAAAGAAAATATATATATTCTTATAGTTATGCGACATAACCCTCAATATATTCATCATGTAACCATTTATGTTTGATGGTTTTATATGTTATGTTATATTGTCTCGGTGATTTGTGTAGAATTTGTATTGATACTATAATATTTTAACTTCGGGTTGATTTCAGGTCAATTTCGGGTTGATTTCGGGGTCATCAGGTCGGTTTCAGGTTGACATATAACATATCCCGTTTCGGGTTGGGGTCAATTTCGCGTTAAGGTGAAATATGAGCAAGTCGGGTTCAGGTTGAAGTCAACCCGACCCAAAACCCACAACCCTAATTCAGCCCCGAAGCCATAAGGGTGCGTTTGTAATGTTTTTCGGTGTAGGTTCCACCAATTTTTTTCTACTTTATTTTATATTATTTTAACTGCTCCATTTAACATTTAATAAAAGTTAATATTAGTTTCAGTGTTGTACCACCATTTACGTTCTATTCTATTTTGACAGCTGGCCACAAACGGACCCAATGAAGTAAAATTTTCCAAGTAAGCATGTAATCTTCAGTCTTGACCCCAAAAATCCTTTTTTTTTGTTATTGAAATAAAATTGGGTTATATTTTTGTCAACTCAAAATTTAAAAAAAAATATAGAAAATATATTACATTTAATTAATAAATACAACATTTAGCAATTAATTAATGGCTAGATTAAGTGTTTGATCAACAACTTGTGACTGATGGTTGTGTTTGATTATTAATAGATGTTATTGTTATGTTTATTTATAGGATGACTTAAAAATAATAAATTTAATGTGAGTGGGTCATGTTCGCGTTTACCTTTTTCCACGCTCGAGTTGAAGAAATATAATCCATAACGGGTTAAGTGAGATCCAGGTTCACCGAGAAGATATTCCAATTCAGGTCGAGCTCAACCCGACATAAAAGTTGACTTTTGCACCCCCTATCTTCAAGTTGTGTTTAGAAAGAACCCCTTGACTATATTATAGGAATTTAAAATTGAAAGAATAAACTACATCTATCTACAGTCTACATTGAGAACTGGTCAGGTCCCACTGGTAAACTCTAACTTGCATTACTCTAGATTTAGGGAAGTGAAATGTTAGGGTTATTGTTAAAGGCTTAAACTTAATGCTATTTAATGACTCTAACCTTCTTAGAATTAAGGGGTGTGATTAATTAGATAAGATATGATTAATTCAAATTTTGGGGAATCTTTATCTTAGATCTAATAGACAACAACAATGAGGTGTGTTTATGAGTGTAATTAGGTAAATTAGGTGATACCCACTATCTTAAAGTACTTCTCCATCCATTCCAACTAAACCACTTAGTTTACAGTTTTTATTGTTCTCCTTGTGATTACAAACAACCAAGCTTGCCTTTGGCTAAACCCCCATTTACAGTGTTTAATTGCAATTTACTAAGATATTGAAGCTCGGGAATTAGAAACCAATTTCCTTGTGGATACGACACTTGTTGTATTACAATGAATTGGGTGCACTTGCCCATTGTAGCTAGGTCTTTGCTGCTTATAGTAGTTTTTCCTAAACACCGTGCCCCTCGAGGTAGACCCAAAAACTGGAATAAGATGAACTATAGAACTCGAACAACTACCTAATTAAGGTAACTAATTATATAACTTGTATAAAAAGAAGCTAACGGGTTAAGAAAGGGTAATAAGAGCACCTGATGTTCAACGAGTAAGGGAGAATGATGTTCAACGAGTCTGATCAAGTTACATACAAAACGCAGCTAAAAGCTAAGATGATTGACATTGGCGTAAGAGCGATATAAATTAAGGAGAGAAGCATGACAAATGATATCGGTAGAACCTTATCTGGTTCAATTTGGGGGTATTAAGTAGCTACTAACATTTAAAGACAGAAAACAAGATAGAGATTTCAGTCAAAGATAAGTCATCCTCTCCTCCCTCTATTGTCAAGTGAATGATGGGCTAGATACTGTAGACCGAGGGAGGAACCGTGTAATCAGTCCAACCGGACCCTGATTAGTCCAGTCCTGAGGATCAGGGTAGACGTCCGCCCCCTAGACGTAGGAAGCATCAAGAGGATGTGGCGCAGATGCCAGCACCAAAGGTTTGGTTGCTAGGGCGGACTCCTATGCCCGGAGGCCCCGAGATTACTAGTCTGATCCCCAGCTTTGGTGGGCACATCGCGCACGACGTGTGGCGGGAAGTGGTATGTTTCCCTTTTTATAATTGATTCTATAAATTATTTTGATTAGGAAATGTCATGTAGTTGTGACACTTGTTAAATATTCATCAGGAGAAGGGATGCCTTAGTTTCAAATCTAAGGAGAAGTTATTGGACCTATGGACTCCAGCGACCTTGAGGCATGAGGAGGCTCGAGAGGCAGTCTATGATTCTGGACTTAGTCATCTGGCTGACATGGCGCATGAGTGCTTTGACCTTGTGCTTCTTTCTGCATTTGTGGAGAGGCGACTGATAAGTGTCCAAATGAGCATGTTTTATGGGTGTATTTCATATGTTATATTAGCACTTTTCTTGCTCATTTCTCCACTTTGGTAAGTTTTCTCTAGTTTATGTTTTATTGGTTATCTTACATATTTATTGGTTAAACATTAGGAAAACCAAGTTAGGAGCAAAGTAGACGAAGAGACGAATGCATAGGCGCAAACGGATCTAAAAACGGAGCTCAAACGAAGAATCTGGAGCCTGTCGAAGTTTGCAGAACAAGATGAGACGAAATACATGTGTCCGCGTAGGCCCTACGCGGACGCAAACACGGACAGGAAAAAACAGATTGTGTCCTTACACGGATGCCCACGCGGACAGGAAACAAGAGATTGTGTCCTTACGCGGACGCCCACGCGGACAGGAAACAAGCGATTGTGTCCTTACGCGGACGCAAACACGGACAGGAAGCAAGCGATTGTGTCCTTACGCGGACTCAAACTCGGACACGAACAGATCTCGCTAGGACATTTGTGTCCTTACGCGGACAGAAACGCGGACGTCTCACGTCCTGATGAGCCCCTATCCGGACACAAATCCGGACACAAATCTGGACACGTGTAAATGACTGTGCCCTTGGTTTTAAAATGCGTGATGCGCTCCGATGCGATTAGGCTCCAGAAGTGATGCGTGATGCGTGATGCGCGAGGCGTCGATGCGAGCGCATCCCGTTTGTGATGCGATGCTTACTAAAAAATCACATCTAAATTTTTCTAGACAACATTTTATACATATGAAGTAATATTATGACACAATGGAATAAAAACTTCCAAAAACAAGTATAAAGTAATCAAGTGTCAAAGTATTCAATCCAAACAACCTAAGAAAGAATAAAACATCCAACACAAGTATAAAGTAATCAATCCACACAGAGAATAATAACTTTTAAATATAAGAAACTTATAATTAGATTACGTTTAGATATCACCACATGAACCTATTGGATCTCATCAACACAAGATCAACTAAATCATCTTCAACATTAGGAGAGCCAATATCCTCTTCAAGTTCTTACTTCTCATCACTCAAGTTCGTCCTAATATAAGTAGATGAAAAAGAAACAATTTTTCCTTAGAGCTTGAAGGATTTTCTCTTTCCCTCCTTAATGATATAGTTTTTCTAGATTGGATCATTAACCCCTATGTAACACCCCTCTCCATAATCACGATATAATCCCTCACGTAGCAATAAATAAAGACGTCTCGCAGCGGTAACATAATTAACTATTACAAACTCACTCGGGTGTCACCGGCCATTACTCGCCCATGCGAGCAACGTAGCCAAACTACAACCAACTTCCAAAATAAATAAACTGCTAACCGCAGTGATAACGAGAAATTCCTATACATCACACTAAATCCATAAGTCACAAACATCGACAAGTGAGCATCTACCCAATCCTGAAAATACACATCCTTACCATAATACCATACACCATCTTCAATTACCTTGTTCCTGCTCTTCAGCTCCGACAATGATCAACAACCTGAAATGGTGTAGTATCAGCGATAGACGCTGAGTATGCCGGGCCTGGACCCTAATGGTCACTTGTCATTTTAACCGTCTTATTATTAGATCGGTTTCATGCTTTACCATTTTACAGTTATATTCAATACTGTAGTAAACATGCATAACAAATTTAACCATCCATCCAAATATCCATAAACATTCAACCAAACCAAACCATCATTTAGATATCACAAACCACAATTATATATCGAACGTATCGAATAACAACAATATATTGTACAATGTACAATCGCCGTAGCGTTCACCATCCACTGTCATCTTATTTTAGTTTGGCTTTCAAGCCCCATCCATATGTACAATGTACATTCGCCGTGGCGTACAGTTTTCATATTAATTTACCTTAGCCTTGTAGGCTCCATCCAACCATCAACACACAATAAAATATCCACAAGTATAACCAATGAACAACAAAGCGAAACAACGAGAATAATAAACAAGTATTAAGTCTCGTCCATGGTATTGTTCGCCACTGTATAAGTTTCAATTGTTTTAGTTGTTCAGTTATACCTAGTGACAATGTCTCGTTAAAACGACACGTCTCTAGTTACCCATATATTATGGCGGGTCACCCACGGCAGTAGCCACTCCAACGGTAGAGTCTCCGACCAATGAGCCATTCTAGCTCACGGGAATTTCCTTGATACTTACGGACCCGTACGCGGACATCCTGGTATCGTTTTTGTGATCACAGCGCGCACCAAGAGCCACATCCTCTTGGCTTTCCTTCCATTCATTAATTTTTAATTATTTTTATTATACCATCGCATCGCATCGCATTACCAAATTTTCTAACACAGCAGACTAAGGTCATTAGTCCAACCCAGAGTTTGTAAACTCAGGATCCAGTGTTAGATACAAGAGCGGCGTATAGAAAAGGCCAATGCTCCGTACACAAGTCTCAGATAATATGTATGTGTTATTATCATAGTGCTACAACGTTTTACTTACGTTCCTTATATTTCATATAAGATAGCACCATAGCCGCTAGTTCGTTTTATATATATAGGTTCATATATACGAACCAATACTGTTAACTCAACAACAGTAAATAATAAGCAGCTATAAATATACAATTCATGCATATTAATTAACACATTCAGGCAAACAATCTTATCACAGATCACACAGAAGCCCGAACTGAGGAAGTCCTCAAAGACAACCAGAGACACATAACAACATACAAGTTATATCAACCAATCCGAGCCCAAGGAGCAACCTTAGGACAACTCGGCAAACCCCTTTACATACCGTTCACCCTGACAATATTACGGTGGAGTATGAATCAGCAAGATCCTACGCTCCGTGTAGTCCGCTAGCTCGTCAAGCGTCCTTGTCAGAAGTATACTCTAAACGGTAATACAAACTATAAGTCAGTCTCCATGACTAACTACATCCGGTATTTCCGAATAATAAGTAACCCCGACAGTTCACCCCTGTTTTCTACAGTTGTTTGTTACGGGTTTCTCTAAAACAGTCGGCTTTGTTACTTAAAACGCATACGTCAAAACTATTTCAACTGTTAAGTTTAATTCTTATTTCTTTTAATCTTATCCACCATCTAGTTTAGGTACGTAACCTATAGTTGCATGTATGCATGCATGATTATTTATATTATATATTTTTGTATTGTATCACTTATCATATTGTATTCTTTTCCGTATTGTTTTATTTTTTCCATGTTGTATTATTTTCCCACCATTCCTTATCATACCATGTAGTATATAATTCATTATCTTTAGCAAATAGTATTTGCATCCCAAAAACTCATAGCATATAGTTTGTAACTATATATTTATTTAAATAACCACCACCATTAAACCATATGGTTTTCAACCAAATATATATCCACCTTATATACATTATTCTTGTGTATGATATATATTTTTACCACGTAGGTAATTCTCATGAGTTTCATAAACTCTTATATTTTATGTTACATCTTATCATCTTTTATTAGATGATTGTTCCCATTAGTTGTATTATATTATACAACTTATATTAAGATTATTATCCTAATATTATGTAACATTTTATGTTGTATAATTACAACTCCTAAGGTTTATTCAATAAATACCTTAGTTAATAAATCCCATTTATTTATCGTTTGTCACATTATTTTATGTGAGTACCCCTCCTTATATTAATTCCCTTAAACCACCTTAATACCATATATTGTCATAACATTTATGACATTGTAGACCATAGTCTAAAATTCATTTTCCAACTCTTATTAATTCGGTATAGCCCTTGATTTTTTAAACCCCTTTTGACCACATAACATTATGTAATGTTATACCAAAATACTAATACCATTGATATGATATTTTTTCCTTTAACTTCATAACCTATAGTTTTTATACAAAACTATTGTATATTGCCTCATAGGCATATATTAAACCTTATACTTTTCCTTAAACCATAATTTCCTTTATTTACCAAATCACCCCTTTCTTTTTACCATGTTATATATACCATTCAATATAACATTTCTAACTTATAAAAGAGTATAACCATGGTTTTTTTCATAAATTCCGAATAGACCTCAATATACATTTTATTATCATTAGGCCCAATTTATAACATATAGTTTGATAATATCATTAAAACTATATATTATACATAATCTCAACAAATACTCTTATATAATTCTAAAAATCACCAAATTTACCAAAGGGTTATAAATATCCTTATTAACCCATATACTCTTGGTATTTACCATTTCACCATCTATTTTTCTCCAAAGTGTCATAATGACATAATAACTATATATTATACATATATAGTTTATTTTAATCCAAAAACAACTCAATAAATTCCTAAAAATTCCTAATAGCCCATGGGTGTTTTAAAATACCATTGTACACCCTTTATTTTTGGTAATAACATATTTACCACATATGTTATAAAAATATTACCATAAAATACATAACTTATTATAAAACCTTAAATAAGTTATCTAACTTATTTATTTTGGTCAAAACCTAGCATATGGTCAAGGTTGACCACCTTAATATTTCCTTGACCAACAATTCTTATTAATTACGGTTTTAACCCTTAAGTTTCCAAAATTCACCATTTAACCCCAAAACTTTATAAAATCTTATAAACTTTATTTTAACTCCTTTTTACCTCTAATTTTCGGCCTTATTATTCTAAAGCCCTCAAATTTAATTTAATTACACTATAACCCCTTATTCATTTCGGTAATAATTATATATCACCTAAACTTAAATAAAAGCTTGTAAATGCATAAATAAAATGGCCTAAAATACATGGCCTTATTACAAACATTGTCTTGCAAAATAAATTACACATAAATGTCCCAAAATACATATAAATTTTCGGCCTCACCATAGATTCATTGTTTAATTACCAAACTTCCACATAATGTCTTAAATTTGACAATTATGCTTGTTTAATTAGTTATAAAATTTATTAAACCATTTCTTAAACATTTTAAGGTCAAATAAGACCTTATTTACCTCTTCACTCACGGCAATAATTAATAGCTTAAACTTGTATTAATGTAACAAGTTAAGGTTTTAAGTGATTTATACCTTGATTTAGCTTAGGTAAAGCCTTGTTTGGTTCGGCCACCTTGAGTAGGAATTCTCCACAGCTTGTTTTACATGTTTTCAAACAGAAAACAAGGCCTAGTTAGTCTCAAAGCAAGATCTAACCATAAGGAGTAGTTTAATGTAAGATTTAAGGCAAAAATTACCTTAAGAGTGCAAGGAAAGTTCTAAGTGGTTTCGACTGAACCAAACACACCACAAGGTGTTAGATCCACCATATTAACATAAATAGTTAGATCTCGAAATTATACCTTGTTATTAGGTTTTACCTTGGAAAAATGCCTAAAAAGAGAGTATTTCTCTTGGATCTCGGCCATCCTTGCTCCAAATGGCTAGCCAAAGATCCCACATGAAAAGGAGAAGAAGATGAGGCTATGGTCAAAATTTCACAGCCGAATTCAAAGGGAATCAAAAGTTATGAGCTTAAAGCACATTTTTACCTTAAAATGTAGATTTGGACAACCTTGGTCCCTCTACTGGTCTCAACTGAGTTTAGCTCTTGTTCTAACCTTAGAACACTGAGAATAAGCCATAGGAATTGTTGAGCCACGAAATTTAGGTGTTGGTAGTGAAGAGATGAAGAAAAAGAGCTAAAAATGACTAAAAATGACATTAAAACACTTACTTTAGGAGCTTAGGAGCTAGATCTGCCTTCCATGCTCAAGAACAGACCTTGAGAGCTTCCATGGAAGGGAGGAACTCAGCTGGGCAGAAGGGAACGTGCAAGGAGGAAGGAGAAGGAAGGCTTGAAAAATTGAAAAAGTAAGAAAATAAGTTTTACTATTCTTGTTTGTGTTAGGCTGAATTATTGCAATCAATGAGTTATCTGCTCCTCTCTTATCCAGCCAGCCGTGCCATGGTCCATGTGGGTCATTAATTGACCATTGACCATACTTGGTCAATTTTGACCCTGTGGGCCCCACTTTAGGGTTTTATTAATATTTTAATATTAAATTTGTAAAAATCTGTAAAATTTGGAAATTAAATTCCTAATATCATATATGATATTTATTATATTTAAAGGTATTTATAACCTTTTAGCCCATTTAAAACCAATTTAAAAGACAATTTCACAAAAACGTGCTTTAAGGAGTTTTAGCGCACATTTTGTGTTGCCTGGTGTTTCTGAGCTCTGTTTTCTTTGACAACGGTCTTGTTGTGTTCCTTACATGATATTTGATCATGTAATTCAATTTTATATCATTTAGAGGTCATTAGACCTTTAAGGTTTCTTAGAGCACATTTTTGCCCTTTTTGACCTTGAAGCATGAAAGTGCTTTTTTTGTGTTGGAGTGTTGCCCAACAATTATAATATGTTTAATATTATGTTAATAGACTTAGGACAAATTTTTAGGTCCTACATAGTCCATTTGGGTATTTATTTACCCTTAACAGTTAAAGGGTGCAACATCTTGTTTTGTGTTGACCACTGTTGTTCTCAGTTGACTTTTAAGGCATGTTTAAGCCTTAATTAATATGATTTGATATTTAATCCGTGTTTAATAAGTTTGGGGTATTTCAGTCTACCCCCCTTAAAAAGACTTCGTCCCGAAGTCTCTCAATCAAATAGGTAAGTATATAATGTATAACTACCCATTATTCCCATAATGTATATCTATCTGATATATCATTATCACACACATTGTGTTGCGCTTATACAGCACATAGCCATCACGTTGTGCGTTAGTTCAATCATATATGGATATAGGTGATCCATCAGCACCATCATTTCCTATCAGTTCTACAAGTCCTGACAACCTTCCTGAGGTGTCCATAACATTCCATTGTTCCACATTCCATATCTAATGATTCATTTCGTATCTAGGCGATACCATGTAATCATTCTATAAAGCAATATGAATACATCACAATAGCATAAGAAAAGTGTTACACACATGGTGTAGATACAACATTCACACAGGTATCTCGTAAATACGACATACGGTATATACAAACATTCACACAGGTATCTCGTAAGATACGTACATACAAGTGTACATCACACACAACAAACCACAACGCACGCCCCGCGTACCAACCATAACCAACAAAACCAATTCACTGTATGCTATGCATACTAAATAATTCCACATACTAACCAAACAACCTCGTATGCCCCGCACACCACCAATTCTCTTTTTTTTTTGTATGCAATGCATATCAAACAACAAAACTTAGTGCACACATGTGCACAGCCAAGGCTCTACCCCCCTTAAAAAGGGTTACGCCCCCGTACCCCCAAGTATACAACAGCCGCTCAACAAGGAGCGCTGGATACTTGGCTCTCAAAGAGTTCACCAACTCTGGATTATCCTCATATCAGAGACGGGTATGACTCTAGCCCTTCTGGGCTCCACAATTCATAAAGGTGAGGCACTAATCTATTTGTGCTCTCTTCCAAATTCACTCTAATGGGCCCACTCGCTCCGTATGAGGTGCAGACCCATGAACATAGGCTCAATTTGCCTTCTTTTTTTTTTCCATTGCTGTGAATCCACTTGTTTGGATCACTAGCATACATGCGTGTGTTTTTCTCACTGATATTCAGTTGAGGTATACTATGACATTGGCCATTGTTAGTACTTAGTGCTTTTGCACTTGTCTTTGTAATACTAAGACGTACCAGCCTAAATGTCCACAAGATGATTTTGTCATCCATGTCTCCTGGTATTTTGTTCCGGAGTCACACTGTAGTTCTTTTTTTTTTACACACTCGTTGATATCCACTTTATCTTTCTGCGTTCCCACTAGATTAATAACTGCACGAGTGCAATACCAAACACTCAGTCATACAGAGTGCAGAGGCGTAAACGCTCACAGCTAATCTCTCATGAGTCAAACAGATAAGATGTGCGAATTATCCTGTGAGTGGTACATTCCAAATCCATTGTTCTTTGCAAGATATCTGCTATCATATAGCTTTATCTTTCTCCTTGCGTATCACGCGTTTATGTCCATATCATCTGGTAGATTTCCTCTGGATTGCAAGCATTTGCTTGATCCTTATGAGGGTTCTACATATTTTCGTCCATAATGGGTTTTCCTGTTTCTTTTTTTTTTGGTTTTCTGTTTCCTGTCCTTAAACTGTTCCCTTGTCTTCTCTGTATACTGTCCACTGTTCTCTGTTGAAGGTTCTTTTTTTTTTTTCTAGCCCGTTGTTTTAACTGCGGCTCTTCTCGTCCATCTTCGAGGTAATCCGTCTTACAGTCCGTAGATGGAGTTGACTACTTCTCTGCGTTCCTAACACTACTTGTCTACTTGCATGGGGTACCGTACTGATACATTACTACTTACCCGACTAACTCATAAATAAGTCTGTCAGGCCCACATGCTCCTAACGGAGTGCGGTCGTCCCATGACTCGTTTAGTAAACTGGTAATGTCTGTCACACGGTTATAGTGAAGTATTCTGTTGTCAATCTCCCTTTAATGGATATCCTTTTTTTTTTTGCTTCTTCTCTTGCTTTCTTCTTTTTTTTTTTGTTTCTTCTTCTTTTTGCTTGCTTTTTTTGTGTGTAATAGTTCATGTTATCAGTTATCCTGTAATAAGTGATATGCCTTTGTGGCAAACCGTGGTAACTTGTATCATAGACTAGTATTATTCAACTCGGTGTAAGTAAAATCCTTGCTATATTAGCAAACTTTGTTTCTCCTCTTTTTTTGATCTCTTTGAGTACAACACATATTCCTTTTCTCCCTGTTTTTTTTTATCATTTCTCATCCATAATTCATATTCGTCCCCTCATCCATGTAATTGGATGCATTGCAGATTGCATAACAGTTTGAGCAACTTGGCTCTTCACTTCCCAACCATCCTCACTGACGGTGGTGCATCTACAAAGGGTATGTTTGTCCATAAGGACTAAACATGTATCACTAGTAGTGATTGGCATTCAATGCCGGTATACACTGTGGTATTTGGCTAATAAGCCCTGCCTGAAACTTCCTCGAACGTTTAAACTGGTGTGCCTTTTTTTTTACAGTCATAGTGGCTGTATAATGTGTCCAGTTGCAGTGGTTGGACTATCGGTCCTTCCAAAAGGTTGCATAGGTTTCTAATCTCAAGGTTTGAATGAAAAGTTTAAAAAAAACTGTTTTTTTTTTTTAAAGAGTTAAAAGTAGTAGTTGTTGTAGTTGCATTTGCAGTAGTTGTTACTGTTGCTGTTGCTGTCGCTGCACTTGCTGTAGCAAGTGCGCAAGGCAGATGGAAATTTCAGTGGTTTTCTTGTCATAGCGCTTGCAATAGCAAGTGCGCCATGCAGGTGGAAATTCTGGTTCAGTAATTCCCGGTCTCATTGACTCTGTGTCATAGAGTATAGGCTACATGATAATGTAAGTTTTAACATCCGCTTCATATATATTATCCTTCAAGGTTCAAAGCTTATTGGTACTGTGTACACACAACTAATCCCAAAGTCTCACACAAAAGGCGAGTGGTCAATGACACACTCCCATATACTTATAACATAGCTCCTTTTAACATTCACAGTAAGCACACAACATAGTAAGTAAAAGTCTTCCACCAGCGGTCTCATGGAGTTAGGGTACTCATGCCCTATTTACTCCTTGCCCTTCAGGGCTCCACATCAGTAGATTCTGGCCATCCTGACCGCTCGTGGTACTCCAGATCCTCCAACTGAGGTCTTCTGAGTATTCTTTGGTGGCCTGTAATTACGGCTCTCTGGGTTCATCCAGCATTCAAATTCCCTATTGCCTTCTTTGTGGCAGCACCGACATTCGACTTGCGGCCATCGCAGTCGACCCCTGGGTGGTCCTTCCCACAACGCTTACAGTAAAAATGGCGCTGGGGCTGTCCGGTGCCTAATGGTAGCAATTAAGTTTAAGTTACAATCTGATGATTTAAAGGTTAAGATCACAATTCAAGTTAAGAGGTAGGTGTTCTCACCCTTAGAAGGTGCAGATCTCAGAGGCTTAGCATCAATAGCTGGGCCGGTCAACCGAAGGACGGGCTCTTTCCCTTTCTTTCCCTGGTGACCCTGTTGCCCTTTCTTTTTAAAGAATTTCCTGTTCAAGGTTTTGGTTCAGCATTCATAAGGTATTTTTTTGTTATAGTAAACAATTTAGAGTGGGATAAGTCCTTACTTTCCCTTTTTCTGGCCTCTTCCTGGAGATGCTCCTCCACCCTCAGACTCTCCCTTAGGGTTCTTTCTTTTCTTTGCCCCGAGAGTCTCTTCCCGAGTCCGGAGCTTTAGCTCAGTTCTCGAGGCAGCCTCATAACACTCCTGGAATCTCCTTGGTAAGTTCTTACGAAGTTCATTGGTAATGTAGTAAGTAATTAATTTTATGGCTTCCATGTTAATGTCTGGATGGTAGTGTAGAGGGTAGCACCCATCGCCATCTAAATGTGAAATAATAGTCCTCCCCGGAACTTCTCGACCTTCACGGTCTCTGAGTAATCCACACCGGGAATGAAGTCCAGCTGACCAATGAATCGAGCGTAATACTCATCCACGGTCAGACCTCCTTGGGTCAGTGTCTCGGACTCCTGGCGCTTCTTCTGTTTGAGGTGCGTCGGGTAGTATTTTCCTCTCAGTAATTCTACAAAGGCAGCCCACGAAAAGTCGGGCGTAGCCAGGTGATGGTCCTTGACCAACCTCCACCAAGTGCTGGCTGCATCCCTCAGATGGAAAGCAGCAATGGCGACCTTCTTGTCGTCAGGTACTTGTAAAGCTTCATAGGCCGTCTCATGTTCAACGATGTAACGTTCTAAAGCTACGGGGTCTGGTTCCCCAGAATATGTAGGTGGTCGGGTCTCGCTAACTGACTTCAGCCAGTTTGTTTCCCTGGGCTGTGGCGGGTGGGCTGGTGCTCTTCCTATCTGAGTACCCAGCTGTGCAAGAACGGCTGCAACCGTCTCAGCAACTCCTGGAATGCCGGGTCACCGCCTCCACCTCTAACCAGCATCACGCCCTCTATTTCCACCAGACATCTGTAGTACATATGTCACATAAATACTCGGTAAAATTACCGTACACAACCAATAGATATTAAGTTGCCTTAAAGGCTAACCTGTCACGCATTTTGCGTTACTAGACACCACATCTCTTAAGACGAATCGTCTTGTACCTTCCAAATGTTTCCCAATATTTCCCAAGTCCTAAGCTCACTGTCTTAACCTGCTTTCTCGTCATCAGAGCGGTACTCCGCTCTGATACCACTTTTGTAACACCCCTCTCCATAATCACGATATAATCCCTCACGTAGCAATAAATAAAGACGTCTCGCAGCGGTAACATAATTAACTATTACAAACTCACTCGGGTGTCACCGGCCATTACTCGCCCATGCGAGCAACGTAGCCAAACACAACCAACTTCCAAAATAAATAAACTGCTAACCGCAGTGATAACGAGAAATTCCTATACATCACACTAAATCCATAAGTCACAAACATCGACAAGTGAGCATCTACCCAATCCTGAAAATACACATCCTTACCATAATACCATACACCATCTTCAATTACCTTGTTCCTGCTCTTCAGCTCCGACAATGATCAACAACCTGAAATGGTGTAGTATCAGCGATAGACGCTGAGTATGCCGGGCCTGGACCCTAATGGTCACTTGTCATTTTAACCGTCTTATTATTAGATCGGTTTCATGCTTTACCATTTTACAGTTATATTCAATACTGTAGTAAACATGCATAACAAATTTAACCATCCATCCAAATATCCATAATCATTCAACCAAACCAAACCATCATTTAGATATCACAAACCACAATTATATATCGAACGTATCGAATAACAACAATATATTGTACAATGTACAATCGCCGTAGCGTTCACCATCCACTGTCATCTTATTTTAGTTTGGCTTTTAAGCCCCATCCATATGTACAATGTACATTCGCCGTGGCGTACAGTTTTCATATTAATTTACCTTAGCCTTGTAGGCTCCATCCAACCATCAACACACAATAAAATATCCACAAGTATAACCAATGAACAACAAGCGAAACAACGAGAATAATAAACAAGTATTAAGTCTCGTCCATGGTATTGTTCGCCACTGTATAAGTTTCAATTGTTTTAGTTGTTCAGTTATACCTAGTGACAATGTCTCGTTAGAACGACACGTCTCTAGTTACCCATATATTATGGCGGGTCACCCACGGCAGTAGCCACTCCAACGGTAGAGTCTCCGACCAATGAGCCATTCTAGCTCACGGGAATTTCCTTGATACTTACGGACCCGTACGCGGACATCCTGGTATCGTTTTGTGATCACAGCGCGCACCAAGAGCCACATCCTCTTGGCTTTTCCTTCCATTCATTAATTCATTAATTATTATTTTTATACCATCGCATCGCATCGCATTACCAATTTTCTAACACAGCAGACTAAGGTCATTAGTCCAACCCAGAGTTTGTAAACTCAGGATCCAGTGTTAGATACAAAGCGGCGTATAGAAAAGGCCAATGCTCCGTACACAAGTCTCAGATAATATGTATGTGTTATTATCATAGTGCTACAACGTTTTACTTACGTTCCTTATATTTCATATAAGATAGCACCATAGCCGCTAGTTCGTTTTATATATATAGGTTCATATATACGAACCAATACTGTTAACTCGACAACAGTAAATAATAAGCAGCTATAAATATACAATTCATGCATATTAATTAACACATTCAGGCAAACAATCTTATCACAGATCACACAGAAGCCCGAACTGAGGAAGTCCTCAAAGACAACCAGAGACACATAACAACATACAAGTTATATCAACCAATCCGAGCCCAAGGAGCAACCTTAGGACAACTCGGCAAACCCCTTTACATACCGTTCACCCTGACAGTATTACGGTGGAGTATGAATCAGCAAGATCCTACGCTCCGTGTAGTCCGCTAGCTCGTCAAGCGTCCTTGTCAGAAGTATACTCTAAACGGTAATACAAACTATAAGTCAGTCTCCATGACTAACCACATCCGGTATTTCCGAACAATAAGTAACCCCGACAATTCACCCCTGTTTTCTACAGTTGTTTGTTACAGGTTTCGCTAAAACAGTCGGCTTTGTTACTTAAAACGCATACGTCAAAACTATTTCAACTGTTAAGTTTAATTCGTCGTATTTCTTTTAAATCTTATCCACCATCTAGTTTAGGTACATAACCTATAGTTGCATGTATGCATGCATGATTATTTTATATTATATATTTTTGTATTGTATCACTTATCATATTGTATTCTTTTCCGTATTGTTTTATTTTTTCCATGTTGTATTATTTTCCCACCATTCCTTATCATACCATGTAGTATATAATTCATTATCTTTAGCAAATAGTATTTGCATCCCAAAAACTCATAGCATATAGTTTGTAACTATATATTTTTTTTTAAATAACCACCACCATTAAACCATATGGTTTTCAACCAAACTATATATATCCACCTTATATACATTATTCTTGTGTATGTATATATATTTTTACCACGTAGGTAATTCTCATGAGTTCCATAAACTCTTATATTTTATGTTACATTTTATCATCTTTTATTAGATGATTATTCCCATTAGTTGTATTATATTATACAACTTATATTAAGATTATTATCCTAATATTATGTAACATTTTATGTTGTATAATTACAACTCCTAAGGTTTATTCAGTAAATACCTTAGTTAATAAATCCCATTTATTTATCGTTTGTCACATTATTTTATGTGAGTACCCCTCCTTATATTAATTCCCTTAAACCACCTTAATACCATATATTTGTCATAACGTTTATGACATTATAGACCATAGTCTAAAATTCATTTTCCAACTCTTATTAATTCGGTATAGCCCTTTAATTTATTTAAACCCCTTTTGACCACATAACATTATGTAATGTTATACCAAAATACTAATACCAATTGACATGATATTTTATTTCCTTTAATTCATAACCTATAGTTTTTATACAAAACTATTGTATATTGCCTCATAGGCATATATTAAACCTTATACTTTTCCTTAAACCATAATTTCCTTTATTTTACCAAATCACCCCTTTCTTTTTACCATGTTATATATACCATTCAATATATAACATTTCTAACTTATAAAAGAGTATAACCAATGGTTATTTTTCATAAATTCCGAATAGACCTCAATATACATTTTATATTATCATTAGGCCCGATTTATAACATATAGTTTGATAATATCATTAAAACTATATATTATACATAGATCTCAACAAATATTCTTATATAATTCTAAAAATCACCAAACTTTACCAAAGGGTTATAAATATCCTTATTAACCCATATACTCTTGGTATTTACCATTTCACCTTCTATTTTTCTCCAAAGTGTCATAATGACATAATAACTATATATTATACATATATAGTTTATTTTAATCCCAAAAACAACTCAATAAATTCTTAAAAATTCCTAATAGCCCATGGGTGTTTTAAAATACCATTGTACACCCTTTATTTTTGGTAATAACATATTTACCACATATGTTATAAAAATATTACCATAAAATACATAACTTATTATAAAACCTTAAATAAGTTATCTAACTTATTTATTTTGGTCAAAACCTAGCATATGGTCAAGGTTGACCACCTTAATATTTCCTTGACCAACAATTCTTAATAATTACGGTTTTAACCCTTAAGTTTCCAAAATTCACCATTTAACCCCAAAACTTTATAAAGTCTTATAAACTTTATTTTAACTCCTTTTTACCTCTAATTTTCGGCCTTATTATTCTAAAGCCCTCAAATTTAATTTAATTACACTATAACCCCTTATTCATTTCGGTAATAATTATATATCACCTAAACTTAAATAAAAGCTTGTAAATGCATAAATAAAATGGCCTAAAATACATGGCCTTATTACAAACATTGTCTTGCAAAATAAATTACACATAAATGTCCCAAAATACATATAAATTTTCGGCCTCACCATAGATTCATTGTTTAATTACCAAACTTCCACATAATGTCTTAATTTTGACAATTATGCTTGTTTAATTAGTTATAAAATTTATTAAACCATTTCTTAAACATTTTAAGGTCAAACAAGACCTTATTTACCTCTTCACTCACGGCAAATAATTAGGAGTAGCTTAAACTTGTATTAATGTAACAAGTTAAGGTTTTAAGTGATTTATACCTTGATTTAGCTTAGGTAAAGCCTTGTTTGGTTCGGCCACCTTGAGTAGGAATTCTCCACAGCTTGTTTTACATGTTTTCAAACAGAAAACAAGGCCTAGTTAGTCTCAAAGCAAGATCTAACCATAAGGAGTAGTTTAATGTAAGATTTAAGGCAAAAATTACCTTAAGAGTGCAAGGAAAGTTCTAAGTGGTTTCGACCTGAATCAAACACACCACAAGGTGTTAGATCCACCATATTGACATAGGAAATAGTTAGATCTCGAAGTTATACCTTGTTATTAGGTTTTACCTTGGAAAAATGCCTAAAAAGAGAGTATTTCTCTTGGATCTCGGCCATCCTTGCTCCAAATGGCTAGCCAAAAGATCCCACATGAAAAGGAGAAGAAGATGAGGCTATGGTCAAAATTTCACAGCCGAATTCAAAGGGAATCAAAAGTTATGAGCTTAAAGCACATTTTTACCTTAAAATGTAGATTTGGACAACCTTGGTCCCTCTACTGGTCTCAACTGAGTTTAGCTCTTGTTCTAACCTTAGAACACTGAGAATAAGCCATTGGAATTGTTGAGCCACGAAATTTAGGTGTTGGTAGTGAAGAGATGAAGAAAAAGAGCTAAAATGGCTAAAAAATGACATTAAAGCACTTACTTTAGGTACTTAGGAGCTAGATCTGCCTTCCATGCTCAAGAACTGACCTTGAGAGCTTCCATGGAAGGGAGGAACTCAGCTGGGCAGAAGGGATACGTACAAGGAGGAAGGAAGAATGGGTAAGGCTTGAAAAATTTGAAAAAAAGTAAGAAAAATAATGTTTTTACTATTCTTGTTTGTGTTAGGCAACATTATTGCCAATCAATGAGTTATCCAGCCTCCTCTCTTATTGCCAGCCGGCTGCCATGGTCCATGTGGGTCATTAATTTGACCATTGACCATACTTGGTCAATTTTGACCCCTGTGGGCCCCACTTTAGGGTTTTATTAATATTTTAATATTAAATTTGTAAAAATCTGTAAAATTTGGAAATTAAATTCCTAATATCATATAATATGATATTTATTATATTTAAAGGTATTTATAACCTTTTAGCCCATTTAAAACCAATTTAAAAGACAATTTCACAAAAACGTGCTTTAAGGAGTTTTAGCGCACATTTTGTGTTGCCTGGTGTTTCTGAGCTCTGTTTTCTTTGACAACGGTCTTGTTGTGTTCCTTACATGATATTTGATCATGTAATTCAATTTTATATCATTTAGAGGTCATTAGACCTTTAAGGTTTCTTAGAGCACATTTTTGCCCTTTTTGACCTTGAAGCATGAAAGTGCTTTTTCTTTGTGTTGGAGTGTTGCCCAACAATTATAATATGTTTAATATTATGTTAATAGACTTAGGACAAATTTTTAGGTCCTACATAGTCCATTTGGGTATTTATTTACCCTTAACAGTTAAAGGGTGCAACATCTTGTTTTATGTTGACCACTGTTGTTCTCAGTTGACTTTTAAGGCATGTTTAAGCCTTAATTAATATGATTTGATATTTAATCCGTGTTTAATAAGTTTGGGGTATTTCACCCTATGAGTCTCATAATCATATCATATCACCAATTGTACACAAGAAAGACATCAAGCATACACAAAATACTCATTCAAGCTTTAAGGTAATTTCTGATTTTCTTGAGTTTTTTATTGCTTTAAACCCAACAATAAGTGCATAGGGTCAAACTAGGTTGATATATGAGCATGTAGGAACAAACAGGAATAAAAACGGACTTCAAACAAAGAAATTATGGTAAAAACAAGCTCAAGGCGCATCGGGACGCATCGGGGTCGCATCGGGTGCATCGGAGCGCATCAGGCGCATCGGAGCGCATCACGGGCGCATCCTGAATAAACTCGCCTCGCTGTCATGGATGCGTTTTGATGCCCGCATCGCATCCAAAATGCATCAGGCGCGCCTGATGCGCGCATTTTATAACCAAGACTGCGCCAAATCCAGAAATCACGCGACTGATAGATCTGCACCGCCTTCGCTGTTTTTCCTCATTTACAGCGTCTACAAACATATCGATCTACCCCATCAGCAATATCAGGCGCCGCACTCCTTAATTTCTTCACGCATGCTCCAGCCTTGTCTTCTTCCCCCTCTTTACTTCTATATAAACCCACTGCTTCTTCATCAATTACACACAATCGATCACAACTCAACGCTCACCAAAATTCACTCTCACTCCATCCAAATTCCATTCTCCATCCATACATCCACATCTCCATTTCATTTCCATCATTTCCCATCACCAAATAAGCCTAACTCTTCCATTTTTCCAGAAAACCAGACTAAGAAGACGATCCGCACAAAACCAGGCCGTGTCCTTGTTGGTGTCCGGGTTTGTGTCTGCGCAGCCCCCACACGGACAAGAGATGTCCACGTTTGTGTCTGCGTGGTCCCACCCGGACAAGACCAACTTGTACCTGTTTTGTTCGTTTTCTTCGTTCTACCTATCTATCATCGTTTTGAGGTCGGCATAATCACGGAGACAAGCCCGAAGCGAAACAACTCTCCCCAAAATAGAGTTCTTTCTTTCCTTAAACTTTACTCTGTTTTAATGTCTATCTTTACTCTATGTTTATTTCTGTCAATGTTTGAGTAAACTTATATTTGTGGTTAGGATGGGTGTTTGACCCCAAATAATTCAGACTTATTTATAATATCAAGTTTGCTTATAAATATTTGTTTTGTCTCTCTAAATTATTAAATGCTTAAGAACTGATCATTTTTACGCATTTACGGTTTCTTTTACTTCAATGATTTTGTAAATTTGAGAATAGACCACAAAGAGAGACAAACGATAGACAATATCACCTTAATTAGCTGATAAAATCATCGCTGTTATTAAAGGAATTTTTGCTTAAAGCTAATTAATGATTTAGACTTTTTCCGCTAGTAAAGAGTTTATTGAATTAATTAAGAGTTGACCTTACCTATGCTTTAGGGAGGCCACAAGGTAAATTCCTAAACAGACAAATAGAGCAAATTAGGATTATAATTAAAGTCTAAAGTATATTTGGGCGATTTCACCTTCCTTAGCACATTTTCCACCCATTCGATACATAACTATTTTATTAAAGCTTTTAATTGTTTTTATCTGTCCAACCCAAAAACACCAAGATTGCCACTGGCTAAACCCCTTTTTATTTACTGTTTATTAAATACCGAAACTAGGAAAATTGAACAATTTCCCTGAGGATACGACACTTGTTGTACTACTCCGACTAGGTGCATTTGCCTATTAGTTTGCTATAAATCTATATATAATAATGTGTAGATTTTACTCAACAGCGACAGCCTGACACAAACACCTTTCATATGTCATTCAGAGAGATGACTATTACTCTCCAAGGCGTCTACCATATATTGGACATCTCCATCAACGGCATGGAGATTTCCTACATCCTGGAGGAGGTCGGCACCCCGGTTGGTGATGGGGCCCCACCGTTGCACATTCTTATCCCTCATCTTATAGACCTTTTTGGGGTGAAGACGAAGCAGAGGCTGATGGATTGTAAGTTCCTCAACAAGAGGCAGGTACCCTACAGACACATGTGTGAGCTTTGTGAGGGGTCAGTTTTGTGATGATTCGCAGGAGACGAGGGCCTACCTGTTGTACCTGGTGGGCAACACGCTCTTGATCAACAAGGGCGGGGATCGAGTTATGCCATCGACCTTCTGGCCCGTCCGTGACCCAGCTTGGTGGATAGTTATGCATGGGGCGCTGTGACGCTGGCATACCTGTACCGCCAGCTCGGCATCACTTCATAGGCGGAGACACGTCATCTTTCTGGCTGTCTGACGTTGTTTCAGGTAACAACTTCATAACAAGAGTCTTGTTATTGTTTTAAAGTAATTGTCCATGGGTGATGTTTAATGGTTATATACGATTCTTGCAGTGCTGGATATACTAGTACTTCCCTATGTTCATACCCCAGCAGCTCGCAGAGTGGGATGGTTCCTCCCCGGCTGCGGCAAAGTGGCCCCGTCACTTGAAGAATGTGGAGGATGACGAGAGGATGTGTTAGGTGAGGGGCGGCTAGACACGATGTTCTCCACAGAGGTACGAGCTAGTTGTCAGTTGTGGTATTAAGAAGTTGTTTATTGTCGTACCAACAGACATTGCTAACATTTTCAATTATGTTATTTTTTATTTTGACAAAATGTTGGTTGAATGGGTGTCTTTTGGCCTCTTTGGTACTATCGTGTTGGAGGGGCGCTCTCAGTACTACAGCACCCTGCAGTGCTTGGACATGGTCGAGCCATATATGCCCGACCGGTGTCTAAGACAGTTTGGGTATGTCCAGACCATCCCTCCCGACCCTAGCTATCAGACCGACCGGCCACTATCGCCCTTGACATGGGAAGACTTACTGGGCTACATACGCTATGGGACATTCGTGTGAAACAACAACACTTGGCCCACTGGTTGGCAGTTTCCAACTGATGCGTGCACGCCTGCCATGGGGCGTGAAGAAGGGCTGTGTTCGCTATTTCCAGCCTCGTTCACACCCACAGGTGCGTCCACTTGGTGCAGACGGTGGCCCTAGTTTGTGACCGGACGATCAGCTCCTGATATTTATCCCTTCTCATTCCCCTTTTTATTGAATTGTGTTGCTCTTGCTAATTTTATTTAATTTGCTAACGTGAAATTCCTACTTTATTGTAGGTTTGGGATGAGGTGGCTCCGAAGCTATTGAGCATGGCACCGGAGAACAACTCGAGTTGGCCTGACGGTGTGGCTCCCTGGATGGCTGATAGGCTGGAGGAGTGCTTCGACCTTGCTCGGCTTCATGTCAGTAGCTCACCGCCACCGCCTACCAGACAGAGAAACCCGAACCAGGCTCCAATCGGCATGGAGTGGTGATAAGTGCGAATTTATCTATATTTCTATGCTTAATGTGATTAATATTTTATTGGTTTATATGATAAATTCCTTACTTATATGTTGTTTTATGTTATATGGGAAGAACTCCCCTTACTTGTGGTTTTATGCTAAAACAGATGAAAATACTGAAGGAAAAAGCTTAGAAGCGCATGTCAAGAAGTTAACAGTTAAAATTGGACCAAATAGGAGCAGAAACGTATATTCTATTCAATTTACAGCATGGTCCAGGTTTATGTACTTATTTATAAACCCAGACCACAAAAGAAGGGGACTTACTGTCTAAATTTAAGCATGGTCCGGGTTTATATTTCTTTCAATACCGGACCAGATTTCGATTCTCACTCGCGGTCAATACATTCAATCAGATTGGGCCGCTAACTTTGATGGATATTATACATGCATGGACTACAGTAATATGCACGGGAATGGAGCATCATCATTGGGCTGGAGTTTCACCGACATGTGCAGGCCGCGCCACTTCTGGACCGACCAAATAAGAGAGGCACAGACATTTGACAGCACCATAATTAATTGATCATGGGCTAACACATTCATCATGACTTTCACCATATTAATTCATGCGAATGTGCTGCACGGGAAGTTATTTATTTTTGCAGAATCTATTATTTAAATCTATATGGGCTGCATGCCTGCATGAAGAGAATTAGAGGCGCAAACATTGATGAAGTGCAGACACTCGTGATGGGCCGCAATCGAGCAGCCGCTAATCACCAGAGGGAAGATTTTAATCAATCCTCATTGTTATGATATAATATTGACGTTTCTTTCATTCAATAGAGATGTATAGAGATATATGTATATATACGAAAGATAACAAACCGAGGGGCAGAGGATACGAGGACGAAACAAGATTCTAACCCTAGTTGTAGCTGCCGAGACAGGAAACAAGACAGACAGACAGAAGACCACTTTGACAGACCGGAGCAGAAGGCGTCATCATTCCACAATTAGATGACGTTTTCTAATCTCTTTAATTATTGTTATTATTTCTTTGTCTCCGATGTCTGAGTAGTTGTTAGATTTCTGGTTTGCTATGGACAACTAGCTTAATGTTTTTCTTTCTGAGTTGTTAAATACAAGTTCTATACAGATTGTAGTTTTATTTCTTGTTTATTATTGAATTTTCTTGCGATTAATCATTGCTTGAATTTATTTGGTATGAATTGCTTACAAGTGAGAACTGCGGCGTTCATTAGACCATAGGAATAATACCAGTGAAACTACAGATGACAATTCCTGGGGATTAGCTGACTAGAAACCAAATGAACTGTTAATGCTACTAGTTAATTTGTAAATTCATAACGAGAGTTAGGATTTGGGAATTGCTAGTAAGAATATATCTTGCGGGAGACCGGTTTTAGATTAATTTAGATCTGAGGTTGCAATCTAGAATTTAGAAACACTCAGGAAGGGAATTGATAAACTAGGGAAAAATAGTAAACCAGGATTCACCCTTTAGATTTATTAGATAATCACTTTTATTTGTTTTCAGTTTATTTAATTATTTAATATCTGCAATCAAACCCCCAATTTATTATTGTTATTTTCCCTTAGTTTATTAGTTAGATTAGGGTAGAGATTAAACTAGACACAGTCTCCTTTGGTTCAATAACCTAGGGAATACTACCTAGGAAAACTTGCTACGATAGACCAGTACACTTGCTGCAATACGTTTCATACCACACATGTGGTACATGGGCCATCGCACTAGAGGGCTCAGGCCTAGAGAGGAGGGTGTGCACCATAAGCACATGGACGCTGCAGCTCACCGTGGGGATGATGGAGGCCGTGTAGATGGGAGTGGGGGTTGGGGGTGAAGGGGTGTATATGGTTGTTAGACTTTTTTTAAACATTATTTTTGATTGTAGATGATTAAACCTCTTGCTTTATGTATGTGTACTATATTTGTTTATTTGCTGTTAAAGTAACTCATTTGTTTGTTTGTCATTTGGATGTCTATTCCTTTTGCTATTCATGTGAACCATTACTCATCAGTTACGCAACACGGGGCACATTTCAAACGAGGTCCAGGTTGGGCAGTGATCGATGCAGACATACAATACCCAAGAAGCGTTAACCATCTCACATCGTTATTAAATCAAATTGAGAAATCACATTTTGATAACCATCAGCTGCACATGTATTCGATTGTCTACCTTAGGATGGACCAAGATCTATACAACGACTCTATCACCCACATACTAACCGATGTAGATTACGCCTAATGTTGCAGAACTACTTAGACCTTGAAAAAATAATTGAAAGAATTAGGATTCTTGTCTAGTATGAAGATGTTTCAGACTTTGAAGACCTCGCTGTGATATGAGGCAGGGCTGAGGCAGACCGTAGAGCACACATTTCACGCTACAGGGCTGGTGCGATGAAGGGACGTCCCCAAATTTGATTAGTATTGAAATGCCCCAAACTAATAAAACATGGATTAAATATCTAATCAAATTAATTAAGTCCTAGCATGCCTTAAAAGTCAATTGAGAACAACAATGGTCAACACAAAGCAAAACTTGCACCCTTTGACTGTTTAGGGTAAATACATACCCAAATGAACTCCTTAGGACCTAAAATTTTGTCCTAGGCACTATAACACATAAATAAATGTACTAAGATTATTGGACAACACTCCAACACAAAGAACAAGCATTTTCATGCTTAAAAGTCACTTAGGGCAAAAATGTGCTCTAAGAAACCTTAAAGGTCTTATGACCTCCATTTGATATAAAATTGGATTCCTAAGTTCAATTATCATGTAAGGAATGTAATAAAACCGTTCTCAAAGAAAACCAAGCTCAGAAACACCTTGGGACACAAAATGTGCACTAAAACACCTTAAAGCACGTTTTTGTGTATGAGCTCTAAGATATTGACTTTTTGTCACTTTAAAGACTAGATTACATTCTTTATAACATTAACGTGACATGACAGACTATATTATAAAGTCTAAATCAAAGTTTAAAAATAAAATCAAAATGGGTGATTTTGGGTGAATAGTACCCAAAATAACATTTAATTACTTAACTTAAACCATGGTCAGATGTCATCCCTTGACCAAGCTACCCATTGCCGCCTCTTTAGAATGTCATACCCATCCATTAAGCAACCTAAAATATCTACTAATGAGTCATCTAAAGACTATTCAATAAAGTAGTAAACTTTACCTTATAAGCTTAATTCTTTCTCTTTCCTCTCATTACTTCCTTCCCAGCCTTAAGAACTGCCTCCATTCTCTCTTTTACTCCTCCATAACCGTAGGAAGACACCAAGTTCAGAGAAGAACACCTTGTGATCTAGGTAAGCATATAAAGCCATTTTATGTTCATTCTCTTCACTTTTCTTTCCTCTTCCCATGGAGCTAAACATCAGCCATTTCCATCCATGTTTCTAGTGTGTTTTGGAGGTTAAAAGGAGGGTGATTCTCGGCTGTAACAAGGGAAGAAGGAGGGAAGTTCTAATCTTGATCTTTTAAGGTAAAAATGTGCTTTAAGCACATATCTCTTCATTCTCTTCAATTCCGGTTGGAAATCTTGATTACCTAGGCTTATTATCTTTTTCTTTACATGCTTATTCAGTTGGTATATCAAGAGCTTCAAGGAATAGCCAAATCCATGCCAAAAACACCATTTTTGGCATCTTAATCAAGGTGAAAATTAGCCATCTTCTAATCCGAGTTGTACCGGTTTTAAGCCTTGTTTTAGTTGCTCTTTTGATGCTCTTTTTCTTCTGTAAAATTAGGCCGAAGATCAGCCTTGGTTGCCCTTGTATTCTAAGGTAAATTTAACCTTAAAATAGTACATTAAAACACTTCTTATGGTTAGCTCTTGCTTGGAGACTAATCATGCCTTAATTGCTGTTTGAAAACATGTAAATGAAGCTGTGGAAAAATTATCCCAAGCTTGTCGTGGCCAAACACGGCCTTATCTTGGCTAAAATAAGGTATAAATCACTTAAACCTTCACTTGGTATATTAATATGTGTTTAAACATATGTACATATAATTGTCGTGAGTGAATAAGGTATAAGAGGTCATAATTTGACCTTAGGTGGTTAAGGAATGAGTTAGTAAATTTATATAAGTAATTAATTAACATAATTGTCAAATTTAAGACATTATGTGGAAAATTGGTAAATATGAAGAACTTATGGGAGTGGCCAAGAGTTTAATGCATTTTTGGGCATTTATGTGTAATTTATTTTATAAGCTAATGTTTGTAATAAGGCCATGTACTTTAGGCCATTTTATTTATGTATTTTTAAGGTTTTAATTAAGTTTAGGTAATAAATAAATATTACCGAAAACTATAGGGGTTTAAATTGTAATTAAATTAAATTTTGGGGCTATATAATAATAAAGCCGAAAATTAAAGGTTAAAAGGATTTAAAATAAAAATTATAAGATTTTATAAAGTTTTGGGGTTAAATAGTAATTTTTGGAAAATATGGTAAATAATGGAAATTGATGGTCAAGGCAATATTAAGGAGGTCAACCTTGACCATATGGTAGGCTTTGACCAAATTAGATAAGTTAAATAACTTATTTAAGGTTTTATAATAAGATAAGTATTTAATTGTAACATTTTTATAACATATGGGGTAAATATGTTATTACCGAAAGTTAAGGTTGTAAAATGGTAGTATAAACACCCATGGGCTATTAGGAATTTTTAGGAATTTATTGGGTTGATTTTGGAATTAAAATAAACTATATATGTATAATATATAGTTATTATGTCATTGTTACACTTTGGATAAATATATGGGGTGGAATAGTAAATACCGAGAGTATATGGGTTAGTAATGGTAATTATAACCCTTGGGTGGAATTTGGTGATTTTTGGAATAATATAAGGTATTTTACTAAGATATGTGTATAATATATAGTTTTAATGATATTATAAAACTATATGTTATAAATTGGGCCAAATTGTAATTATAGAAAGTTGGTGGGTTGAAAAATAATTTAGAACAGAATATAGGGTCTGTTCGGAAATTTAATATATATATATATATATAACTATAGGTTATATTAATATTAAGGTTTAAAATGTTGTAATATCTGATATATATATATATATAACATTATATAAGTGGTCAAATTGTAATTTGGAAAGTTAAAGGGGCTGGAAAATAAATTTAAAACAAACATGGTTTGTTCAGTTATTTTAATTAAAATAACTATAGGTTATGCCATTTTATAAAGTTAAAAATGTTATATTATATGGTGTATATAACATGGTATAAATTATGGGGTGATTTTGTAAATAAAGAAAACTATGGGTTATGGAAAAGAATAAGGTTTAATATGGATGCCTATGCGGCATTAAAAATAGTTTTTGTATAAAAACTATAGGTTATAAGTTAAAAGAACTAAAAATCATATATATATATTAGTATATGGTATAACATTACATAATGTTATGGGGTTAAAATGAAATTAAAGGAAAGTATAGTGCTGTACCGAAAATAAAAGATTGGAAAATGAATTTTAGACTATGGTCTACAATGTTATAAATGCTATAACAATTATATGTTATTAATGGGATTTAGATGGAAATATATAAGGATATTCACATTAAATAATGTGACAAACTATAAATAAATAAGATTTATAAACTAAGGTATATATTGAATAAACCTTAGGGGTTGTATATATATACAACATAAAATGTTACATAATATTAGGATAAGGATCTTAATATAAGTTGTATAATATAATACAATTAATGGGAATGATCATCTCATATAAGATGATAAAAATGTAACATATAGTATAAGAGTTTTACAACTCATGAAAATTACCTATATTGGTAAATATATACATATGCGAGAATAATGTATATAAGGATGGATATATATTATGGTTGGAAACCATATAATATAATGGTGGAGGTTATTATATGAAAATAGTTATAAACTGTAAGTTATATATTTTTGAATTCAAATATAGTTTACTAAAAGGATTAATGGATTATATAATACAATGTATTATAATGGATGGTGGAAAAATAATATTATATAATAAATAATGCATGCATACATGCAACTATAGGTTATATACCTAAGTTCAATAATGGACAAGATTAGAGAAATGTAATGAATTAAACTCAACAGTCGAAATATTACGACCTTTGAGTTTTAGTAACAAAGCCGACTGGTTTAGAGGAACCCGTAACAATTAACTGTAGAAATCCGGGGATGAACTGTCGGGGTTACTTGTTATTCGGAAATACCGGATTTAGTTAGTCATGGAGACTGACTTATAGTTTTATTACAATTTAGATCACCTTTCAGACGAGCGCGCTCGAGAAGCTTAGTGGTCTACACTGCGCATCCTTGGTCTAAGGTTACGGTATGTAAAGGGGTTTGATCCGGGTTGTCCTGAGGAATTCCTCGGGCTCGGATTTGGTTGATATAACTTGTGTGTTATATGTGTGGATACGTGTATGTGATTATGTGTGTTACTGCATTAATTATTTATGCACGAGCGTCCTACGGGACTAACACTACGTCGACTATAGATCGACTTATATAAACATACATATGCGTTTAATGTGATGACGCGGAGGTTACTTAATATAATAGCCTTTGTATTAATATTAAGTATATGGTAACCTAAGTAAAACACTTAGGTACGAGTCACGACATTGTCGGTTTCTAGAGCATGGATCTCGAACATGAATATAACCTAGATTACTTCTAGGTATGCGTGAGACCCATTGGGCAGCTAATTAATAAATTGTATTCTCCATAAAACTAAGAGTTTATCTTAAACATTATGAGAGAGTTGGTATGAGTTGAGGAGAGGAATCCCGGTAGTTTACGAACTACTTGGTTGCGCATTTGTGATCACTGAGGGGTACCCGATCGGGTTCCGCTCTAGGTATTTACCCAACGAGCCCTATTTGGATTGTGGGTCAGGTGGCTAGGCCTTTATATGGGTGCCTTACGAGGCAAAGTGAATAGTCAGGGGCCTCCAGACCTCTAGCAAAATGAGCACCTTTGTGTGTACGGGAGGACTACTGCCATTGGTGAGGTTATCGGGTTGTCCCAACATGACACATAACTGGTAATTAATTAACATGGTTTGGATGGATGGGGCCTTGAAGGCCAAATTAAATTAATTAAGGAGGACGTTCGCTACGGCGATTATTCAGTACTATTATTCGATATGTTCGATTATACAACTGTTGTCTGTGATATGTAATGACTGCTTGGATTGGATAGCTGGTTATGTATTTATGCATGGTTGTTATAGTATTAATTATACTGTAAAATGATAAAGCATGAAACCAATCTAATAATAAGATGGTTAAAATGACTAAGTGACCAACAGGGTCCAGGCCCGGCATACTCATTGTGCAGGTTACTGATCTTCGTCGAAGCCGAAGTGCGGGATCCGGGTAGTTAGGGTTTACTGTAATTACCACACATGGAATTTATTTGTATAACAATATCGGTCTGTGGTTTGTATTACGGTACAGTTGTATATATTCGGGAATGGGTAGACGCTCACTTGTCGACGTTTATGGTTTATGGACTTAGTATGATGTATAGGAGTTATCTCGTTATCATAGCAGTTAAGTAGTGTTGTTATTATTGGTTGTTGGATATAGTTTTGCTTCGTTACTCACATGGGCGGGTAATGGCAGGTGACACCCGAGTGAGTATTGATGTTATTGTTTATTCTTCCGCTGTAAGACGTTTTATTTATTGCTACGTGAGGGATTATTACGTGTTTATGGAGAGGGGAACTTTCAAATGTATCTTAATTGTTTTATTGTCGAACAAGAATTTGAATAAATTCTGACACGCTTAATTGTTTTACTATCAAACAAGAAGTCGATTAAATTCAACAATTTCACTGTCTCTAATTTTGTTAAAGATGAGCAATTTCTTAGTAACAACTATGTATATGTAAGTGTCAAGAGAAGATGAGAACTCTGTTTGTAATAGATTCTTCTTCAATGGACGTGAAATTAGTGAAATTGATGTTGTTTTTCATGTGCGTTGATTAAATTTGCAGAAATCTACCCCACATGTCAACAATTTCCTCGTCTCTAAGTTTGTTAAAGATGAGCGATTTCTTAGTAACGACTATGTATATGTAAGTGTCAAGAGAAGATGAGAACTCTGTTTGTAATAGATTCTTCTTCAATGGACGTGAAATTAGTGGAATTGATGTTGTTTTTAATGTGGGTTGAACAAACTTGCAGCAACAATTTCCTCGTCTCTAAGTTCGTTAAAGATGAGCAACTTCTTAGTAACAACTACGTATATGTAAGTGTCAAGAGAAGATGAGAACTCTGTTTGTAATAAATTCTTCTTCTATAGACGTGAAATTAGTGGAATTGATGTTGTTATTAATGTGGGTTGAACAAACTTGCAGAAATATACCCCACATATCAACAATTTCCTCGTCTCTAAGTTCGTTAAAGAAGAGCGATTTCTTAGTAACAACTATGTATATGTAAGTGTCAAGAGAAGATGAGAACTCTGTTTGTAATAGATTCTTCTTCAATGGACATGAAATTAGTGGAATTGATGTTGTTTTTAATGTGGGTTGAACAAACTTGCATAAATATACCCCACATGTCAACAATTTCCTCGTTTCTAAGTTCGTTAAAGATGAGCAATTTCTTAGTAACAACTATGTATATGTAAGTGTCAAGAGAAGATGAGAACTCTATTTGTAATAGATTCTTCTTCAATGGACATGAAATTAGTGGAATTGATGTTGTTTTTAATGTGGGTTGAACAAACTTGTAGAAATATACCCCACATGTCAACAATTTCCTCGTCTCTAAGTTCGTTAAAGATGAGCAATTTCTTAGTAACAACTATGTATATGTAAGTGCTAAGCATATTACAGCTTGTACACTTTATAGGTGAACAATATAAAAGGGTGAATGAGATTGGTTTGCCGATGGAGATAGCTCAAAAAATGACTTTCGAAGACAAAGTTAATGTCACTAAAAGTGTACGTGATGTTGTATAGAAAAGACTGGACTTTTTCAAACATGCATCTCTAGTTTTTACATTTGATTTTGCAGAACACTCCATCACCTGTACAATGTGATGCTGTATAGAAAAGACTAAACTTTTTCAAACATTCATCTATAGTTTTTACATTTGATTTTGCAGAACACTATATCACATGTTATATGTTGTTTGGCAATGTAAACAGACTTGTTAATTGTTGTACGATTGTGGATTAACTTGTGAGATATAATTTTGATTTCATTGGTTTACCGTTGGAGATAGCTCAAATATTGACTTTAGATGGGAAATTGTTAATGTTCAAAACTAAAAAGAGACATTAACTTGGTGGAAAAGATAGACAATTGGTATACGATGGGAATTTGTTAATGTCCAAACCTCCCAGAATGTCATGGTATAGAAAAACAGTGACTGAGATTGGTTTGCCGGTGGAGATAGCTCAAAAAATGACTTTAGATGGGAATTTGTTAATGTTCAGAACTTAAAAGACGACACTAAACCTATCCAAACATTTATCTTATATTTTCAAGTAATCTGATGTTGCAGAACACTCCATCACCTATACATTGTGAATCAAAAGAAGACACTAAACCTATCCACATACTCTTAGTTATTTTACTGTCAAACTAGAAGTCAATTAAATTCCAACACTTTTAATCGTTTTAGTGTTGAACAAGAAGTTTATTAAATTCAAACACTCTAATCATCTAAAACAAATTTGTCTAGTCCACCAGCAGGAGAAACAAACGATACTAGTGTTCGTTGCGCGCTACAGATGGATCCAGATAATGCATAACCGCAGGTTCATGCCAACGTCACCACATGGGATTCATGCACAGGACTGGACAACCATCAACTGTTTGTACTCTAATAAAATGAGTTTGGTCACACACCAATGTAATACTGACCTCTGCAACTGGGTGACCCAACCCCTGATCATCACATAGCGGTAGTCCGAACAAGCCTCCTACCACAAAACGCTCGCCTGGTGCACAACTGATAATAGCAATGTTGTACACAGTGCACAAGATAAGGCCAATATCGAGAAATTCAATCCAATGTTGCGTGGGTGCAAACGAGTATCCAAACCAATTCAGCAGTGCGTACTGATAAGTGTCCAAATGAGCATGTTTTATAGGTGTATTTCATATATAATATTAGCACTTTTCTTGCTCATTTCTCCACTTTCGGTTAGTTTTCCTCTAGTTTATGTTTTATTGTTATTTCACAAATTTATTGTTTTAACATGAGGAAAACCAAGCTGGGAGTAAAGTAGACGAAGAGACGAACGCATAGGCGCAGACGGCTCGAAAAACGGAGTTCAAACAAAGAATCTGGAGCTGGTCAAAGTTCGTAGAAGAAAATAAGTCAAAAACTTATGACCACACAAGTGACCGCATGGACTTGGGCAGACAGGGAGGCGGTTCCCACTTGCGTCCGCGTAGCCGGAGGCGGACAGGGAGGCGGTTCCACTTGCGTCCGCGTAGCCGGAGGCGGACAGGGAGGCGGTTCCACTTGCATCCGCGTAGCCAGAGGCGGACGCCAACGCGGACAAGGCTACGTCCGCATAGCCAGAGGCGGACGCCAACGAGGACACAGGGCGGACGCGACTAAATTCAGACGCGAACAGTTTTCTTCTTTGCCGACTGTCTGCAACTTGCTTCTGCCATATCCATCTACTCCGAGCAGCGCCTACCTTAATTCCCTCACGCGTCTCCAGCTCTGTCCCCTGCAATTAATGAGCAATCAATGAGCAAATCAATCTGCAATCAATTCTTCCAGATGTGCCTCTTCTCTTCCTCTATATAAACCCAGCACCTGCAACCTTAAACAGGCGTACGGAGAAAACCAGAAAATCAAACCATCGCTCACCACAGTTATCATTCGCTTCCATTCATTCTCTCCCGTACACCAAAACACACACTCGATTCCCCAGAACTCAAACACTCCAAATCACTCATTCCACATACAATAACCTACGTACACACTTCACTCTTCGTCTCTCCATTTCTCATTCACCATCCACACCTCCGCATTAATATTACGTCCAACTCTGTCTGACTTATTACCAGTTAATAGTCAGGCTAAGGAGGATTTACTCCGGGTGAAGGTTTAATTATGGTTTGTTTAGTTGTGTAATCTATATTTCTACCGGTTAAAATAAATTCAGTTTGTTACGATTAAAGTTTTATCACGCTCCCTTTTTAATAAATTTCATCGATTTATTAAAAAGCCTTACTAAATCTGTTTTTAATCTGATCGGTGACAAACAGATAGGTTAATTAAGCCGTAAAACTGTAGTAACTTATTTTCATCGGATAAGTTAGTACAAGTTGCAAGAATAAAATTCCTCACACTCCTCTGCCGTTTATACCATTTTGCTTGAGTTTTCATCGGACCTTGCATTTTCAGGTAAACGAGTTCTTATGAGTTTTCATCAGACCTTAAGATAATAACAGGAATCTTACCAAATTATTATATTAAACCGGTAGAGATAGCATAACCAATCAGATCAAATTAACCTAAACCCGGAGTTCCATTTAATTTATCTTCAACTCACTAAATTAATCTGTTATTTACTTTTCAAAAACAAGTCAATTAACTCCCCCCTTTCGTGACACACTTAGGTACTAAAATATTCACCTTAGTCCCACGGTTCGATATCCGGTCGGTTACACTTTACTATACTATTACGACCGGGATTTGTTTGCAGCCCGACGTTTATTTTGAGTTTTAATTTCTTTTCTTTTATTTTAATTACACTAGTTCTAACCACTCACGATTACACGTCTGCACGTACCGTTTGTCGTACCAATCCCATTCACATCGTGCCAACCACCAGTCTGATCTACACTCTAGGTCATCCATGCATGCACGTCTAAC